>JASVER010000180.1:389358-879526 GCA_030449065.1 Oceanodroma leucorhoa
GCTGCCAGTTTCTTTCCAGGGAAATTTAAGCTAAGCTGTAAAATATGAAATAGGTTAAGACCTTCCCCCCCTCCATCACTTCACTACTAAACTGAATTTAAAAATCTGAAATTATTCTCAGGTAGCAAATTAGTATATAAATAATTGGCAATGCACCGCAAGCAGTATTTCTTTCCAAGTAACTCCTTATGAAAATGAAGCAGCACGGGGAATTTACGGTGCTTTTCATGGCAAGAAACCCACGGTATCTGTATAAACAGGTTTTATACTTCAGGCAGTTTTATATTTGTAAAATATTTTCCAGTAGACCTGGGTCTCATTTTTAATAGGAGAAAGTATGGTATTTAACCACTTGAATGCAAAGAGATTTCATTCCAAAATAACTACAGCTAATTTGAGAATACACAATAATAAACAATAAACAATTATATAGATGAGCAGTATTCTTAAATAAGGCTGGCATAATGGCATGACAAGTTGTGGGCTTTTCAAAAAAATATTAGCACTACCTGGTCTTGCAAAAAGAACAAGTGAGAACAGAAACAAGTGACCGCTTTATCCTTAACCAGTATGAACAGTATCTTGTTAGTGCCCAAGAGGGCTTCAGCTGTAAAACACTAGGGGAAAGATGGCACTTTGAAGTTTACCGTCATGTAAATAAAGCAACCACAGGTGGAGAATACAGGGGAATACAGGCACCGAACTCACTTATCTTTACCTACACACACAAACTCACCCCCCCCTTTAGTATGCAATACCTAATTTTTGTTACTTCAACATAAAATATAAACGAGAAGTCCAGTAAAGAGACAAGAGCAGTGTGCACCCACAACTATATCACCATTCTGCCCAAGTGAAGCCCACGACGGTCTCTCTCCCACCTGTTGGATGCAGGAGCAGACACCGAGATTTCAGCAGAGCTGCTTGGGAGTTGCACACCTCAACCAGGCAAGTGAAGCAGAGCAAAACCAAACTCCAGAGGCCCTTCAGCTCTAAAGCTGAATATTAAGGCAATGGGAACACAGCTATGCCCCGCTCTCCTCCATGCTAAACGGGTCTTATAAATTCAAGCTGCTTCAGAGCAGCTGACCAAAGCCCCAATTCCAATACTGCATTAAACAATTAACCACTGCTTTTGCTGCACTTCATTCTCTGGCAAGTGCAAGCAGATTCTCTGTCTCTGTCCCAAAAGAGGCCAATCGATCATGGGAACAGATAGACTCTGAATCTGCCTGGCGCCTACCAGTCATTTTGTACAATACTACACTAACAGCCTTTAAAAAAAAAATAATAAAAAAAAGGATGCTTCTAAGAAAAAATGAAATCCCTGGTTTGCCTTATATGAGGCTGGAGGGAAACAAATCTTCAAAAAAATGGAAAGAAACAATATAGCTGGGGTGAGAGGGGAAGATCCTGTATTTTGATCCTGGCATTAAGGATCAAAACCCACTGAGACAGTGTTTATTAATTGCAAAATAGAACTCCTAAAAGCAAAGAAATAAAGTAACAGTTTTCATCCACTGATATTCAGTTATTTCCAAAATTCACAATTTGTCTTCTTCAGAAAGAAGAATTCTTCACCAAAAGCATAATCAATTTTCCTTAGAAGATTAATTTTTCCTGATACCTGTGAGGTTGAAAACTGGGTAAATACTAGTTGCAGAATAACTAACCGCTCTTTCAGGAAGGTATTCTCCTGTTTCCTACAAATCCATGCAAGAGTTGGAAGGAGGATTTAATTAACTGTATTTGCTTAAAAGTTAAGAAGAAAAGCAACTTTACTTTGGTCATGAAATGGTTTAATCATCACCCTGTATTTCTAGGACTCTGCCTGGATAGTCTCTAGATAGTTTTACGAAGGTGGTACAATCTACAAGACTTGAAATGAAGGGACAAAATAAGCCAACTAAATTTATTACTTAAAACTGCAGTATAATTTTTTATCCTCCTCCAAAATACACAGTAATTTGTAAAATTCACAATTCTCTACATTTAAGATAAAATACTGTTCTGTAATTACCCACATAAAAGGTGAGGCATAGCTATTGTCTTTTTTTCTTTCCATTTTTAAGTTTGATCCTGGACACTCTATCCATCACACACGGATACATCTGTGCTTGTCTCACAAAAGAAAAGTTAGGTTTGTTAAGAAGCAAGTAATTTTGCATTAACACCTTATATTTGGGAATAACAAACTTGATCTGAAGATGGCAATCCTCGACTTACTAATGTAAGCGCAGGAGCAAAATCATCTTCTGGTTTATAAAAGCCCTGATGGAGTTTGAGGATGATGTCCTGGCACACGCTGGTTTCTCCCCAGCATCCCCGTGCCAGGCTGACCTCAGGCAAGTCCACTACGACACACAGCCCAGGGCGGGAGGACCCACAGCTTCCCTGAGTACAGGAAGGGTTTGGGACTTACTGAGGACAGAAACTGGTCCCAGCTTGTCTCCCTCTGGACAAGGCACTACCTAGGGCATGAAGCTGCACAACACACCTTAAGGAGCCATAAAACAAGACAGTAAAAGGACTGCGTGTCTCAAAAAGCACAAGGTTATGCACATCCGATATCGTAACATTATTTTAGCATGCAATGCTGCTCTGTGTTGCTATGAGATGACCAAGTGACTCTCCAGTTCAGCACAGGCAGAGAAATAGAAGTAATTAAAAGCAAGCAAAATAAATAATTGTGTTAATTACAACACTGGCAGTTTAGCAACATGATCTGACCTATTTGTAGCTGTATTTAATGAATTGGTAGAGTCAGCCTTAGGAACACCTGAAGGTGTCACAGTACCAAGATTTTAATCGCAGCAGAAGCCAAAAGCTGGTCTTCTTCCCAAGGAGAAAGCCCTGTCCTAGCAGGGACTGATCTGAGCGTTCGTCAGCAGGGACTGCAAGCCAAACCTGGAGCGCGGTTAGAGCCCGGAGCCCGGTTAGAGCAGAGAAAGCTGTGCTGACACTGAAATATGAGCTGTACCCCCAGGGAACCCGGGAGTAATTTATTTGGCATCCATGAAAGTGTAGGCTTGATACCAAGTACCATGAGAAGTTACTCAAAAAAAAAAAAAACAAAAAAAAAAAATAGAAGGAATCTGGAGTCACACCAAAATATTCCCTCTTCAACACCCAGAACCACTGCTGTGCCGTTCAGAAATAAAGCACTGCAACAGGAGGAGAGATCAAAGAAAAGCATGGAAAACAGTTTTTCTTCCAATTTGGCTGAAACTATTTATTGATTTTGGAGACTCCCCTCATGGCACTCTCAGACAAAACCAAAAGGGAAAATACATGCCTCCTGCACAGTAAGATCAGACAGGCCATCCTTGATGTATTTACCTAGGTGGTTATTTTTGCTGCATATGCAAGATACCTTAAACAAAAAAGAAAAATGCACAAAGAAAAGCCATCTAAGCACAGAAGTAAGAACAAAAATTAAATAATATGTTTTATTATAAAATAACTTGGAGCTTTTATTATCTTTTTGGAACCTGCTAAAACAGGAAAAAATAATGCTTATTGTACCCCAAAATAACTCTACACAAGAGAAATAAAAGACTTATTAGTATTTTAAAGGGTCTTGAACAGAATTTACTACTTTATTTTCTGTTACATCAGAAAGCCACTGACATGGCTCCCAACAGACCTCGGGGCAAGCACGGGAGAATGCCCACTGCGGGATGCATGGAGCGGGAAGGAGGAGAAGATCTTTTAAAACAAAAGTCCTCTAGATAATCTGAAACAGAGCTCTTTGCAGCTTTCCTCCTGTGTCCCTGGAGAAGTTGGCTTTGACCAAGCTGATTCTGCATCTGGTGGATCTTACGTTCACCACAACATGAGGACCTTTGTGCAGCCTCAGAGGACAAACTCCTCCTCACGTCACCATCACACCATCTCCCGACACCACGTAACACAAGTACCACGGAGAAATCCAGCAGTCTCACCCCAAAAAAACAAACTGCCTTTTCAGAAGAAAGGGGACCAGCAGACTAACAGGAACAACCGTCAGACCTGGCAACTGAACATCAATGGTGGATTTGCACTCAGGCCCTTGAATTTTGTTTAGTCTAACTAAACCATTGAAAAATTATTAACAAACAAGCAGTAATATAAAGAGCTTTTATATCATCTTATTATGAATGGTAGCACATATATTTATTAAAACAATGTTTGAAAATTCAGAAAGCATCTCATCAACCATCAATGTTAGCGGTTTYAAATCTCTATGTATTTGTGTGGTCCTCAAAAAAGAAGAAAAAAAAAGTCATTAACCCTCAATTACCAAAAACAACAGAGCTCTACCCTTCTGGCTCAACTTCACAATAAAACATCAGTAACAGTCAATTGGACCAGCATGCATTAATGTAAATAGAACCCAACACAACAGTGAAGGAAAACCGGTATGGCAATCAGAGAATTGTACTGCTTGTTAGTCACCCTTGCTGAAAACATAAAGTAACACTTACTTGATTAAGTACTTCTGGATTGGTACTTGCTGTTGAACCTTACAATATGGCTATATTTAGAACACTGATAATGTAAAATGTAATTTTCTTCAAGCTCCATGCCAGTGGTATGACTTCGCATCTTATCTGTTTATTTTATTGAGTAAAGGAAGTTTTCACTGTTAGTGCCACAAAACCAGCATGGCTCAGGAAGACCGTAATTTCTTCTAGCCTCTGGGTCATTGCTAGAGCTTGCTATGGAAACATCGATTGCAACACAACAGCTTCAGGAATAGTGAGGCTTGTGTTTATTTGGCTTCTTGCTCGAATAAAAAGGGAGGACTCCAGGCTGCCGGGTGGTCCTGGCAATTCGGTGTAGTAAAAACTACTGCAGGTTTAATCCTCAGCCCTTCCTGTGCCAAGCAGGTCCTTGAATGTGGGTCTTCTGTAAGCAAGTTCCCAAATTACCTGACTGCGGATCACTTACATGAGGGACTCTCCATCACACCTTCCTGAGCCGTTCCTCTTTGCATATGTCACAGTAACATTGAGAGAGAGAGGCAGAGCAACTCACAGACCAATTTTATAACTTATGCACAGGTCAATCTCCCTTAATAAAAATAAGACACTGGAGAACGCAGAACCGAACCTGGAAACACAGACTGTCAGCTGCACCTCTACAAGTACCTCGGGCCCAGCCTACACCAAGTTCTCACTTCATTTGCACCTTTCCTACCTCCTTTAACGATGCTCTCCACCTTAAAAAAAAAAAAAAAAAGTATGACAGTGTTGTATCATTTTTTTACTACCAGAGAAAGCTTTGTAACTCACATTTCATCCCTGAAACAGAGGAGACTGCCAACTCTCTTCACACATCACAAGGAACATAAAGCACAGCTTAGCACACAAAGATCAGGTTGAATTTACAGGGTCAGCAGTAAGAAGTAAATTTTTTTATCCTGTAGACACTCTCAATCTGGAAGCTATAGTGAGAACAAAGAACATAAACAGAAAAACCATTCTCAATCCTTTTTTTTTCCCACTTCTCTGATAATGACAACTGCTCTGCATAAATGCACAGCATCTTAGGCAGCTCGTTAGCTGAGGAAATAATGAAGCTGGTAAGACAACGTTTCTGGTGCATGGGGACTAAAAGTGGGTACAGGATGCTGTGTGTCAGCGCCATTGCAGTGCAGCCCTGCCACGCAATCTTAGTGACTCACGCCTTGGCATGGGTTAAGTTCCTGGCTCATCGCTGACACTCTCATGCTGAAGCTATGACAACAATATACTATTCCCAGCGTCACTTATTTAATGATATGCAACCTAGCTCACTGGGCAACTAACAGCTCTGGAAACGCTCTATACATAAAGAGGATTAATAAGTTAATAAGGGTTGTAATTTCCATTAGCTGGAAATGTGGCTGCTTTTAAAAGATCCTTAAATCACAATTTTAGCTGAAAACACAGATTTTAAGTCTTCTCCCATTCTCAAATTCTAATGCAGGAGCTGGCTTAAGCTGCTACAGAAAAATAAATTTCTGAAGACCCCTCAATCTCTTAGAAGAAGCATTAAAGTGTGAAAGCTGTCAATTTTCATGGAAATCACAATGCCAGAGCAACACAAAAAGCTGCAGAATACAGAACACAGTCGTTGCCAGAAAATGAAGTGTTTGCTGATGCTAACAGAGTAGCTAAAGGCCAGACACAGGGCAATACTTGTTAAGGCACTGAATTGCAATTCAGGAGCAGTGAGGTACTTCCCTAACTCTGCCACAGGCCTCCTGGCTGCTTTTGGAGCAGGTCATGTAACGTGTTCACACTTTTGCCTATATAAATAAAACGGAGTCTCCTACATACATTTCTTTAACCCAAAAGAATGTTTTTAGGAAGCCTTCCTAAATGCTTGTAAGGTAATTCAAGTCTGTGACAACATGAGTGTTAACAAATATTTATAACACCACAGATGTTTCAGAATACATACAAGTATACAAGAAAACTCTCATTCCTTTGAAGGCAAAAAAAAAATAAAAATCCCTTCATTCTGGCCATAATCATGGTTGTACTGTGAACTGAATTACTCAGCAAAAAGCAATATAACACTTCTCTGGCAAGATTAACTATGCACAAAGCAGCCATGTATTTACTGAACTGACTTCAAAATAAATATTTAAGAAGTCGCTTTCCTTAATGGTCAGCATCATCTAAAACTGCACCCATGTGAGTGCTCTAAATTGTAGCTAAMCCCCCCTTTCCCCAACTTTATCTACTGCAGCATCCTGGAAATTCACTATAATTGGTGCAGCTTGTCCAGATGGGGTGGCAAGTAAAATCTGTCCCATCAAAATGTAGCGCTACCTCCTGTTGAGCAGTAAAGCGCTTTCATAAAGACAAGCAATTTGACTAAGATGTAAACTTACGGGAGCAAAATCTGCAGAAAAATGAAGCTGGAATTACAAGGGAAAGACATGAAGAACAAACAAGACAGGCAACAGTAGGAAAGAGAAGGTTCAATTTCATCTCACAGTGGCAGGAGAGGCATAGAAGAGCAAGATGAAAAAATACAAAAGATATCCATGGGAAAGAAAATAATCAGAGGCGATTGGGAGACTGGGAGAGTGAAAACAAATCCTGAATATTCTAGACAGCCCAGAAATGGAAGAGACTTTAAAAAGCCGTCTAGTTCATCCTCTACTCTGGTACAAGACTAACATATTTCTGAAAGAAAGGAAATAGAAAAAAAAAAAGGGGGGGAAAGTAAGATAGGAGAAGTGGGAAACTGGAGTTCTGAAAGAACAGCTGTCAGGACTGGATTGCGTTGCATTTATCTCACCATTTAGCTTATTCTCACAATTAGCTTGCTTATCTTCAGCAATCCTGAGATATTAGCCATGACTTAAAACACAAATGTCTTCCAGTATATCAAGTCAACAGTTACATTCATATAGAGGTGCAAAACACAGTAAAAAATGCCTTGCTTCATTTTATGCAATAGCAAGCACAATTCTTCTGTCATCATTACCCGAGTTTTATTTAATGGGACGTATCTCCACTGACACAAAAAGAAATACTTTGGACCCAAACTACTTGTGAGAGGAGGATAGGGCTAATGCTGCCTGTAGTGCTAGAAAAACATATTACAGAGAAATTGCTTGTCTCAGGTGTGCATCTAAGAAGCAACGCCTGAATTCTGCGGGAGCGGTGCACGTACAGAGACACAACATGAAGGATAATGCCAACAGCACAAGTGTCAGTCTTGCAACTGGCCAACGCAGCAACCTTCAAAGCAGGTACCACACTGCTACTCCACACTTCTAATTGCAGTCACCATCCTTTGCCATCCAGTACTCTGCACATTCCACCGAAAGCTCATATAAATACAAAGCTGAGGAAACATATACAAATTGCCCAGTTTTCCATTTTGATTTACAGATTACGTACATCGCTTTTTCTGTATACCCTAAATCTTGTAACATCTGCAGGTGAGACAGAGTATGGTGTAAGCAGTGTTACGCAGACATTCACATAGATGTCTGGGGACAACAGTTCTTCCAGGCTTTTCAAGACAAGGTTTACAAATAATATGCTAAATGTAAGCATAATAACAACTTTTCCTTTTCTGTTTTTTTTTTTTTTTTTTTTTTTTTAAGCTGGATGTGTGGTTTCACAAAGTAACCCGCTTAACTATGTGGACTAAGCATAAAATAATAGGAAAAGGTTTCAACAAGTTGAGATGCGTGACTTGCTCTATACCTGGGGGCTTGGTTTTCCAGGTTCTGCATGTAAGCGTTACTGACATTTCGCAGCCTTTATCTGACTTCCAGGGTCACTTCAATCCAGCAAGTAATTCCCTCCAAAGTAGGTGTGCTAGGGTGTGCCTGTATTTGTTAGTACTATAAGGTGTGAGACAGGGAAGGAACCTGAAGCACAGAAGATAAAGGTCCTACTTAAAGAAAGCATCATACATCTTGTTCAACATAGAGGCTTTCCCTGCATTTGGTGAAGACTCCAGAGGAAGCTTTTCTGTGCTCAGACATAAAGGCATGGAGAAGGACCCACGAACCACTGGTTTCAATGGGAGATGGAGATCCTTTCAGTGATAGCAGAAAATGCTCTGCACTTTGTGAGCCTCCTAACAGAGCAGAACAGAATTGATCCTGGAAGTCCTCATTTTAGGCTTGAGTCCTCTATGCCACTTGTGACCAATGTAGGTCAATTATGCCACATTATGGTCCAAAAAGTCACCAATCAAGACACTCAGAGAGGCCTATCTCTGCTCTCCATAATGAAGTAAGGGCAGATGCAGACACCAAGGCAGTAGGTTTTAAACAAGTGTATTTCTCTCTTCTAGCACCTGTTGCATGATCACAGAAGAATAAATCCTGATTTCTGCTGCTGCTACTGATTGTCTTAAATTCACCTTCATAAGCTAAAATAAATGTTAATTAAATAAAGCATTATGGACTTGGTAAAGCTTTACAAAACTTATGCCTAGCAATCAGTAATAATAAAATTCTTGGTACTGAAGTCTACAATTATTTTTGAAACTGAGAAATGGGAGAAACCCTGCCACACCAGCACAAACTGGATTTTTCCTTCACCATTTAAAATAACAAAAAACCCACAACAGTATCCTGCTTTTAGATGTGCAATTCTCAAGCAGCTGTGCCATGACACACGTAGTCAATTTATCTGTGTAAAGCACAAAGCAGAGCTACTCTACCCCGTAGCAAGTTATACATGAAATTTGTTCACTGTTTAGTAAGGGAAAGTCGTAACGTTGCTGTTAATGATTTACATAGTGACAAAACAGCTCCACCTAAATTTTGTTAAAAATTGTGAAGTTGCGGTCATTTTAACCTCCCTTTCATAACTGCAAGCTAACCCAATCAATAAGCTGGAAACGTGTATAGCATTTCTTCTGCCATGAAAGGAAGGTATTTCTGCCACAGTGGCCTTAAAAGCCAGCGTTCCCCAGGCACGCTCCATAGATGCAGCTCACGTCTGGATTCATACGGGAAGCAACGAGGACAGACAAAGCTGCCCTCTTTTCCTGGYTCTAGCAGATTTCTTCATCAAACGAGTAAAACTCGATTAGGGACCAAACATCCGCTGGTTGCCAGTACAGACATTAGCAACTCAGGGAATTACGCACCATTCAGTGAAACCCACTGCTGACAGCATGGGCACATCCAAGCTGGGAACCTCTGACTTACAAGAAAAGGCAACAAGCAGTATTTCAAGGCTGAAATCAGCTCAGATAAGACAGACAGGCAGTCCCCGTCGGTGCGCGCGACGGCACTGCCATCGGCTTCYGCAGGAGCGGATTCGCACCCACACACTTTGCCGTACAGTACCGCAAACGCATCTTCACCTTACGACTGGATTCACCTCCTTGAGCTATGTCAGGAACAATCCAACTGAAGTTAATGCAGTTACCATAATTTCTGTTCATACACATGATATCCAAGTCTGGCTGTGGATACATCTGCAGTTACACAGATGAAACTGGCTATGTAGGATTCAGGAGGTTTGTTCAGAAATGCCCTCAGACTCCAGCACTCATCTCCGAGATGCACTAATGACACGCTTTCTCATTTCAAATTCAAACTCTTTAATGAATCTTTGGATACCTAGCAATCAAAAYAAATTTTTAATCAGCACTGTATCTGAGAAATGCTGGTTACTCTTCAAAGCATACATGTAAACTGGCATCCTAGATCTCCTCTTCATCAGGATTTTAGAAAGCAGCTATGCTATTACATCAGCTAAATACTGAAAGTGGAGGTACATTATATCTACTGCTTTTCATAGGTGGTTAGCTTAAAAGGTCACAATCAAACAAGCTCATTTTTAACAGGATTTAAGGCATTTTATTTACAAAAAGAGCAAGCTATGTCATGCTCTGCAAGCCAAAGAAACATTGCACACGTACGGTTTCATTACTACAGCACTAGTAACAGCATCTTTTCTTCACCCATCGCTCCCTGTTCTACTTTCCGAGTTAGGCACTACAAGACTTCCTATTAAACACAGAAACTCAGGAAACTAAACCTAACAAAACTACTGTAACCCACTAGCATGTACTTTAAAGCTGTCTTCTATTTATCTGAAAATTAATTTATGACATAAACGTTAGAACCAAAAATAAAAAAGTTGCTGAAGCAATGACAGTCTTTTTCAGTCCATGCGGTGTGAAGTAGAGCAGTAAATTGCAGCGAGCAGACAGCACAGCTCTTAAACTTGCCCAGCTTCTGCTCTGACAAAAGAGATCGCTTAGCACTTCATCTTGCTGCTGCTGCTCTCGTTGTTTAATTAACAGACTAATAAATTCACTGCTGGCATATTCTGTATTTCTTTCTCCTCTTTAAAAACCCCAAACCCGCCTGTGGTTTACACTAGGGCTGGCTGCTACTTAGCATTACCCCTGCGAGCGCCGTGCCTGTCACCAAAAGCCAGGGGGAACCGGGAGCCGCGGCCGGCAGCCGCAGGCAGCTGCCCAGCGCCCGGCCGGGGCCCGGCCGGCACCGCGCTCACCGACCGACCTCTGACAGGTTTTGGCATTTTTAATTCGAGACTGGCAGCGTTTCCCCTCCTCTGCCGCGGCTCTGCGGTAGGACCGAGGGACCCACGGCTGGGACGGCTCAATAACCCTTCCAAAGACTTCTGGCAGTTGCGTATTGGCACGCAGGCAGACGGGCACACCGGCGAGAACCGACGCCTTCGGCCGCAGGCTCCCTCGCACCTGGCCGCCGGCCGGGTCCGCCCCGAGAGCCGCAGCGCCCCGGCTCCCTGCACCGCGGCCGCTCCCTCCTCGCCCAGAGCCCCCGCTCCAAACGACGGCGGCCCGGGACAGGAGCTGCGAGTGCCGGCTGCCTGCCGCCCCTCAGGGCCGGAGCGCGCCTGGCCAGCCCCAACACCCCCCTGCAAGAAACACACCCCCAGAGCAAACCCCGCTCTACAACCGCTCCGCTCCTGCCGACGGAGGGGCAGAGACGGCAAAAGGGTCGGGGCGCCCCTCCCGAGGAGGAAAGGCGAGGCAGACACCTTTTCCCCCTCCCGACCTTTCCTCACCCCAGCTCACCCTGCCGGCCCCTGCCCCCGCCGGCCTGCTCGCGGCCGAGCCCGCTCTCCCCGCCCGCCGCCACCCCAGCGCCCSCGGGGCGGGTTCCGCTCAGCGCGGCGGGGCGCAGACACCTGCGCGTCGGCTCCGACCTCGGCGGCTCGCCGCCCCCAGAGAGGGAAGGAGGGAGGGAAGGCACCGAGGCCCGCCAGCCAGCGCGGCCGCTGCCGCTGCCCGGAGCCGCTCCTGCCCGCGGAAGCGAGCGGAAGCCGGTCCGTCCCGGGTCGCGGCGGGTAGCTTACCCGCTGGGAGGCTTGCTGGCGCCGGGGCGCACGAGGGCTTCCATCGCCGGGCCCCCCTCGCCGCTTCTTAAGGGACGGGCCGGTCCGGACGTGGTCCCGCAGCGGGCCAGCAGCGAAGGTCGGCGGCGGGGGGGGGATCGAGAGGGAGGGAAGAGAGGAGAGCAGAGGAGTGAGAGCCGGCCTCGCCCCCTCCCTCACCCCCACCTCCCCCGCCCGGCCCCGCTCCCCGCCCCGCCGCACTGCCCGGGCCGCCGCCGCCCCCTGCTCCCCGCCGCGATTGCTGATGCCCCGCCGAGGCGGCACACGGCAGCCCCTCGCCGCCCCCCGCCCGCCTTACTGGGCCAGCATACTGGGCCAGCAGGGAAGCAACGCCGCGCCGCGGGCACTGACGGCTCGACTGAGCCCGCTGAGAAAGGGGCTGCCCGGCCGGGCACGGCAGGGCGAGGGTCAGGCGGCGGGACGGGCTGCGCTCCCGGCGCGGCCCGCGGGGGCGAGCGGCCGGGCTGGGCTGGGGGCGGCCGGCCGCTGCCCGCTCAGCGGCCCGGGCAGCCCGGGAGTGCGGGCGGGCGGGCGGGCGCGGGGGCGCTGCAAACCCGTTTCCATGTGACCGGCCGGGACAAATGCAAACAGGGCGGCTGCCCCCGCGGGCACTGTCGGGGCGGCCGCCCACGCCGCGGCGGGGGAGAGGAGGGGATGGGGAAACCCGCGGGAGAAACCCCACCGCCAGCACCAGCTCAGAAAACCCTCTTGTGCCTCTTTTGCCAGAAACTTGGCAAAACTGAAGCCTGCCAGGCGGCTGTCCCTTCCAGGCTGAGCCCCGCGGGGAACGAAGGCTTTTCGTGAGCCTCACGCCCTGCCCAGCACCTAACATTGAGGCATAATGCTTGCTTCTTGTTGCCTTTATTCTTACAGATTTTTTTATTTTCTTGGAGGCAGCGCAAACAACTCTTTTAAAATTAGTAGCGGCTTTGGTCAAGAGAGGGGCTGAAGGTCAGCGGTTGGGCAGGCACGGCAAGGCAGGCTTCTCCCGGGATTTTCAACCCAGCGGTGCAAGCCCAGCAGCGGGGAGGGCAGCGCGGGCCGCCTGCACCCTCAGCCTCGCGCCCCATCCAAGGCTTGCACACCGAGCGGTGAGAAGGGCCCGCCGGCACAGCCTTTGCAGCCATGCAGGTGGCATGTTAACATCTTGGTGTGCCGTTTCAGAAATACTCCCCTCATGCCGTTTCCCCGGGAGAGCAACTGTTAGACTTGTGTGCAAACGGAGAACCAAGCTGGGGAGCCTGGCTTACGTTACTGCAGTATGTGCCTGCTCTCGGGTGTGCCCAGCGTTGGGCACCCTGGCCTCTCTCTGGCATTTCAGGAGTTTCTCTGCTCCCCTCCAACCCTCTCTGTTAGCTTCACCTTGCTTTCCCGGCCATAGTGGGAGGACGCAGAGTTGGCAGACAGGTCAGGCCACCAGCCAACATAGGGACCAGGAGACAGGAGCAAGGAGGCTGAGTAAAGTGACAGTGAGAAACTCAGGTGCGCGACTGCGAGGGGAAGGGGAGATGCTGCCTGACTTGCCTTTTCACCTGGCTGCCTTGGTGACCAGTCCCACAGGTTCTGGTTAATGGTCACCCCTTTCCCCAAACCTTTCCTTCCCCTCAGGCTTGAGCTCCTAGCTCTGCATATTCTGCCCATCGGAAAGTGTCTTGCCCAGCTCAGTGACCAGAGTAAATGGAAGCAGCTTCTCTGGCCCCAAAAGTGGGAGTTTCTTCCTCAGCAAGCAAGATTTGGCAAATCTGGGTCAGAAGCTGCATGTGAGTGATGGTGTTGATATCTGCAAGAAACCCCCATCCGAGCCAGATTGTGACTATGTTGAAACATTCAGACATTGGATTAATTTGCCAGTAACAGAAAGGAAAAGGACACATTAATCTTTTCTGTACTATCTGAATTGAAGATTACCATAAATGCTCACCTTTATCTTGTACCAAGGCTTTTGCATTACGATCAAAATATCTATTTCTGTGCATTTACCCCAATGTATAACAGAACACTTATTGTAGTCTAGTCATCCTTAATTTTGTCTTTTCTTGCTTTGGCAACCTGGGGTCTCCCCTTAATTCCTGTCTCCTCAGCAGAGAGTTAAGAATGTTGCTTTCCATTCCCTCTTCTCCACCCAACATATACAGACGGCCTAAGGGAAGGGAGGCAGCTGGCTGTCCTCGCTGTAGGTAGAGAAACAGAAATACAAATTTGCAGAAGCAAAACATTGATCTCTAATTTCCCTGTTGCTGTGGGTAGAAGTTGACTGAGTTGCCACAGTTCAGTAATTACCCCGGTCATCTGAGCCACATGCCATGGTAATGAGCCACATGCATGCTCCTAATTTGCGCCCTTATGAAAATAAATAGGCTAGCTTACATACTTTATTTTGCAAGTGAATTGGTTCAGAGACTGCACACCATCAGTTACCATAGCTCCAGGAATCAATGGTGATCTAGTAAATCACAGGAACTTGATTTCATAGCTCTGTTCATCATTTATTCAGTTATTTTTCATCTCCCCTTTTTACTCCCTAAATCTAAATGAAATCTTCCCTATCCTAGAATAGATGCTAAAGCTGCGCGGGAACAAAACCTCTACAGAAACCCCCAAACCTTCCCCTGTCCGCATCATTAGCAAACTATACTGCTCCAATTATTTCAAGAACTTAAAAGAACTTCCCTTGCCTCAGCTGTAACTTCTTCTCTACCATGATACACCTGAGCGGTGGTGTAAAGCACAAAACAACAAAATAGTATTTGCTTATTATGTTCACTTCTTTTTATATAGCACAACCAAAGAGCGAAAGCTTGTTAATCACCGAAATCATGATCTTAATGAGCACCAGCAGCACAGACTGCCCATGGCCCCAGTTCTTCAGTCCCGGTTAGCTGATGGAAAAGCTGGGTGAAACGCAGGGAGCAGAGTCTGCCATACGACACGGGAATCTGCCTTGCTCCAGGCTCCTTGGCACTGGGCCCAGCTCTCAAAAAAAGGGCAAAGGGGACATTTCTAGTTTGCATTGTAATCCCCACAATCTGGGTGCTATGCTCGTTTTTTAGGCAAAGGGCATTAGTTCAGAGAGGGGCTGCATGAGTATTTGCCAATCTCATAAAATGTCTCTGAGACTGAGCATGTTCGGTCCCCCTCAGTTTAACCCCTTCCTGTCTGTATAGCTTCATTTCCGATTAGATGGGCCTCCTCAGTATATTTCCCAAGAGAATTAAGTCCTTTAGATGACAAAATCCTTGCTGTAAAATAGTTTAGGCCTTTAAAAATAATAAAAAAAAATTAATCACCAGTGCAATTTCACAGTGCAATTTTTTGCTTTTATACAGTCTTCAAAACATTATTCCTATTTTTCCTCACCTTCATTGCTAGTAGTATTACTGAATCAAACCTTTAAGGCTACATTTTTCTTCTGCTAAAACTCACCTGCAATGTTTCAGGACTTTGAATTTATAGTATAAACTTAACTGAATACATGAGGAATCTAGTAAGACAAGTCTAATACCAAAGAATTTGTTTCTAATGTATCAAAAAGAGGTTAAAATTAACTCAGCATTAGCTAACATGCACCAGTTAACCAACCCTTTTCTCTAGTCTAGCACATATTTCTTCCTATGATTTAGCTGTTTAAGGACCATCCTAGAATTGGAAACCAGGTCTGAGCTTAAAAACCAAGGCAAAAATAACAAACCTGAATTTATAGGAGGAAAAGATTGTGAAGTTAGTTAATGTGGTTAGGTTTAGTTAATAGCAAACACACATTTTTAACCACATAAATCCTTTTCCCATTCTAAGCAATCTAGAAATTGCAATTTAAGCATTAGTCCCTATAAGAGAGTTGACTTACTGTAAAATTGCAAAATTCCTGGCTATGTAATTATAGCAATTGGAGCTGTGTAGCYTCAAGCTCACAAAATTCTTTTATTTTGCTATCCACAGAAAGAAAGAAAAAGAAAAAAAAAAGAAGGGAAATGAGATTTTCAGGGCTTGCTAGACCATTTTCCTGAGTCCCAGGGCACCCCTTCTTTAGAAAGTTGTTTTGGGATTTAGCCCTACAGGTCCTGTTGTTTTTATTAGGAACCTGAAATAACTGTGAGCAAATGATATCAATTTTAGAGGAACGTTTCAAAATAATGAATAAAAACGATGAGTAGTTTTGAACAAATACCACGTTATTGCTGGTCCATACAAGACTAACACAACATTATCAAATACAACTGAAGAGGCTGAATTTGCTTCAGAAAGGCACTGTGACTTGATGAGTGGGGCACGCAAGGGGGAACGAGGATATTGTGCTTGGATCTGCCCATAGCCACATAGCAAATCACTGACAAGTTTCTCATTCATCTTTTGTTTCTCTTACTTATCTTCTGTCATGCCGAGGAGCCTCCTTTGTGACCCAGTGCCAAACTGCACTTGTACAGCATCTAGAAGAGAGCAAAGACAGTTCCTGCCCTGGACAACCTGGGGTTTTTGGAACAGCGATTTTAGTTTTCTTCATGGTTTTAGAGGCTTGCATGTAAGAAGTCTGTGATGTCAATTGAGGCTCTCAAGGGAAGAACCAAAAAACATACTAATCATCCAAAACCATGACAAAGCCGCCATCTGAAAGACCACGTGGATACGGATACAGATTTATGTAGCTTTAGCTAAGATAATTCATATTATTTCTGAGTTGTCAGGCAATTACCTCCCATGTATGTAGGAATACTGAAGCTTGCCCTTTGTCTTGTTATCTCTCAACCCATTCTGTTTTGAAAGACAGATCCCTTCAGAGATTTTTTCTTTTATCTCCCAAAACTTACTGAAGTCAGTGAAGAGTTTGGAGGCTATTTGGCCTTAAGACACCTAGAAAAAGGCATTGGGAGTGTGATGGAGAAAGCTGGGGACCCTTTCCCAGCCTCTGCATGGAAAAGGCTGTTGAGGAAACCCCTCCTTGACCGTTCACTCCTGCCTTCAAACCGCGGTGTGGTCTGGAAAGCGGCGAGAGAGGGACAGCGCAGCACGGCAGACGTGATGCAGCGCCGGCCCAACGCTGCTGCTCGGGGGCTGCAGGGCAGATCAAGCACTGTCATGCCAGGTAAAAATATTCTGGAAGGGGGGTGTCCTTTTGCCTTAGCGAGTATTTCAGAGCACTTGTGCAGGGTGGGGAACATGATGTACATGAACAGAGATGAGGAAATGGTTTAAAACCACGATGTGAATAGAATAAGAGGCATTTCTGTGAACGACGCAGCCATCAGGAAATTAAAACCAGGTTATTTTAAATGTGGCTAAAAGTGGACACGGCAGACAACAGCATAACCCAGACTGAAGCTGATATGTCTCTATAATGTGCTGACACAGTCTTGAATGTAAGAACCGTAGAACTTTAGGGATTTTGTTTTAAAGGTTGGGTATTGATTACGTGCTTATTCTTCCATTCTTCCTCTTTTTTTCCCCAACAGTTTTATATAGTCTGTTGCTTTTCCCTAACATTTCGTTCTATATATTTTGGACAAGTAGCCTTCTATTTCCTCTCTTTTCTACCACTCCTCTTATAGGAACTTTTTTCAGGATTTGAAACCCCAGGCCTACTCTGCAATTAAACTGACATTAATGAAAGGATATTTACCTGGACAGACCCAGTGGGCCAGAGCTCGTGTTCTTGGGCTCAGCTGTGGTGAGAACGTTCCTAGGCAAGATGCTAATCTAAGATGCTTCCCAAAATCGTATGACCCATACTCATCTGAGAACAGTGTCAGAGAAGACAATACTATTAACCAGGGATAATATAAAATTAGTCTTCAAGATGATGTCATATTATATGACTGAAAAAAGCCTTTGGGCAGTCTTGACCAGCTTACAAACCAAATTTGAATCAAAACATTAGCTGATTTGTGTAGATGTATCTTCATTGTACTGAGCTGGGTAATCCTGCCCAGCGTGCTGGTCAGGGTGACCCAGCTACAGCCCTTCCTCACTGCGAGGTTTTTGCTCTGTGTTTGCCACGCCAAGGAGAGTCTGAGGCTGTCAAAGCAGCATTTCAGAGAAGCGACTTACCGCCTCCCAGGTGCTGGTGCCACTAAACTCCCTTCATCCTTGCCTCTTTCTCTAATGAAAATAAGTTGTGCTATGCTTAGAATTACCGTCTTTTTCAGCATTTTCGTGAAAGGGAAGTAGAGCTCTTGGGCCGCTCAGCCCAGCAGAACTAGCAGAAAGGGAAACTTAATGAGCCTTCTGCGTAAATAACTTTCCACAAATCTGAAAACAGTTCATTTAGAAGTGGCGTGAAGTCATAGCAGAGCACTTGGCTTTGGCATGACGCTTTTCCAGTCAATGGGGTACAGACAGGCCAGGCTTTTGTAAAGCTGGGCAGGACTGACAAGGAGACGGCAGAAGGGACGCTCCGTGCATGGCGTAGTGCAGCAATGAAGAAAACAGAAAGCTCTCTCTCTGTAAGCTATGGACATGGCACGCTCCCAGTTTTCCTTATGCAGCACACTGCGTACACAACACCATGTGGCTCCACCGTTGGAACCAGCCTGCGCCTCTCGCATGGATTGTACCCAGCTCTCCTCCCCGGACGCACGGTTGGTGCTGCAAGTGATGGCAGCGAGGAGTGCCTGCCGGCTCTGAAACGCTGGCTTTCATGTGGGGCTTCAGCTACTAACTGCTGAAGTCGCTCTTGAAGTAAGTTAGTCCCTGCAGTGACCAAATGCCCTTAGAAAACAATTCTCAAGTGAGTCTCTACTGAATACTCAATACCAGGGTTTCTATTTCAAGAAGGCTATTTCTATTTTCATGTATATAATATAGCCGAGCTATAATCAGAAGAATTATATCCACTCACAGTCCTCTCTATAAATATTTAACACTGTATGAGATAAGCTTTTTTAACAACATCCACAACTGTATTTTAGCTCACAGACTGGGTTAAAATTTCTACCACTTTTAAATAGTTTTTTTCAGTATAGTCTTTCACTGAAATTTAGAAAGTTACTATGGTTAGGAGGTAGTGGTATCTCAAGGTTTCGTTTTCAAGTTTCAGGATGGATAAATAACACAAATTTTGAGGAATTTCATAGTTACTTATGTGATTCTCATTTCACACTTGGCATCGTCTGATGCATCTTTCATTTAAAGAAGTTAATCTTGATTGATAGCAACATAAATGAAAACAGGACTTGGTTCTGTATTTAAATCAAAATTAATATGCTATAGATCAAGACATATACGTATGTACTTATGCAAAAATAGAAAAGTAGCAGGCTTGGTGCTGCTGCCGTTTGTATTGAGTTGCTTAATTCGTGGTTGCCTTAGTTGAACAACACCTTAAAGCACACAAAGTTTTACATGCATGTGAAAGCTCACCAATATTACTCTTAACTTGTATTCTTTGATTGTTTAGAAAAAATAAGGCCCTTTGACAGATCGTCTCTAGAATTCTTCATAAACTGAACAGGGACTTGAATAGTTGCGTGTTGTTAAACTATTCATGTACTCCCAAAGAACTACCTTTTATTCATTCCCACCCCAAATGTAGACCTCAGAACCTGCTGAAATCACTGAATTATACTAATATGAGATTCATACCCCTGAAGGGTAGAGCATCAATGTATGCTATTCTCAGGAAAGCATCTGAAGAAGGCAGATGAAGTCTGAAGACTGATGTACATAAAGTCTTATATATAATTCAGGCCCAGGTTACAAATGTGAGGAGGTAAATAATGAAATAACTTACCATGAGGAATTCTCTCTGGGCATATTTGGATCGACATCATGTACAATAAATTTTTTCTAGCCACCACCATGTCATGACACCATCACTGGTGCAGAAGGTGGCTTCCCCACCACCTGCCCTTCTGAGGCCAACAAAGATTTCTTACCTCTCCCTTCATACATTTCAGAAGCTTTACACCTTGATATCAGTAAGTGACAAGACAGTAATACTTTTGTCTCTTTTTGCTTACATACCTTGAGACCAATCCTGCTGCCTATCTCTTTTTCCAGAAAATATGGGTTAGCTGGGTGCGGCAAAGGAAGAAGAATGGAGGTCTTCCAAAGATGTCCTGTGGTACTAATCCAGGAGAACTTGGGCTGAGATGAAGTACACGGTTGGTTCACCACGGTGTCATTGGACAGATGTGGTCACGCAGGGACAAGACAGGGTAACGCTTCTCTTAGAAAGGGTTGCAGTCACCTTCCTCACCCGGCTCCTGTAAGCAACACATAATTAGAAACAAGAAAAACTCTCCTTGAATTAACAAGGAAGGGATCAGATAAACTGGCCAGCAAAGAAAGGTGGAGGAAATATGGATTATGTGGAGAACATCACTGGCCTGATCCAAAGCCTATTGATATTAATGAGAGGTTTTCTACTGGCTCCAACTGTTTTTTCTATGTCTTCCACATCACTTACAAACATGGACAGTAATGACTAGGCATTTTACACAACCCTTCTTCTCTCATTCCCTCCCCTTTTCCTCTTGAACATGAGGTTTATTGCATCTTAATCCTATCTCTAGCCACTTGTACTGGTGCTACATGAACGTGCACAGGAACCTGCTGTTTACTGGCCCCTAAAGGACAACATGAAGGAAAAAGTCTCTCACGTGCTTTAAATGCTCTGTACCTGACATGAAGTGGCTGATGAACCTTTGGAACCTTTTTATTTCTCTGTCTTCTCCTGGCTTGCCAGCTCTCCTCACCCTGCAATCTCAGTCTAGGGGAAGGGTATAAATTATGACATAATTAAAATGAAATAACACTCCCTTTCTTCAGGTGAGTCATGTGCGGGTATCCAGAAAATGTACAGCATGAAAATTACCTCTGGTTCAGAGCGTTAAGACTACGAAGAAGCTCCTTAGAGTTCCTTCCTTTGGAAAAATAAATATGGAGCACCTCTAACTTGTAAGTAAAGAAAACTAATTTCTTACCCTTGGCAGTAGCAGACTAGAATAACCAGATTACAAAGCTTCCTGTGAATTTGCTACGCAGGGTGGTGCACTGCTGCGTTGCTTCAGGGACAGCCCAGAAAGCAAACCGTGATGCAAAGGGCTGCGCTTGCTTCCTCCTCTGCCCCCATGGCAAGAGCTCTCCCCGCAGCAGCTGGTGTCTGGCACCGCGCTCATTGCCCAGCCTGTTGGGACAACTCCGTTTTCCAGCAGAGCGGGCAGCAAGCCAGAGCCCCACCTTTTCTCCACCTTCTCCTCTCTCAACACAGGTGGATGACAAGGGAGGAAAACCATAGTCCTGCAGAGGCCCATCTTTTCACACCATGCAAGTATCGCAGAAAGGCCTTACTAGCCACGAAGGTTCTAGAATATCAACCACAATCTCTTTAGTAAATAGGCATGTGTCTGTAGAGATTTAAAGGAATACATTGGTTTGTTTAATTTTTATACTTATTCATAACCTGATGAAATATTCAAGAAACTCACAAATTTACCTACATTTTTTTTTTCTTTTAATGGAAGATGACAAGTGAAAGTGTAAATCCTCCTAAAATGCATTAGATTAATGCCTGCGATAACTATGGAAGTACTTTCACAGCACTGCTTGGTGTTTTAAATCTAAAAGTGTCACAAAAGCCACATTGACTTCAGTGAGCACTCCTGAACCAAAACGCACACGGAAATCTTTGCAGACTTCCACTCAAAACCTATTTTGAAAACTGTCTACAGCTTCCTTGCAGCTCCCAAGGGAAAATGAAAGGCCAGAGAATGACATTTCAGTCGTTCATGTGTACTTTGCATATGACATGCCGTACCGCCCCCACGGTTATGAAGCAAGGGCCTGCTCGAGCACACCCCGTAGGTGTGCACAAGAGTAACCAGCTGTGGGTCTTGCAGCAACCTCTGTGGCCTAAGTCGTTGCTTCTGTGAAGGTTTCTCAGGGTGCTCGGTGCGAGCAGCACTCTGTTTGTCCTCGTTCTTGCATGCGCCGAAGATAACCTCGGGTCCTGCCCTGATGCGGGAGCATGGTGGGCTCCCACCTGCAGACGTTTGTGCAKGCCGCAAACTGAAGGCTTCCATGCCCTCCCCCACCGCAGCCTCGGCTCGCTGCTACCGAAACCCTTCTCTATCGGGTTCCCCAATCCCAGCTGAACCATTGCCAAGCTCACAGCGTACCTTAAACAACAGGTAGGTCTCCAGTGCATGGTCACCCCAGTGCAGGTATAACCTTCCCCTTCTGTGAGATTTTAATGTCACAGCATAGGAGAATATTTGTGTAACTTGCGGTGTGGCGTTTTTAACCCTTTGGAAAAGAATTACATTCGCAAGAGTGTCACTGCAAATTTAGTTTACTTCCACATGAGTTCCGCATCCAGCTCTGGGGCCCCTAGCACAAGACAGCCATGGACCTGTTGGAGCGGGTCCAGAGGAGGGCCACAAAAATGATCAGAGGGCTGGAACACCTCCTCTATGAAGAAAGGCTGAGAGAGTTGGGGTTATTCATCCTGGAGAAGAGAAGACTCCGGGAGACCTTATTGCGTCCTTTCAATACTTAAAGGGGGTGTTGTGACAGGACAAAGCATAATGGTTTTAAACTAAAAGAGGGTAGGTTTAGACTAGATATAAGGAAGAAATTTTTTACAATGAGGGTGGTGAAACACTGGCACAGGTTGCCCAGCGAGGTGGTAGATGCCCCATCCCTGGAAACATTCAAGGTCAGGTTGGACGGGGCTCTGAGCAACCTGATCTAGTTGAAGATGTCCCTGCCCATGGCAAGGGGGTTGGACTAGATGATCTTTAAAGGCCCCTTCCAACCCAAACTGCTCTGTGATTCTTGAGTGCCCAAGTGAGGATTTGGGTATCATCTGTGTTAGTGCATTCAAGTCAGAATATCAAATTCATCGTTGGCAAACTGAAGGCGTTTGAGGTCAACTCAAAACTGAACCCCAGGATTCAGATCCCTTATTCCTAAATGGAAGATTTTCAAGGGAAACAGAATAGAGTCCAACAGCAAAATCAACAAAATAGATAGGAACTCCTCCCTTGTTTAAATTTTATCATAGAAGCTCAAAATGAAATCAGTGGTTCTGCAGTGGGCTGGTAAGCAACAGTACGATCAAAAAACAGGCTGTGGAAAACCCAGAAGGAAATTTTGAGGAGCATGATTTCTTCAACAGTCTTGTGACAATGTGTAACAAGAAAACAGCCAAGGAAAGTCTTAATAACATTTCAATTATTGGATTAAGGCTTGGAAAGCACTAATGATTGAGAAAGGGAAGAAAGGAATCAGCAGGAAAACAAAACAAAACCAAAACAACAAAAATTCCCCAAGGTCTTATTGCAGAATTAGGCTGTAAAATGTTCTTATCCAGCACCCCTCCACTGGGAGGCCTCTGTCACTGCTCCTCAGGGACATGGGGCTGTTCATCCCCATAAGCAGCTCTGGGAGGAGGGGTAAACTCCTTTCCCAAGGTGGTGAAGCAAGTAGGGTGTCACTATCTCCTGGAAAAGAGAACAGGCTGGTTTTATTTTAATCGTGATATCTGCGTTTGTAATCCCCAGATATGCTGTGAGCAAAGCCAAACAGCTTTTACTTTTTACTTCATATGGGAACGAAATGCGTGGGCACAAAGAGGATGCTCTGGGGAGGCAGATGGTGAAAGAATCTACTAACACCATTGTAAGACCGAAGCTGCAGCAGGAAGCTGAAAGGACGCCCTGGGTAGATTTGTTATTGGAGCTTCCAGTTTTGATGAGAGAGAGGTGCAAAAATAAGCAAAAGGATTTTGAATTCCTGAGCTTGTGGCTGCTTTGATGAGCTGAAGCAGCCAGATTGAACTCACTGGCAGTCAGAGGTTTCATCTATCACATCAGTGGGACAAGGATTTCAGCCGCTTGTGAAGGACTTGTATTTTTGTCTCTTGTATGCCCAGGCACTCTGTGTTTAATAAAAATAAAGGAAAAACACCCACACAGCAGAATGATCCTTAACTGAGTCCCTTTGAGTCCTGAACCTGATGGCTGGGCCCAAAAATCAAAGAACAACACCCCACGCCCCCGACACGGCTGAAGCCCAGCGGGGAGGGAAGCCCCACCAGAGAAGCGCTCTTTTGCCATCCAGTGGGGCAAGGGGGAGGCAAACAGAAAGCCCCAATAGACATGCCCTAAATATTTTTTTGTACATTGTGTTACTGCGCTTGAGAGGCATTGCTGAGAAACAGAGTTTACAAACTGGGGAAAAGTTCACTATAACAGCTATAACAATAATATTTATAGTTTTGTAATTTATTTGTAGCTTTGTGAAATGTATCTGGGTAAATGGCTATCGCAGCCTAAGGCAATAGCTAATGTCCAGCAGCAGGTGCGAGGTTAGCAGTTATGCTTGGCTAGCTTAGGGGGGGTTGCACAAGATTTTTGTGCTGCAGACTGTATAAGCATAGGAGGCAGGAAAAACGATTTCCCTGCCTCCTGGAAGGCCTGTGTCCAGTTCCCTATTCAGTTCAGCTCATTTCAGCCGATGGATGTAAGTAGATCTGAACATTAAAGCACTGTAGGAAAAGCCCTGAAGCCTGTTAGCCAAGCTGCAGGAGTTGCACGTGTGGCTGTGCCGGGTTGGGAGCAGCCGGCCAAGAGCGGAGGGGCTCTCGGCAGAGCAGCCGGGGCCTGCGGAGAGGGAGCAGCGGAAGGCACGGCCGGCAGGGAGCCCAGCAGCTAGCAGAGCATCGCTTCACACGGCAGTTTATCACCCAACAAAACTTAGCTTTCACTTACTGCAGGTGATGGAAAAAGGTCTAGCCTAGAAATTACTTCCTTAGAGCAAAAGACTATGAACTGTTATAGTTAAAGAATAACTATAACATTCAGTTACTATCACGCTGTTTATCTCCCTGGTCAGACTTTTGTTCTTAGAAAACAAAAAAAATCCATTTTTGTTAACTGTTTGATTCATGTTTGCCAATAGGAAAAATTAGCTAGTTCAGTATAATTTTCCCAGTTGTCCAGGTGTGGCCTCAAGCCACCACTTTCGGAGCAACTCCCTTCGATTTGAACGCAGACCTTGCTGCTGCCAGTCACGTCCTGGCAGGAGGGTTACCTCTGAACAACAGGAGCAGTGTTTCAACGAAATGACTGCACTCTTTTCAGAGGATCCCTGCTACCACTGGTATGTAGGATGGAAGATACGTAGTCTGAGGATATACTAAGGCAGTGTAGTCTGTCTCATTAGTTAGAAAAGGAAGTGAACAGGGAGATTCTAGGAAGAAAAAAGGGCAATGTATTAAATAACTAAATATCATCGCAGACTCCAACAGRCTCCTTGGCTCTGAGCAATTATGAATAATGCTGGGTACATGGGATGAAACTTAATTTAGACTGCAGTTTCATAGTCACTTCAAGCTAATCTAAGTTGGCACCATTTATGAAAGAAGCAGTCTCGCCTGCCTGTCTGTCCCCAGTAAAGCTATTCCCTCTTTTCTCTCCCCCTTCACACACAGAGCAGGTTTATTTGTGTCTGCGTGGCATGCAGTGGGGCAGGCGGTTCGCCCAGAGGGACAGCCTCCCCCTGCCCCCTTCCAGGTTACAGCCATCCTGATAACAATAGGAAAAACCAAAAMCCATAAACAACAGAGATGGGTTTTGCTAACCCAAATAGGTTTCCTGGTTTGGTTTGGGGCTGGAAGGTGGTGCAGTGACGTCTTCAGGCAGCGATGACAGTACAGCAGTGTACCCCGAATACTGTGAAACAGGGGAGCAGTTAAGACACTTGGACTTGAATCGCCCTGGAGCTGGCACTAATTCCAGCATTTGCTAGTTTAATGCTGTTTTGTTATTGCTGTGTAATACATTAACTTCTAGAGGTCACAGCCCATCAGCCCTGATCCACTGGTGAATTGTCCAAATACAGGCAAGCAAAATACTATCTATTGCAGCCATAGACAAAAAAAAAAAAGCTTTTTTTTTCATATATATTTTTTTAAAAAAATTGTTTGGCCCATTAAGATATTGACACCCTTCCACCCCTGTGTTGATCTTTGGACTCTATAATGGGACATTGGCCTCAATTAATGATTTGGAGTTGTTAATCCTATGTCAGGGAGCCCAAGCTGAACTCGGAAAACAAGCAAAGTATGTGCCCATGTGCATTCCCCTAATTCTACTTTTCCTGAAGTTTATATGTATTTTCATGAGTGCAACCTCAATCTCACAGCTGAACATCTATACTTGTTTTAAGGTAATTGCACAAGACAAAATATGTCTAAAATGCAGCACCTTATTTAGGATACTTAAAAACAAATTACAAATAAAGGAGTGGTGAACAAAAAGGCCTCTGGGATCATTTTTGAGGTCAGGTGCTCGTTTTGCAGGAAGCTGGCTTTCTCCTGCATTAGAAGAGTTGAAAAACTGTAAGTATAACTTGGGTGTAAATTTTATTGAGATCTGCTCTTCACTGCCAGAGAGTTGCAAAGGTTTCCTATATAAACTAGCACTGTTTACAGATATCTTCTCAGTAGTGGCACTCTATTGTTAAACATTAATTCTTAGGAATGTGTGTATTGTGCAACCTTCTTACGTGTTATTTGGAGCTGTCAGCAATTTGTAAGGGTGCTTTCGGTAATTTAGGATCAAAGCATAGGTTTGGGAGAAAGCTTCCTACACAAAAAATAGGAATACACACATTAAAAGAGCAAACAATTTTTTTTATTTTTTAATTTTTTTTTCAAGTAAAGGTGCCCTGATGTTTGTGTTCCAACCATTGAATTATTAGAAGGAGAACAAAAAAGACCTTGACAATTGTTCCCATCTGGTATATTTGCATTCTGCCAGCAGAGGACAGACACACAAGTGGTAAAAGCAAGTTGGCAAAAAAGACTAGTGAAATAATGTAAAGATTTAGAGGAGACAAAACAAGCAAGCGTACTATTTTTAATGCAAGGTTCCTGTCGAGAGAGGCATAGGCAAGAGGTCTCTGCTCCACCTGTTGGTGGAGAGGAAAAAGGGAAGTTCTCCATAGAGAACCAAAGCGAGTGAACACCCATGTTTGCCGGTGTCTCCTGGGGAGCGTGCAGCAATAGTTACACACGAGCTGAGGTTGGTTTTTTGTCTCCTTGGAGAAGAGGAAGTGAATCAGAAACTCCCAGAGAGACCCAAGGAGGAAAAAGAGGGAGTTACCTTCTTGCCAGTAAGCAACTCTGCCTGGCCTACAGGGACCACTTGAGAGGGATGCTTGGACAAATGCGCCTCACTGTCCAAACCACACAGTTTGGTTTGGGTTTTTTTTGGGATGGGGGTGGTTTTGTGGTTTAGTCCAGGTCTGTTACTTCGGGGAGCTTTGGCCTTTGGCTGTGAAGCGAGCCCACCAGACTGTCAGCAGGGTATCACATCCTCTAACACCTGAGAGGACTTACTGTTTGTTATTTTACAGTGTGTTCTGCTTTTTGTTTAAGCCCAGGTTGGTAGACACTAAGAAAAACTTCCAGTGTGCAGAGTCTTTTGCTGTTTGTCAGTGTTATCCCAGGTTGATCTGCTCAGTATCTAGAGGATTCCAGGAAAAGAAGCCAGAGAGTTATCTGTCAAGAAGTATTACATCTGGTATCATTACTTCTCCGTGAAAGGTTTAGTTTGGTGATTTGCTGGGATAGTGGGGATACACTTAGAGCTTGTCTGTGGGAAATCAGTGACCATGAGAAAATATACACACAGAGTGCATAAATGGCAACGTGTGTTAAAACACTCACGTACGGAGATTCAGATTGACCCTAGCAGGCAGAGATATCTAGAATATGCACTTAAGAGCGCATATCTCATCCAGCGAAGCACAGTGCACAGAGCAGAAAGTTCAGTGCGGTGTCCCTGTGTCAGAGCTGGTCCGTACTTTTAGATTCTATAACCTCAGAGTGTGCCTGAACAACGCTGCCATTTCAGTATCTCCRAGAGCCTGATTCTCATTGGGGACATTTTTCAAAATGCCCATAGTAAGGAGAAATCGCCCACCTACATCTGAAGTCAGGAAAAACTCCTCTGGGAGTCGCGGCGACTCAGGAACAGCCGAGCTCTGCCAAACTGGAACAAGTTCAGAGGCAGCACTGCCTATGATCAATTCATTACATAAACATCAGATAAGGGAGTGGCAAGAAACTTTCCTGCCACCAACCATGAAAAACAGTTAAGGGGAAACAAAGCAGCCACTGCATAGGCTTTTAACAATCTACTCAATCTCAGTAGCGTAAGGGCCCCAGAGGACCTGGTGGTAGATAYAGAAGAAATTGAAACCAGAGATTAAGCTGCTGTGCTGAACCATAATATCATTTCTTCTCATATCTCCAGGCACAGACAGCAGCTGCAGTTAAGTAGATAGCCTTAGGAAATAACTTCTTAGTACAAGAAAGAAGGAGAAAAGTCATTTTCTTTCCTCGCATTCTTTTTGCAGGATGCGTTGCTCAAGTTACAAAACTATGAAATACAAGAATAAAATACAACCCTGTGTAGCAAGGACCAATAGAAGTTAAAAAACACAGAAGTGGATTCCAAGCAAGGTCCCATATAGGTTTCCATGAACTGGTGAGTTTCTTTGGACACCAAACCAGTGGTCACACATGTAGGATCCTACTGCCTCAGGGCTGGTAAAGCCTCTGAGCACAGGTCTTAGTAAAAACTGAATGCAAAACAAAATTTGAAGCTATGTTTCGTATTAAATATGTCATAATTCAGTAGTTGGTCTTGTGTACATGGTGATGTAAATGGCCAGAACCTGTGCAACAGTTATTTTACATGCTCTGCAAGAAAATACTGTCAAAATCCAGCAGGAAGAAGAAAACAGCTTATGGTCATGGTTTAAGCACAGCTCTTGCAACACTTCAGCATGTCCTGGAGAGTGCCAGGTTGGAGGAATTAGCCAGAGGTGTTGATTTGTTCAAATGAGTTTGCATTTGGGAAAACTGTATAGACTACATACCAAAAGGCTCCTAAAAATTTTACAACAGCCAGGAACATGAGAAAGAGGTAACAATGTCCTGATGAATGTGGGAAGGGGGCGCAAAAAAAAAAAAAAAAAAAAAAAAAAAAACACAAAAATGCCTAAGCAGATGCCTTCATAAACCAGTTATGCCTCTGCTTTTTAAATACTAGAGTCTGAAACTTCCCAAGGATTTAGTGGGAACTTCTGGGATTCATCGAGAATTAAGCTGTAGTTGTAATGCTAATGAAAGGCAATTTGAGAACACCCCCAAAGTCTTCAACATTCCGAGGAGAAACTTTAGCCTCTGTTAGGAATTAATAGGAGAAGAGATTGGGGCCATTTCTCCCTCTGAGATTGTTCTGGGCATGAAAAATGGCAATCAAACGCATTTTGCTCCTTTCTCTCTGGGGTTTGTGTTGCACAGAGCAACACACCCAGCTCTGGGCAGGAGAGCTTCCTAGGAAGGCTGTGCCCAACAGCTTCCCCAGAGGCCAGAGCGGCACCGCATGAAATCCAGGGCTATCCTGTTTAGCATCTCAGTAAAAGGAGAGTGAAAGCTTTTATAACTATTTGAGTAAAAATTAAACTTTATGGGTACCTCTTCTCTGGTATGAAAATGCCTTCTATTACTTGAATTCAAGTCTTTTCTCACACTTCTCATGAGATGCAATTTTTGCTAAGCTACATAAAAGCCCCACCCTAAACCAGACCTGCTTGCACAGTGGAACTGGATGTTCATTCAGTGGCTGCACCAAGATAAATATATTGATCTCACTGCCCTAGCTCATCCTGAGGGAAAAGAAAGTTTGTGTGCAAACAGAACCTGAAGAGGATCTTCCTAAAGAGGTTGGGTGAGAAATCTGAGTAACCAGTGAAACATTTCTTCATGGACAAAACATATTACGTGCATGAGAAATGAACCCCAAACTATTTCCCATATTATCATGGTACTTTTCCTTCATGTATGACGACATGTCTTTGCAATTCTTTATCACCATCACATTAGGGGTCAAACGAGGCACTTAAATTGCAAAACATAAAGCTTCCTCATAAGTCTCAGTTAGGGACAAAATACCTTAAAAAACAAATTCCTTAACCACGGTTCCTCTCCACAGTTTGAGTAGAAGAGTATAAGACTCTCACATGCCCTAGAAATAATTAATCTGGCAATGTCTTTATTCTGTCTTTGCACTTCCCTCACAGCCAGGTTCAGGCCAGGACAACAGACAGGGCTTAGCCTGACACAGAGAATTCTCCAGCTAAGTGCCCTAAGTCAGATCTGAACAAAAAAGCCCAAATCAACAACCCAAAGACCCAAGCAAACAAAAAAACCCAACTGTACTAAAAAACCAAAAAAAACCAAAACAAAACAAAAACAAGGAAAGGAAAAAACCCAAATCCCGAAACTTTGTAAGAACAGCCAGATTACCTCAGACTAAAAATCCACCTAGCCCACTGTCCTCCCTCTGAAAGAGGCCACCAACAGTAAGCATCTGGGGAAGGGAGGAAGATCAGGACAAAAGTAAAACTGATAATTTCAGGTGCCTTAATAAGCGTTCAGCTAGATAATGTTTCATTTGTTTGTAATTGAAGTCTACAGTCTTTATAGTTGCATGATTTTTCTTAAAGTGAAGGAATAAGGAGAGAGGAGGAAGTTTAGCAACACCATAATTAACTACTTAGGGTAAATCCTCCCATCAGATTCACAAGACAGATTTCAGATAAGCAGCTCAAATGAAGGATTATCTTGCTAGCAATGCGGAAATGTTGATCAGCTTGATATTTCCATTCTGCAGACAAGAGTTCACGCTGGCTGCTCACTATTTTCTGCAAGGAGGTAAATCTCCACAAAGGTAGCAGGTCTGATCCAGAGGGGATTTTGTTTTTAAAAACCCTGCACATGACCATCTTGTACTTGTCTGTTTTCAGGCAGAAATGAGATCTGAATATAAATGATGCTCAGCTACCCCATTTGAGAAGGGTTACTAGGCAGATGGATGCCCTGCTAGTATGATGGATGGGATGGAGCACATTGCATATGTGCTGATATGGTGTCTTAACACAAACATTAGTACTTGAGAGAATCACAGAGTACTCAAGCATTCTGGAAATACTAAGTTCAATTAAAAAAAATAATCTCCTATGACTGATAACACTCTCAGCATATGTTTCATGGCATTTAAAGACAAATGGAACCCATCTAGCCAGTATATTTAAATTTCAAGGAAAAAAGGTCCAGTCCATCATCAGGAATACAGTGAAAAAAGTATACAGAAATTAAACGGGATCCTTCTCATATGCATAACAGTCTTGCATACACCAGTCTTGTCTGGTGTCTGGGCAACAGTTGCGACTGAACGAGTGAGATACTTCCATTCCCAATGGAAAGGAGGGATAACTTTTGTGACATCTCATGCCTATCTCTTAGCCCACCTGCTTTTTACCATGTTCTTTTCAGCCCTTTTGCTTCATTCAGAAGTGGCAGGGGTGGCTTGGACAAAATCCTAGTTTTAGTTTCAGGATCTAAAAGCAGTTTGCTGGATGGGGCTTGAGGGTCTCTATTGCTTCATTCTCTACACAGCAGAAAGCCACACACACACTTTAGTTATTTATGTTTTTAACAAGAAAGAGAGGATCCAGAATCATCTGGGAAAAAAAAAATAATACAAAAGAGTTGCTGTTACTGCACTCACAGACGTAGTACCACTCTCTTCAGATTTCGTTACTTGAATATGGACTGTATACTTGACCAGAGTAGACATAATAAATTCTTTATCTCCAAGGAAATTGTTTCTGTTTACACTGTTTGACTTATGCAAACAGGTTACACATTTTACCTACAGGCAAAATATAATATTGTCCATCATGAGAAACGAAAAGGTACTATAGTCATGCCACACAATTTCCTCATGTCTTAGGTGTCCATAAGATAAGTAGCAATGTTTTCTAACTGGCATCAGGTTTCTTTGGAGAGGCAGCTGCTCATTTAAAGTACATTTTGTTAGCTGAATTTATTTACATTTTGTAATAAGTAGAATTACTTATTGCAAGTAATACAACATAAAAAAAAGTGTTTGAAACTTGGAACCTAGCCCTCTCCCATCCTTAGTCAGATAAAATCCCCCCCAAACAAAAATAATTTTTGCTGAATGCATGCCTATGCAGATAAGCCTCACAGTAAGATTTCCAACAAGTACTCAGGAGACTTAGGTATCAAATTCCCACCAACTGAAAAAAATCCCCCTTTCTCTCCAAGCACATTGAGATAAGATCGTGTGCAGACATCACATCACGCTCAGCTCATGTCTGTGCATTTAGCTCTCAAGTGCTCATATCATTTCTGAAGATATTAATCCTTGGGCTCCCAGGCATATTAGCGGAGTCTGAGAGTCACGCTCTCTTGCTGATTGCCATTTCTCCCTCAATTTTTCTCTACACAGGCAAGCACTTAAGGTACCACGGCTGATCTCAAGAAGAGTAATAGGACACCTCACCAGTAAGCAAGGAGGATGCCCATACTGCCCGGACAAAATCACTTTGAGCCCCACAAAGCAAACCCAGCACCATCATCTCCACACAGAGAGCTGCTGCCTGTCAGAGAGAAACAGCTCCATGTGTTCATAGAGAACAAGACAGCTATCTCTCTTTTTCTTTTTTGTTTCGCTAGCTCTGGTTTCAGAGCTGATAGAGGGTAGCCCCATTTCAGATATATCTGAAAACACCTTTGCATTGCAGTAAGGAGGCCCATACTGGGGAAAACAGGTAAAAAATAAATCCAGTAGCTCTCTGTAACATGCGCACAGAAACAATGATCGCTTGTATACTTCCAGGCATATGATCACTTACTGGACATGGAAGCCAAATGAACAGGTACACTGTTGATCAACCCTCAGATAGTGGAGTCATTAGATGGGATCATTTGCATTATCACCCTTAACCTGTTTATCAGTAATTAATCCATGTACCTTGTTGATAACATGCACGCTCATGCGTACTCAACTTTCTTTACTGGATAATAAGAAAACCAGCAACATCTCAAACATACCTCCATCTTTCTTCTTACAGTCTTTCCAGCATGCATACTATTTGCTGAAAAGTGGGAGCAGCTGTGCACAAAAGCCTGTGTGCATAAATCCTAAAGGCACCTTCTGGATTGCCCAAGCAATGCCATTAGGAATGGCCCTGCCTGCAGTAGTGGACCGCAGCCCCGGTGACCCAGAAGACAATAGCCAAAAAGGATTTTTGGTAAGCATCCAATGGCAGAATGAAGCCCACCATATCACTTTTAGACAGGAATTATTCCTTAAAGAAAATGCTTTGCTCACAGGAATAATTCTCATTTAAGGTTCACTATAGCTAAGGTTCACTACTACTGTTTTCATTTTCTTATATTCACCGCTACTCTTTCAGGCAGCCTGCAAGGCTCAGCTTTATAGCAGCAAGAGCATTGCATATAATCCCATGTCTCCCCTGTTCCTCCTATAGACAGCTCTTGCGCTGTAAGAAAAAAAATCCTTTAGATGCTTATGTGTAAGACGAAATTTATGGTGGACATTCAGAACAGTTTTAAACACTGTAGTCCGTAGCTCATTTAAAATTCACTAGACTGTATAAGATCCTTGCAAAAAGTCTGTCTTTCCACAGTTACTGCTTAAAAGATGGAAAGGAGACGCAGAGGAAAGTGATGCCCTCAGTGACCTTGCCCTATACCAGTGCTTGTGGCTTGACGGTGATTGCAGAGATGATATTCGGTTGCATTGGTCTTTGCAGTAAATCTAGTCCAGATTGTTCTTGTGAAATAAGTTGTACTTCCCACAGGAAGAGGAAAATACCTGTAAAGTACAAGTGCTCTGAAAGTGAATCTTGTTTGCTGTAGAGTAGTTGCTGGTTATCTCAGTTATTCAATAGCAGATGGAGCTCTCAAAGACCTGAGTACTTATTACATGCTAATTAATACTCTCAACTCTTACTGAAGTTAGTGGTATTATGGGATTGTTACCTTCAGGCATTTAACTTTGGTAACTAAATTAATCCTCTCTTACTTTAGACATTGCCTCCAGGAGATGGAATTAAGTTCAGCACTCCAGTTTCTTCATTTGTAGAGAAAGATGAATCCCTCTTTCTTTCTCCATTAAGTATAAAGAGAGATATCACTCTGATAGCTGATAAAGTATACGTTAGACAGGTGGAAACATACATCAGGACCTCTTTGTAGTTGATAAATAAAATTTAGTCCAGATAATGCTGATATAGAGTGAGAACAGCGGAGAGAAGTTCTTGGCAAGTCACTTGCCTAAAAACCAGCAAAGTCTTCTCTAATGTCCTTGGAATTTCAGTCATATCAAATGGCAAGGAAGATATAGTCCAAATAAGGTGCAAAATAAATAAAGGCCAAAAGATTTTTTTAGAGCACAAGAAAGGGAGGAAAGTTCATTTAAGTCTACAACTTGAATGTTGTAGTCCTTTACCTCAGCTTCTCATCTTTCAACTCATTCCATTCCTTGCTGTTATATTGTGCTTTTCCTTGGCAAGACAGTCTTTGTCAGCTTACCTGATCTGCAAATAAGTCACATTTATAAACATGAAAATAATATTTTAAGAGACTTGAAAAGAATTGAAGACATTTATTAACCAAATCTGCTGTTTAGCAAACACCAGTTCTCTAATGAATTCAACAAGTGCTAATTCAAGGATGTCTATCGGAAGTGATGGTATAAAAAAAGAATACCATAACATAAATTTGTACCTCTCCACAAAGTGATTAGGTTACTGCTGGGTGTTAGGATCCACAAAACATCAGGCCTATCCCATTGAGTACCTATTCAAGTAATATGGAAGAGGAAACCTTTCAAGCCAATTCTTACAAAGTTTAAATATTAAATACATACGTAGGGCCTATTGTTACTCACACAATGGAAGTGGATTAGTTTTCAGCCAGTTGTCAGAATACTGYATAGGAGGTGGACACCTGTCCTACAGATCTGGGACCCTCAATTATAAGGAATGATGGGCATATGTTGTACATGCTACATGTTAATGCAATTCAAATTTTACCTATACTGTGCATGAGATAAGATGGATGCTTCCAGTTGCATATCTTTCTGATAAACTGTGACATTTCTGATCAAAAGCTAAGGGACATTAAAGAACCCATGATATTTGAACAGAATTGTCACACTAGTCCTTCTGCTCAGAATCAGAACGGACTTAATTTCAATGCACATAACTGCAGATTGTTTGGACATTTGCAAGAGTAGAGCAAAAAATTATTTGGTCCTCAGCATAAAGTTAGAGATTAAGTACTTTTATTCAAATTCATATATCAAAGGTGTTAATGTTCTACATTAGTTAGAAACTTAAGCCTTTTCAAGTTTGGAAGGAAAACCTCACAGAGGGACATATTTTACCACACGCTATTAACCAGCCCTTTGCTTAGGACTGTAGTGGTGATGTAGGAAACCTTGATTGTAAGCCCCATTCTGACTCAATCAAGTGTATTTATTCACTCCCAAATCACTGGAGGACTTGTTTTTTGACATTCTTTTTGACTTTTTTTTTTTTGCATTCTTTCATGGCAGGTTTTGTTCATATGCTTCATCCTATAGTCAAGATTCTTTCATTTTAGTTTTTCATTAAAACCAGCACCTTTCTGCAAAACTTCTTACCCAGTTAACATTTTCCAACAGCAACAGCTGATTTCCAAACAGCTCAAGGGTAACCATTGTGGATAATATTGCTCTTCTCGGTGATACAGTTAACAGATTCCACAGCTAATGTAATTTATGTAATAGATGAAGTCAGCATGGTGCATTTTGCTTAAGTTATTTTCCACTAAACATTGTGTGAACAAAAACATTTGAACTCAAACCCAGGGCGGAATTTACTAATAGCTCTATGATATCCAGATTTTCCTGAAACTTCACAATCTTTCCATTGCTTCCTTAGCATTCTTAAAGCATCTTCCTGTTAACATGTTCAATACAGTTATTAGTTTCCTTTGTAGAATTCCCAGAAATGTTAGAGACACTTACATGTTATATTATTTGTGCAGACTTTATATATTACTACTGTCAAGTGACAAGGAGTTTACAGATGGCCTAGGAGGTTTCTCCTCATTCATATCCCTTTTGTTGATATTTCAGGCTTCATATGTATCTTTAGCTGCTGAATTAGTCCAGTGGATTTTTTATTTGTTTGTTTTTTGAAAACAAAGACCCTGTTTCTGTCAGCCCTAGTTGTATTGAGCAGGGTCACAATGATTAAGGAAGTTAGTGTGCCAGATGCCAATATCTCTTTACCCACATTAGATATAAAAAAGATGGGGTTACACATTCAAAGTATCACCCWACTCGATGAATAACCACAGTGTCCTCAAGGACCTCACTGAGCAGGTTTCTATTCAGAGTAAATGGAGTTTATGTCTTGAATATTTTTTTCCTTCAGGAAAATATTTAAACCACTGAGTCCTGTTAGTCATCAGTATAAACAGAAAGCAGGTCCTAGCCAAAAACCAGCAAACCCAAGTTTCCTACCTTCAGAGTCAGAATAAAAATTTGATACTGATTGCTGTCAAATGCAAAAAACCCTTAGATTCAAGTATCTCTATTAAAGCTGAGCTATTTAAAATTCTGGAATAGGATGCAGTGATGAAGCTCTCGATCAACCACAATGCAGAGATGTTACTGTCCAGTGCATTCAGGTTCATCTTTTAAGACGTCAGGTTCATCCCTGTCTCTAATACAGTTTGCTTACTGTAGTCTGTGGGAGCTTTGGTACTCCCTTTAGTTTCATACCAAAGAACGAAGCAGAAGTGCACTGTATAGGGTAAGTTACTCTGCCTGTTTACTAATTATAGCATGAACACAGGCTCTCTCCCCTTCTCACAGCAAGAGAACAACTCACAAGCAACATATAGGAAAGAATCATTGTTCCCACTTCCATAGCAAATGAATTCAACAGCAAGGAAGGCTTCATCTGCATCATGTGTTTTGTTTTTTCTTTTTTCCACCAGTGTGGCTCTTAAAAGAGTCACACAAGTTCAGTCCCCATTACTGTCAGTAAAGCACACTTGCATGAGGCATTCATACAGGTAACCTCAGATGTTATGTTGTTGTATCAGACTTTGCAAAATGTGTATGAAATAATTTCTCTTCAGTTTCACAAGAACAGCAGTAAACTAGATTTCCAAAAGACAGGTTCTTTACATTGATTGCACTCTTTCCTCCCTCTCCTTGATACCTATGCAAATTAAAGTATACATAGCAGGACAAGCCATCCTCTTATGTGGCAAGATTTCAGTTTCCAATATAGGAACAGTATTTGCAAGTCAAAGTCTTTCAAAACAGGCTGCAGCAGTTTGAGATTTCAAAGAGAAAAGGTCTGGTGCCACTGTACGTGAAAGTGAGATCACTTCTCCATCAATTTAGGATTCAATGTGAATTCTCTGCAGGACACTGGAGAATTAGCCTCAGTTTGAGCCGCAGAAGTAACCTGTGATTTAAAGGACTCTGTGCCAATCGGCTGAGAAAGCAACCATCAGAAATGCAGCAACACTGAGGCAGTGCAGTGTTTCCACACAGTTCAGAGAAGAGTCTATTCAAGGCTCAAGGTCTATTAAAATTAGTCTGCAGTTAATCAAAGGGTGAAATTAAGAGGCCTTGTTTCCTTGGAGAAGAAACACCTCTGCTGCTTGATTCTATCTGAAATTACTCTCAGTTTTGAGGCCGCTTAACCGACTATTCATAGTACATGGACTATACTACTAAAATGGATGCATCTTAGTCAAAAAGGCAACATGCATTGTTTGAGACCACATAAGACAAAAAAAGTAAAACAAACAAGAAAACCCCTGAACAGCAGCGCTTGCAAGGCAGTCTCTAAAGTTAAGTTTATGGAGATAAACATACCTACCAGCACATCAAATTTAACACTGTCTTTAGAGAGTCTGGTATAATAATCATAAGTAAAAATGACATTTGATGAGAACTATTTTAGCAGAGTAAGTAGGGAGACTGGCTGGAAAAAATATTAATTTCTCTTTTATAGGGAAGTAATTGAGTTGCTTGTGTGAAACGTGGAAAGCGTGCCTATAAAAGACCCAGATTATACTAATCCAAGGTCAGCTCTGCAACAGTATAAGATTCAGTTTAGACATCATATTGCCATAAATGTCTCTGTTTATTTGTCACACAAGTTGGCACTGTTAAATCTTTTTTTTTCACGCTTCTATAACATGTTTTGATTTAGCTAGTGTTTAATAGCTTTGTTCCTACTGATATAGAAAAAAATCATAGCTTCACATCCAAGCTTAGTGGCAGGCCAGAAGCATGGGACCAAGCAGGCAGGGTGGTTCATTATCAGCTATGCAGGCCATGGTTATCTGTAAATACTCTCCCTGACCTTTCAGTAGCCAAATCATTAGCTGGATACATGTGTTCCTCTGCTGCTTCCATTCAGCATCAAAGATTGATCAATTAGATGGCATTAAATGGCACGTGGGGCTGTACTACTGACAGGAGAAGGAAGATGCAGGTGAGTATCAAAAGGCCAGATGGAAAAGAGAAACTTCCTTATTGCCCTCAGTAGCTGCTGCACTGGATTGTCAAATGCAGCAAGACCACAGTTTACCAGATTTAGGACATTCGTTTTTGTGCCCATAGAAGAAAAAGAGCTTGCTACTGTTAACAGCTGAAATACTAATCTGGAGAACATCTTGCTCTTTTAATTCACTTTGAGTCAGTCCCCCAGCGGCATGTCGGGACAAAGAAGGGGAAAATGAATGCAGTGCACAGCTGCCTGTGTACCTCACAGGCTGCCAGCCAGCTCACAAAAAGCCTTTTGTCTACATGGGCTGTTTGAAGACGACAAAAGCTGGTGGCCCAAAAGATTGCTAAAGTGATGTTCCTTGCAGCCCAGAATCAGGTTCTGGTTGTTAACACCAAATCAGACTGAGGTTGTACTGGGCATTGCGTTCTTGTGCCAGGTCCTCAGTCGCACAGCAACTTTACCAAGGTTAGCAAAGTGTTACAGACCTTCCCCAGCTGAAGACGTGGGTTTTATTTAACTATATGGAATGTGTGCATAATATTAGATTGTGAGCAAGATGCCACGGCCATTAAAAAGCTGTCTGGTGCGTTGAATGCCTAAGGGCATGCGGATGACTCACTGAAACTTTGTTAAAACACAAGACATCTGCTTAAATATGTTTCCTGTCAGTCTTTTTGCATGGCTGGAAATAATGGGCTGGAAATAATGGGCTGGAGATTCTCTCCTACACCAGCCCTGGCACCGAAGGACTGGAAAACCACTGTAAGCCATGCTCTGGGATTCCCCGTTGAAYGATAGGAGCTGCAGCTTTGCTCCGGGCAGTGCAAGGACCCTCTCTGCCCCACAGCCCTGAGGGAGAGGGCTCAGCCGAGGCAGGGCAGCGGGGAGCAGCCCCGCAGCACCCTGGCAGCCCCAGCTGCCACACTGGTTCTTTCCCACAGCATCCAGCCATGCTGAAGCCCACACTGACTCCCCAGGGGCTATAAACTGAAACAAAGCCACTTTTATTGCCTCCCCTTGCCTCCTAGGAGCTCAGTTCTCATCTTATGTCAGCATACCTACCCTTGTGACATCATGGTTTTATGCACAGCAATAGTAGCAATGATWCTAATGACACTGCGGTGTCACACTAAAATTATGAAGGAGATAATTACCTATTAAACGCACCTAATTTTTTTCAACAAGGTGACCACAAACTAGAATAAGAAACACTTTCCAAAAAAAAAAACCAAAAAACAACAACAAACCAGCAGCTTGCCAACGCTTTTGATAAGATTTGGTTCTGAAGATGCAGCCTTCATGACACAACCTGACTTCAGAGAAACTGCTAGCATATCAGATACATAGGTATGCACCACTGCACATACGTGATGTATAAGAAAGTAAAGTCACTGACTTGTCTGTAACAGCTCTACCTTAAAAACGCATGTCATCATATTTTTTTTTTCCCCTGCCTGTTGAAGGGTCAGACCTAATTGCGTTGCTTTGAGAAGACAGCATTTCAGCTACAAATGAACTGCTCATAACTATTTCATGTTAAAAATAAACTTTAAAGCAAAGCACCAGATGCTGCCATGGAAAATTCCTCGGAGCTTTCATGCGATGCTTGCATCTGTTCAGCTGGAAGAGTAACTGTTTCAAACAAACTAATGTCTTTTAAGTGGTGAGAAAAAAAGAGCAAAAAGGCAAAATACTGCAGAAGGCACTGGGGAAAAAAATAACAAGAAGATCTGTATTGGAATGATGGCACTCAGATAAAGTTTTGGATCAAAACTTGGGTCACAAACAGAAACAGTTTAAAACTGCCAGAGATGCAAACAATTATTTCTTAGTAAAGCAGCAAGAATGGAAGTACTTTTCACATGCATAAAAATGCAAAATTTTAGAGGCAAAGATCCATCTCATTTTATGGTAATTTATTTCTTCCTGCAAGCTTTGGGAACATTATAATTTTGCTGAAATGTTAGCCTTACGGAAGCTCCAAGTAGATGTTGCTATCTATTGAAACACTAGGGAATGAGAAATTTGGTTTTATTTAAGTGCTTTCTTTTGTTGTTCCATTCCTTGTTACTGATTTATAGGCAAATGCATGCCAACAGGACCTCTGTTCCTATTTTTTAATCTTCAGCTCACTGGCTTGTTGTCTTAATAAGCACATGCAGTCTTCAAAAGTTAATGTCTAGAGTGAATATATCACTTCTTACCAGTAAATCTTCGTATACTTTACAAGTCATCTCAATTAACACTTTACCCAAGCTTTAGAACATGCTTATGAAATAGTACAGGTATTGAGAGTTATGCCCACTTTACAGAAGAGGAAAGTGAGCCAACAAAAATAAGTTAATCTCCCCAGGCGACAAGAAATAACACCAAAAATGGGATCAAGAAACATGAATTCTTAGCTGTTTATTTTTCAGACCAACACTGCATTTAGTTGCTATGTAATAGTTAGGCACCCAAAATCCCCAGATGTTCAACTACTTAGTCACTGATGTATAGGATAAGATACATGGAATGTCTACTGCATCGGCCCCTCATGAGTTTTTCCATAAGACAAAGGACATCCCTATATTGTGCATTATCATCTCGGGTCTTACTGGCTCCAGCAGGTGACAAAGACAAGTTCCACCCCCGAAGGAAGCTCTCTGCACCTTGTAAAACAATCCAAAAGGTCACACTTGCCAACAGAATAGTTCTAGCACACAACTGTGAAGAAGGCCATTAGTGTATTTCCCCAACAGAAGTGGCACAAAAATGGAAAACTTTGCAATTTTAAGAGCTTGGTATCAGGAGTAAAGTATCTTATTTCCTGCAACTGAAGTAGAACCGCAGAAGTAGCATATGAACTTTTAGCAAGATGGAGATGGAAAGAAGAAAGCCCAAACATGCTGCTGCTCTGTCCTTTTCATAATCAGTCCTGCAATTTTACTTACACTTCTCTTATGTGTTGGCCAGACATGGTTTGCACTGAACCAATTTTGACTACCTACAACATCCATACTTGAGTACCTCTGAAAAGCAGTCCTCAGTTTGGATTTTCTGAGCCAGCAGCTCTCAATTAAGGCAATTGATCTTAAACAGGTTTTAACTTAGTCTCGCGTCTAAACCACTGGGAGGTTTGTAAGCTTGCCAAGTATTGATCCTAAAGACTTGTGCCTGGCAAAATCTGACTGGGTGTTCTGTGGTCTTCCCTCAGCATCAGCATCTGAAAACAAACAAGTAAGAATTTACTGTTTTGTATTGCTTTAATTGTTATGGTGATTAACACTGCTAACAGAGGAGAACTCAGGTTCTCAAGCCAGCAGGAAAAGATGTTCAGGGTTTTTTTTGGGGGGTGGGTGGGGTGGTGTTTTTTTGTTGTTGTTGTTTGCTTCGTTTGTTTGTTTTTTGAAACAGAATACACATACTAGATAGATTTTTTTTTTTTTTTCTTCTTCGATTGTGAAGAAAGCATCACCTAGTGAAGGAGATGGCTTTTACAAAGCTCGTTAACATATGGGATACTATTAGCTACTTTACAAGCAAGGAGTAAAAATGCTAAAAGCACTGGACATTAAGTTTCTTCTGCCTCCACCAAATAAAAAAAGCTACATCCTCTCAAACACTTCACCATTGCTATTTCACACTTAAAAATAAAAGCTCTTCACCTCAGGTGCAAATAAGAAGTGTCCAAGAGAGACGAAAACACCTCTGGGTCTCAGGAAACTTTTTTTTTGGGTGCATTTGTAACCTGTCACAAGTGCAGAGGAAAAACACTCTTGTCCCTTCAATATGCTCTTACGTAATTTGGCGGAGGGCATAAGTAAATCAGCTGGTGAGCAGTGCCCGAACGAGACACTGAAACAGTAGCTTCAGTCTTTATATAATATCTTCCAGCCTTCTCTTTATAATTTAATACCTAGTCACAACAAGAGATAAATCTTTAATGAGACTATACAATCTGGGTAGGGTAGAGAAGGAGTTTGTTTCATTGGAAGACTGTCATGCCTGGAGTTTGAGGACAGCTTTTCATATTGAGTTTTTATTGCCAACTATTATGTTATTCACTGGCAGAATTTATTAAATTAGTGTTCTATTAACTCAACACAAACTTTGAGCAAAATCTCACTGTGATAGATGCTCAGACTTCTGATCAACTCTGTCTTTGGGGTGGATTTGTCATAAAAGTTGTTAAAATAAAAATAAACATAGATGGTCAAATGCATGCTTCTGAGCTTTGTCTAAAACTGACTAATGAATCAGGAATGAAGAGATAGCACTCATGCTTCTCAAAACAACTGCAGAATACTTCAGTGGGGTTTCTTTTCCCTTATTTTACCAACTTTTTTCTTTTTGAACCAAATTTCTTGCCACCAGTAATTGGCAAGAAATTTTGGCCAACAATATGAAATGTTTTACTCTTTGCTCTTTCATGCACATTAGAATTTATTTTTGTGAGAAAAGGAGACAATTCAGTCTTTTCCATTATCACAATTTTCACTCTAAGCCTTTCTTGTAGCTTTGCTGAAGTAAGATCACCTTTTTGATAATAGGTACTGCCTAGAAGTGGGCTGTTTACTGGAAGATTTTTGTTCAGACTTCATGCGCAGAGTCTACCTATTAGACAACCACAGCATTTGTTTTCAATAGCTGCTTTCATATGTTGGCAGGAGCTCAGTGTACTAGAAGACTATTTCACCTCAAGGTAGGGATGAATTCATGTGCTGTGCTGAAGTGCCCGGTTCAGTCAGAAACTTCTCATTTTTCTGACTCTATATTGAAGTTACAAGCAGAAGTCTTTTTTAAAAAGTTTACAGAGAGATAAATGTACATAGTCCTTTTTTTCCAATATAACAGCTCTTCTGACAGATGTTCTTTCATTTCTCCTAGACSCATCAGTGTGGGTTACAAAGAGACAGTATAGTTTGGACTAGAAATAGCCTCTCTGCTTGTAATGTATTAAGTGCTCTTAAAAAGACACCCCCTGAGTAAGAACAGTTCATCCTTTGCCAGCAAGTGTTCTCTACCTGAGAAGTGGCAGAAGTTTTTAAGTAATTTGTTACTGTGCTCTGCCTTTGTATTCACTCCAAGTTAGAATACCTAACAAGAGCTACATCAAGGTTGCTAATGCACAACTCATTCTTTCCATCACACTTTTATCACCAGATTTAAATACTAATCAACTAATAGGAACAAGCTAGGTTCAGATAAGAGTAGACCACTTTTGAGATGGGAATATCATTTGGAGATTTTTTTTTTTCCATTCAGCACCATTGTGCTAGCATACAATGCAAATTGTTTTCACTGTGTAAACATCAGGAGACATTTAGCGAACATACAGCTGGAGTAATTGTGAAACCTTCACTTCAACTTAAAAAAAAATTCTCCCCAGGCATATGTATAATTTTTTTTCCAATGCATACCTGATTCAGTGCTAGTCAGGTAGGTACTAAAATGTGGTGCTTAGTGAGAGAGAACTCCTCCACCCTTTTGGAAAAAGCTGGGAGCTACTGCAAAGTTAAGGCTGGAGGTGGATCACAGTTTGTCACCTAGATCTCAGTCCTCAAGGCTCTGGGCTTTTCTGAGGTGTTTTTATCATGATGTTCACAACTGCTTTTTTTACTTTGTTTGTTCAGTGGACAATGACTCACTGTCTAGGTTTAAGAGCAATCTACAATTCCAGGGGATTTCTTGTTGAAAGAAAGGGCATCTCTACATTTAACCTGCCCAACTGGTTTAAACAAACTCTGTTTGGCTCTTGTAGATCCCACAGAGAGTCTTTGTTTCCCACAGATTATTATTTTTTTCCCCCATTTTACTACTTGCAGTTTGCAGTTACTTCTTCTGCATATAAATCATTTAATTACTAAGAAATGGAAATTGGTGCAATTTCACATAGCTCAAAATTTGTGATACTTCTCCCCCTCCCTGGTTTACAACGATGATACAAATTCTGATAAAAACTGACTGTTTATGCCTGAGCCCCTCTTCTTTCCAGGAACTGAAAGGCCATCACTGCTTTTTGCAGGCTACTCTAGAGATAATAAGCCTTGACTACCAGGGTTAAGATTTAAAAAAAAAAAAGTCAGCTTTGTATTGCTTATAGACCAATACATGTTCAATATTCTTTTTTGTAGGAAGTGTTCCTCTTAATCCAAGATAATCTTGTCAAGAGCCACACCATCGCCAGCACTGGGCGAGTTCTCTGGGGATTGCCCCTACATGGCACRTATCAGAGCACATGGGGCTTAGGTGGACTGGCATCAGTGCAGGGCGGCACAGCACCTCTGTCTTCCCAGATGCAGCAGGCATCCCACTATGCATCCGAGGGATGTAAGGAGGCAGAGGAGGGAACTACCCTTCAGTTGCCCTGGGATCCCCAACTCTGCAGGCTGTTCAACATTTCTCAGATTAAACTTTTCACAGATAAATATTGTTTTTGCTGAAAACCTTGGAAAACTGTTGATTTTGAAAGGAGCATAATGGAACCATCAAGAGAAATCTGTAGGAGGTCAGAGGAAAGTCATTAGAATAACACCTTTARTCAACGAAAAGAATCAAACTTGTAGGCTGGTATTTTTGTACACAGCAAAAAGAATTTAGAAAAAAGCCAGGAAATTATGGTTCTCATAAAAGGTTCAGTGAGGAGGAGAAATTAATCTACACTTTTGTTTTTATATAAAAAGAACCCTAAACAATTTGCCACTCCACACAGTATGGCCTATAGTTTTATCTGTTACGTCTTAACAGGCCTTATGACTAGATTAAGCAAAATCAAAATSAACCCAAAAAAAAACCCGACCTGTTTTCCTTAAGAAAAAGTTTTGTTAGATTCTTTCTGGAGAATTGGAGCCAGGCTCCTCACCTACAGAATTACAGAAAAAGGAAAAAGTTATGAAAACCTGTAAGAAGCATGGAAAGTCAAGAACTCTTTTGAGATCTAAGGCTATTTTCTGACAGTTTTTGTTCAAAATAATTCAACCAAATGACCTGCAGATAAAGACTAACTTCTAAAATCTTTGAAGAGAGTACATCCTTTCAGCAAATTCAGTGATTTGGAATTCAAATAATTTTTCAGAAAAAAAATGTAAGAGGTCTAAAGCAGTGTTTAAAGCATAAAATTAGCTGAAATCTGGACCAATCTGGACTGCAAAACCACCTTTAATTATGTATTCATTTTTGTGCCAAGACTGCTCCCATGCTGGGAGTGTGAATAGAATATACTGTTCATTTGGACTCTTTTTACTAAAAAGCCCCACTTGAATTAAAACATAATTGAGTACTTCTCCAATTAGACATTTCTGTCAGTAGTTTCATCAGTTGCTACTGGGACTGCAGGTGGTTCTGAAGTGTAGGTAGGCAGTCTGTGAAAAAATACTCTTTTGCACTGTTAATGGAGAAAGAGATGAATCTCTTCCCAAAAAAGTTGCACTGACCTGTAGTTTTTGGAATGGAGACTGAGAGGGGGAAAGCCATCCAAACCCCAGCTCCCTGTACAGGCTATGCAAAAGTGTTGCCCTCTCGTGGCTCTTGTTGCGCTGATGTCTATGAATCATATTAAAACTATATAAACCACTACTAACATCTAAGAACAGGTCTTTGCTTCAGTAGAAGTAGCTTTGCTCACATGAGGAAAATGTCATTGGTGTTTCAAGACGTTCGCTTATTCAACAGTTGATTTCAGAACTATGTGACTAATTTAAAATAAGTATATGAAAGAAGAGCAATAATATCCTCTCGTGAATTTCTTCTTAGCAGACTTATGTGTTAAATATTTTTAAACAAAAATTGTGTGATAATTATCCAGCAGATAATTTGTGAACCATACTTAACAGCATTTAAAATACAATGTATTCTGAAAATGCACACAAGCACATGTTGATTTTCCTATTCAGATGTTTAACCAACCTTTTTTACTCTGTAAGTGCGTGCTGCAAGTCTTGCTTTCTGTGAACTCTTTCCAGTCACTGCTTAAAAATGAAAAGTTCCCAAGTAGGTTCCTGCAAGTACTACTGCTTGCTTGGGTGTTTGTTGAGAGGAAATACAAACAGGGCTCAAGTACAAACAAAGCACATTGAAGTATTCAAATAAATATTTGTGGAAAGGTGTGTTTGCCAGGCTATGGTTCCCACCATCAATAAATGTTCAAGTCACATCATTAGGCTTAAGGAAGAAGCATTTCTGCAGCAACACATCCAAATTCAGGTGTCCAAAGGCAGCACCTTCCTCTGTCYGGATACTCAGAACAGCTTCTCTATCTTCAAATGTTAAACTGCCATCAAGTATGGGGGACCACCTCCTCCCAAGGAAAGAAAATAAACCCCAAATCCCATGACCCCCCAAACCAGAGGACTTCCTTTTTTGACCCGTGGAGGGAAGGTCCATTGGGGATAGAGAAGACAGAGGCAGTGGCAAGGGACAGAGGAGTCACCACTTTCCCTGGCTATCTGCAACACACTGGCTTGCTCAGGCCGCTGAGCAGCAGCAGCCGCCACAGCGAGTTCTGAGTAATTTTGAGACCCTATCTCACAACTGAAATGTGCTGGGCAATGTAGCTTTTTGCTTTAACTGGAACCSTACTAATTTGACTGATAGCATAAATCTTGGAGGGCTGTCAAAGGTAGTTTGCGTTTTCTATCCAGGAGGCATGTTTGTTATTGTTAGTGCCTCACCTACATACATTACTATATTTCTTCTGAAGCTTTCTTGCCAAGAAAAAACAAAGTGAGATAGTATAATCCACAGCGAAGCATGATGTTTCCTCATTTCCCTGCCTCTATATGTACGACTGCTGGTTTATATAAAAACACTGAATAGACCAGATGAAAAAAAAAAAAAAAAATCAAGGCACACTGAAATATTTGAGTTTGTAAAATACGTATTCCTAAAATATTGTACCACTTCTTATGTCCCGTCAGAAGTGCTGACTGGTGTCGATAGGAATGCACTGTGATGTTCTCGTGTCCTGTGGAGACAAGGCATGACAAGCCCCCATAGGTACACAAGTAACACTGAAGATGGGTTATTCTGTGGTATCCTGCATAAATGAGCCTATTTTAGCCCAACTAATTCACCAACCACATAACTCTGAGCTATAAGTAAACCAGATTTTTTGTTTAACTTGGGTGATATTTCAGTCTCATCATGTCTGTACAATTTCATGCATGTCTTGTTCTTAGTTTTGCCTGGATCACATCTTTCCTACTGCTATGCAAACACCCACCTCTCCAGGTTATTCCAAACCCTCTTCACCCATTACATGCATAGACATTTCAAGAGCAACTAGCAATTTGGTGAATTTCCATATTTACTTAAACATCTAGATGCAGACAGTTTAATATTCCTAGGGTATTTTTCTCATAGTACAGTTTTCCTAAGACTGTCTCAATCCGGGATCAAAATCAAAGCACCTCAAGTAGAAAGTTATCCTTTAAAATCTTGACTGCCTTTTTTCAGTTTCATTTGTTAGCTTCTCCTTCCTAGAAGTCACCTTCGTAAGAGTAACCCTCACAGCTCTATGACCAGTACAATCTAAAAGTCAAATTTTGTTGTTTTTCTCTTATATGTGAAAGTTTTAATGAAATAAGATATTCTCTTGTTATTTCAATGGATACTTACCTTAAGGCTCTAGAGAAAGTTGTTCTAAATAACAAGACTTACTGAAATGATGGTCTGTATTTATAATTTAATAGTTGGTTATTTAAGCATTGTCAGAATAGAAGTTGCTTAAATAATGGGGAAAAAATAAGGATCACCGAAGTTAAAGGTGAAAATCCCTTTAGGCTGCAAACTGGGAGGCTGCCCAGATTGTTAACTCTCAAGTGTCATTGCTGAACAGTTACGGAGCTGTCAACGCGAAGCTTTTTGACAGCTCATACAGGTACGCGCTGTCTTCCCTAAATTCCGATGGTGATCTTATCTTTGTTGACAAGAATTGGCCATCCACATTTTCAATGCTGATCCTTGCAGACAGATACCAGGCTGCCAACAGCACTGCTCSGCGCCGCTGGCACGCTGCAGGAGCAGGCAGGGAGGGCGCAGCAGGCAGGGGCTCACGGGGGGCCGTCTGCAGTGGGGATTGCCAGCACACTCAGCTCCTGACTGACAGAGTCTGGAGTCCCATCACACCGCAGCTCTGAGGTTCTCCTCAAGTAACGAGACCACGGTGATAAAGCAGCATTTTTGTTTGTTTGTTTTTAAAGGGTATTTGCCTTGGTGTCTATTACAGGTCCTTTTCTGTCTTACTTTAATACATTTTTTTTCACAACTTGCTTCTGAATTTCGTCTCTGTTTCCTTTTACACTTTGCAGCCAACATGAAGTGGTATGTGAGTTGACATAATCTTTTGGTTTCTCTGCTTATAATTCCAGATATCTAAAGACTAAGTGGCAGGCAGCATGCTTGGACAAGGATATTGGAAACTAATCTCCGGTCTCTTCTGAAGCTACAAGATAATTGAAGTCTTACTTTCAAAGGAAATAAAGTATATAGCACAAATGCTTAATAGGTAATGGACTTTTAAACATCTGTTGAGCAAGATCAATAGAGAACATGCTCAAGACATTCACATGTGTTTTATCCCCTTTTTCTGTATCTGTTGGCAGGAGAGAAACAACGAACAACCTGTCATTTTCTTCCTCTTTCTCTCCCAAGGACTCTCTGACTGTACATTTGACAACATCACTTGACCAGGGCCTGTCCTTCAAGCCAAGATTGACTAAACACCATAAGTTAATCAAATGACAGACATCAGCAAGGACATAAAGCAGTGTTTGTTCCACACACAATACCTTGTCCCAAGGCTTATAAAAGTACAACAAAAGCAAATTACGGCATACAGCAACTTATGACAGCTAATAAAGTTTGTTGACAAACACCTGCCCAATGTATTATCTACCCATCTGCCTGGACAGCACTCTTGTAAGCTTACAATATGTTTTTCTGRGTGAAGGAGGAAAACAACACTTGCTTTTCCATAGCACATTTAATTCATTAGGTTTAAAAGAAAAATCTAGAAAATGTTAAAACGAATAATTCATACCTAGGTTCATTTGACAGCCTGAAAGGCTATTTACATAAGACAGTCACTTCATAGAAAAGGGGTAATAAAAAACAGAGACAGTCTCAGGATCTCTTTCATACTGTGTCTTCTATACACTTTTCTGTATATAAGTGGTGGAATAACAACTTCATTCATAACTAGCACAGGTATCTGGGTACCTGAAACTGCGAAACTGTTCTCAGAGTGTAGGAGAACTACAAGAGAAACAGATCTAGTTAGCCAAGGTGAAACACCAGGCTGTTGTCAGGCCTCAAGCTAACTCGTTTACTGTGCTGTATACACAGCACAGGCTTATGATGCCAAATGTGCCCCAACATTGCTAGCCTGAGAAGCTTAAACAAACAAACAAAAAAATGATAAGCCATTCCACCCCAAAACTCACACAAACGCTATTATGACTTTCCATAAGACTCATTGTAAAGCTTTGGTCTCTATTTCCTCAGGACTTTAATACTCATCTCTCAGTCCTCCTATCTGTAGAGGCACCTTTCAAACAAACTGTCATGCTTATCAAAAATACTCCCTACCAAAAGACCCCCAAAACAAAGAAAACCTAACTATATGTATATATCTTTTTAATCAATATAAACCAATGAGCTTAACATTGAAGAGTGGCACAAATGATGCCTCTCACTTTGTGTTGTGATCATCCTTACTATTATTTTTAAGTGCTACCAAAAAGTCCTTGGCTCACTGTTGCCCTGAATGACTATTTGCTATTTGGACAATGAATATGCAGAATGCTCCAGAATACTGGAGAATACTCCAGAAAATGCACTGAATGCCTTCTGGTCTCACAGCGCCTTGTACTCTCTTACTCTGTAATAACAGGGCTCATTAAGAGAAAGTGAAACCATGAACCTTGCTAGGGATTCAGTTTTCAGAAAGTCATGAGCCTGCAAGCACATCAGCATTTCATTCAGGTATAGATGACAAAGCATCTAGACTTGCTGAATACTGAACTTCCAGACAGATTCAATTCAGCAAAAAGCTTCACAACTAGACTTCTGGGAGTGCTATGATAGCTGGGATTATATAAAAAAATATTTTTATAGATATAATTTTTTAAATATACTTATATTTTTATGTGTTATGTACACATGCACACATACACTTTTTTAAAAAGGGGCTAACCCCATMAATAAATACTGTTGCAGTTTCTTTCAAATGTGGGCAGCTTCTTCAATGCAGGTGTGCTTCTTATAAGATATAACTTCACAAGGCAAAGGAAAATGTTATGATATAAAAGCATTACCTATTCCAATTATGGACGATTCCAATATTACCTATGTCCTTTTAATTACAATTCTTTATTGAATTCCACCTCTAGGCTTGATAAGAAGGGGCTGCATTACTAGCTAATAGACTATTATAGTACTCTACCTGCTAATTTAGTACTCTGAATCTCACCAAAACCATTTACTTTGGCTCTGAAAATCTGAACTTGGATAAGAATGCATAGTCCTCCATAACCTGATACACCATTTTCAGACAATGCTATATAAAGAGTTCAGAGCAGCTGTTAGTAGATGCAGTTGGCAAGTGTTCTGTTTCCAGGATGGTAAAAAGCCTTTCCCTAAATGCATTTTGATCATTCTAGAAGAGCTTTTATTTTGATTTTATGACCCTTTTTTCACAAGAAAGCCGTATGTGCGGAAAATTAGAGTGCCTTCATTACAGGGTTACCCCTAAGGGCCACTTCCAGAAATAATACAAAGTGTTTTCTGAGTATGGGACAGATTTCTTATTATGGTCCAAGCCTGGGACTCTACAACTGTACAAATAAACAAATAGATGAAGTTAGTGCAAAAAAGTTACTGGTAAATATTAAGATGCAGTCAAAGTTTCACCTTCAAATATCATTTGCTATTACCTGAAATAAAGACTGGCCTTGAAGACATGCACACCACAGACAGCTTATACCAATTCAAGCATTAGCTTAGTTCTAAATCTAAATTTAAATCTTAGACTTTTGGTTACCTGAACGTCATTTGCCTAGACACATATAAAATCTGTTCTAGGAAGCCTGAGTGTGACAGTCAAGCCCAAAGATAAAGGACAAAGGCTGGAATCAAGTAACAGTGACCGATTCCCAGCATTATGTTTCCCTTTCAGTGAAGGGGGAAGCAGCCATTTCTGACTTATTTAGGGCACAGGTACCATTCCACTCGGGAAACCAAACAAAAGTTCTTATTCTGGTGCACACATAACTTCAAAGACCCAGGGCTTTCCTGTGAGGGTCAAGAGTAGTGCTGGACGGGAGACCTTGTACTCTGGACACACTTGCAAGGAAATGGGATAACATGTTCAGTGAGACTGAACAATCTTCCCTCCATTACTTGGTATTACATTAAAAAAGGAAACTTAAATGAGCAAGTAGGTGCTTTGTTAATATGTGAAAGTGTAATAGATGTTAAAAAGAATCTTTATCCGTCATATTTCTCCTATCAATCATTTATCTCATGGCTTTTCTCACACATTCCCAAGTGGAGCTCATGCTTTTTTGCAAAGGCTTCCAACATAAAGCCTGGATCTGGTTGATCTCTTGGGTGAGATTGAGCCTGAGAAAAAGCATAGGAAGAATTCAGCCTTTAACCTTTGGCTTCCAGACCACTATGAAGAACAAAGACGTCTTTTGACAGGACAACAAAATGATCACCACTGCACCATCATGCTTTGGATTTCTGGGGGAGATGAATTTAAAGTTTCATTTTATGAAAGAAACTCATTTTTATGGCTTTTTGCTTGCTGTTATGTACCATCAGGAATGAATGCATGCGTAAACNGGAGGAGAAGCACGCAATATCCTTGCCAGTGCTTCAGATACAACAGCCAGAACAGCAGATTTTTGATCCTCCCCTTTCAGAGAAGACCAGAACTAAAGCAGCCAAAGTAAGTCCTTCTCCAGTACAAAGTCTCCTGCCAAGACATTCCCACACTTTCCCCTCTTCAGTCTTTTTGTCACTCTCTACCGTGGGGCCACCTTGGACCAAAGGCTATCACATTGGAAAGAACAGAGCACACATGGGTGGAAGAACACAGTCTAATTTGACCCAGTCCCTTCCTACTAGGCAATCTTACTCTGAAGAAAAAAAAACCCAACTATTTTCAAAGTTTTGACAAATGAACTAGCTAGCTTAGAAGTGCAGCAGGTGTCTCAGAAGAGATATTGAAGTCTTTTTGTTCTGAGGCAAATTGCCCTGAGATGATTCTTTCCATTTGTTATTTTGGTCTACTGAGGCAAGACTGCCATATGATCAACCTGCAGTATCTTTTCTTTTTATTTGCATAGCACCAAGCCAATAGAGGTGACAGCAGACTGAACTTTGGCCAGTCACCTGCTCTTGAGAGGTGCTAATTAGGACATTAATCCTGAGGCTTTCTGATGATGCAATTTGGTGATGCTCCAAAACCACCCAGCTCTGCCATTCTTGTAAACATTGCATTTTTAAAAAAAAGAAACAAAAACACACACACACCCCAAACCCAAGAAAGCAGCAGTTGCCATTAAAAAAAAATAAATAAGAAAGCACCTTTCACCAAAGTGTCCAAGTATAGTCCATAAAAGAAATTAATGAAGTTTGGTCAAACCGAGCCTGATCTCATAGATAATGAATACCTAAAGTGACAAACCTGAACGACAGAAAAATATTAATTGCATTTTTTTTCCTGGAGACTGGTAAAACTTGTTATCTCTCACTTTTCATTAAGTTAGAAGAAATTAAAGCACCTACACAGTGGAACAAAAATATTCATCTGCCTCATACRCGTAGGAATACTACCTGATTTTGGAGAGCACAGCTGCAAAATGAATCACTAGCAGACCAGATGACATTTTTCAAGGTACAACTAATTTCACTCATTGTAGTCTTGATGAGCAACTGGGCTGTTCCCATGCCAACTAACAGCCAGGGTTTGTGATGCTTACGTGTCCCAATTTTTAGAGGCCCACAAAAAGAATAGATGGTAAAATAGACAGCAGGTAGTCAGGCTACACTATTTTAAGATTATCACTGGTCACTTCCACTGGCAATAGAGAACATGCTAGTTGCACTAATGGCATTAAAACCAGATTAAAGATAATGAAGGAATTGCAGTGTGTTGTGTCAAAAGAGGTCAGTAAGGTAACGTGCTGTCATAAGGTATGAAAATGCCAACTACTCAAAGTACATAAGAAGTAAAGGTAGTTTTTGAAACATCTATCACTATCCTGAATTCCTGATACAGATACCAGTAAGTACTTCCCTTTTTTTGGTTTTGTTTGTTTGTTTGTTTGTCCAGGTACCAGAACAGAAGAGAATGGATAGGGGCTGTTTAATTTCATTCTAAATTGGGTATTTGGCAGGTCCTCATACAGTGACTGAAGAATATCAAAATACACTGAAACTCATAGAAGAAAGTTAGTGCCTGAGCTTATAGTGCTTACAAGAAGATTTAGTCAATTTTTTTTTCTAGGTAAAATAGTATGTTTTTTTGACAGGAAAATTTTTTGTAAGGATTTGTAATTCTGACCATGGTTATGACACGGTTTCTTAGTAGGCTGTAGTCCAAAGCAAAGCCATCCCAAAAATACCTGTCAAGGCGGTCAGAGCAAATGCAAAAATAGATTTGACACTTATCCACGTCAGTTGTAGCAGGATTTAAACCCATTCCTTCTGTATCTCCATGAGTACCCTAATGACCAGAAGTATTAGCTATTTTTGGGTAATAGAAATGAAGCCGAAGAGCAGAAGAAGGAACGCTGTTGGAGCAAAAAGACTGACCTGACCTACATTGTAGTAGGTCAGCATTGGATGCCACTGTTCCAGTCGTGATGTTTTAGCAACTATGATGTGGTTTTATGTTATGATTTTCGCAGATTAGTGGTTATAGAGGGTATTGAGGAAAGTCACTTTCCGCAGTTAYTTTCTTAGTCAGTAAAAAAGGATGTATTCCATGGGAAATCAGTTCCATCAGGGTTGAACAAGATCTGAGGACTAGGACGTAAAAACGCATTTGAGAAAATCTTCAGTAGACAAAAAACAGTATTATGTCACAGGAAATGAAAAAAAAATCACTGATAAAGTTTCATTGACAAGATCGCTAAGTGTTTGAGGCAAAATTTACATAATGAAGATCAATAATTGCCAACAACCCTCAAAACAACCCTCAGAACTAATCCTTTGTAGCTAAGGACTAAGACTTTGTAGCTCTACAAATCAAATTTGCCTCAATAGTCATTCCTTAACCTCAGTTTATTTCTCTGTTGCCAAATGTGAATACCATCCCAAGCTATGGAGGTAGCTCGCACATACCTCTCTATCTCAAATCCAAGCCTGAATGAAACCTTCGTTAGCTACTTCATGCATGCTCTCCTTGGGGCGGGGGGGGGAACCCATGAATCTGAGAAGACAGATCCTGAGCCTCAGCAAATCTGAGTTCCTAGCACAGGACACTCAAAAGCAAGTACCAAAACACCACACACCTTGAGCAGCTCCTACTTCTTTTCTCCTCTTTGATTAAGTTTTGCCCAGGCGTTCAGAGCCTAAACCACTAGGTCCTTTATAGATTATAATCTCTCCTCAGAAGTCACATTGCAAGAGTAAAACAAATTGACTCTGTTTTCTGAAGCGGTTCTTCAAAGGTGAGTCTTAACCAAGCACCTGAATCTTTTTCCCCTCCAAGCCATGAGGACACAGAAGGATTTGGTACACAGATCCTGTCAAAGCTATTCTTGGCACCAAAAATGCATATACTTACCTGCAACCTTCCCGTGGTTTAGCTTAGTTCTTTGCATCAGATCAGGTTTAAATTGGAGCTTCTTGCAGGGCAGCTTCTAAGTGAAAACTGCCATAAGAAAAGCTGACTTGCTATCTTAGGGCAAACAGTGAGCGTTAAGTAGCACTGGAAACAAATATTCGGGGTTATGACGTCTGTTCTGATTCAAGGTCATCACCTGACCGCCTTACATGTCACAGACCTAATGGAAACAGGATACGGCAATCGCTGTGAAGTAGCAACTTCAGACTTGGGGTCGAAGGGGAAAGGGTATGTAAACATCTTCTGGCATTTATTCTGGTTTTTATTGTGGAAAGGAAGAGGCTGGACATCTTACAGCGTGTGTGTATATAACAGACATGCAGAATGTTAGCCCYTGGGCAGGGGGAAGCATCTATGCCGTACTGAAAAAGGATTTTGTATTACATATTTTGCATTACAACTAAATAACTTTAAAGTACTTRTCAGAAGAGGAACAATTTTTTCTTGTGTCGGACATTCCTGTCAGAGGGCAGAAGTAATTGGTGAGCAGGGACACAAGGCACTCATGAGCATTGGGTGGTCTCTGGGCCAAGCCCAAGAGGAGGTGGGATGATACATCTCAGCATGGTTGTGCCTCACCAGTGGAACAATCCTGCATGAAGTTCACTGGATAAATGCCCATTTCATTCATATACCAAAGGGAAACACATCTATTCTGACTATACTGGAAGCAGTATTTTCCCAAACATGGCTCGCCAGCCAACTGAGTCTTTAGAGAAGAAGATATCCAAAATGAAAAAGAGTTAGAGAACAATCCAGTATTTTCTCTCTAACACCCCAAAGCCATGGGGCACCCAGCGCAGTTCCGTGCAAAGCAGGGAACCAAGCTTCGGCTCAGTACAGAGCTTTGGGAATCCCACGGCACCAGTCAGCACAAAATCACCAAATCTCTCAGCTAGTGATCAAGTGTGGTAGCTTAGGCAGATTATACACCTAGCAAGCCCACATATCCAACCTCACCTATCTTCAATAACGTGTTTAATTTGTGAGCTCATCAGTGCTAATTTTCTAGCTCAGAAGGCTCCACAACAACTCTTTATACTGACATTGAAATAAACTTCCTTTCAAATCTGTAATGCTTTTCAGGGAACGGACACAGATTCTCCACTCTGTTTAGTTGGTCTAGAAGGTAGAACAATTATCCTCTCAAGGGAGCATCTGGCATGCCTGTCCCTTCTGTTCCTTGGTTAGGATAATCCCAACATGAGAAAAAAATCATTGCCCGACTTCCTGATGGGTGATGACGACATACTCCTATTTCCCAAATGGTGACAAAAGCGCTGAGATCACTGGGTGCTGAAGCCTTACCATTCTCAAATAGGACACCTGCCTAAGATCTGAAAAGTTAACTTAAAAAATGAAACAAAGGCTGCAGCCATGGTGACCTGAGTGCCAACAGTTCTATTCCTGCAGTATGACAATCAGTTGTTTCCCAAAATATAACTCACTGCAGCGAGTATCAAATCTTACTAGAGGCCAAGTTAATCCCAGACGTGGGCAGCTACATTAAATGTCCCGTAGATGGCTCAACAGGAGCCATCCTATGCTATGCAGCCATACCAACTCCTTGAGAGCTGGCTTGGGTATCTTGTAACATGGTGCTGCACAGGCCATACTCATACTGCTGCTAATGTTTGCTTGAAAGAGCAAATACTTGCTTTAAATGGTGACAGAAGAGGAATGAAATAATATTGGGTTTTAGGTGTTTTTCTAGCTGCATATTTATTTTGCTTCCCAGCACCACATCTCAGTCTCATGTTTTTCAGATACAATAGCTTTTGCTGTAAAGTGCCAATAGGTGATCACAGCAATTAAGTAACATTTACATGTGTAGATCATTATGATAAGCATGAGCTATTGCTTTGCCTACCCATTGCACATTACCAGCTGGGTTAGGCATGTGCAAAAGTTATTTAAAAAGATGGTTGGAAGAAAGTACGAACCTATGTAATTAAAAATATCAATCCATTTACGTGTTAATGACTTAAAGAAAAATTAATTTAAAAAAAGAGAACCATACATGTCTCAAAATTTGTCTGTCTGTGGCATTTTCTGGCTTTTGCCTTTTTTTTTTTTCTTTAAGTAAAGCTCAACAAGAAGAGTTCATAAAAATCACACACAGCATCTCCAGTCAAATTCTAGGCAGAGATATCTCCGAGTCATTTCCCAAAGTCTTATATTTCTGTTATGAGACATATCCAACAGCTAATCAGAAAGTTCAGAACCACAACAGCAGCAAATTGCGTTAGATGCACCGCAACCCGGAGTGCTACCCATCAGTCACGCGAGGAGAAAAAAAAAATCCTAAAAAAAAGCTAGATGTGCAGCACCCTCTAGTGACAGTCACCTGTCCGCACACGGGGCTTTATCAAGTGGTGGTCTGGGGCGGGGGAAGTCCTCAGTGCCAGGAAAAACCTTTTCAAAAATATAAACGATGAGCAGAAAGAGCCAGTGAAACGCCAGTCATTGCAAATCAGTTTGAATAAGAGACCAGGGACAGGTGTCAACCTACAGTTGCAAGAGAATGAAAACATCCAGCTCATCTATTTAACCACACAGAGTCTTTCTGCATAGTTCATTGAAAAAATAAATCGGAGTTCAGTGCATTCTGCTCAGAGACTTTCTCTCCCTTTCCTGGAAAGTTAGGTCTAAGAAATCCTTGAAAATGAAGCTCTTGCTAATCAGAACACCTGGCTTCTGTGAAATCAGACCTTTTTAGTCTAAATTCAGCTTTCAAAGATTCACTGTATTCAATCAAATCACTTAGGAAAATATTAACATTATGCTTGTAATTTAAATTGTAACTTATATTTATTTGTTCTTCTAGAAAAAAAAGTTTTCACAGAGATCAGTATGTCTTCACTTCCACATTTTTGACAAAAAAAGGTTTCCCCAGGGAAAGTTCAGTATCAGGAACATCTGCTGTCTGTATTCCCAACTCATGTATTCCAAGACTGGTACCCTGAGAGTAAAACAAACTTAAATTCACTCCAACTTAACACGAAAAAGTTAAGCATAAGAGGCTAATGCTGTATTGAAGAAAGTTGAGAACCAAACAGGTTTTTTAAGGATGTAAACAGATACTTATGTGTTCTTCTAGTACTGCCTGTTCATGCTCACACACAGTTTGCCAGGCAGCCTTACCAAAGTCTCAGGGCACCTTGGCAGGACTGTGCACATACATCGACACACACTTTCAATTAATTAATAAAACCAGGCTGCTTCCAAAAGTAATTTCTTTTAATGTCAAATACTTGAATGCATTTCAGTCTGAACAGGTAAGTGAAAAGCTTCCCGCGAGGCCAGTGCTTTCCTGACTCTGTATTTCTGGCTGCCTCTCTCCTGTGGAAGATGCTCAGAGGGTTACGGCAGTCACCATTGCCTCTGCTCACTTGTGCTATCCAATCATTATGCCCTTCAGTTAGGGCCTAATAGGTCACTATATCATTCACCAGCAAGGAACAAAATAATCCCATTAAATTCCATATACCTATAGTACTCCTATAGGGCAAGGTATCCCATAAAAGTTTAAGGAAAATAAGGAAAATGGTTTTCAACGGAGTTACCCCGGAGCTGGGTACAGAACTTAGGTCTGCTGACTTGTTCACTGGGCTGCACTGCTTGGAAGAGTACTTCAGTGAGATTTTACAGTGAGCAATATTAAGTGATGTGCGCTTACATGAGCACAGAGAATGCTGAAGTGTTTAGAGAGACTTTTCAGAAGCAGTTAAATAAAGCATAATGAAGTAAATGAAGCACAAGGGACTGTGCTTTCATAACCAGCTTTCTCAAGTTTTGTTATTTTATTTTCACTGTTAATCATAGTGAGAAMGCTTCGTGTTATATCTTATCACTTAGAATTTCTTGCAGGGATACCTTTGCCACTGCAGTTTCACCCTGCTTTAATCATGTTATTTATATGGTAGCTTTAACAATATTCTTCACTAAATTTTGATTCTTCTCTTGCAAATAAACATACAGCCTTCTGTCCTTAAGAGGCTTTTTTTTTTTTTTAAGTTGCCTTTTTTTGGCAGCTGTAAATTTTTGAAACAAAGGTAAAGGTGCACATGGATGTAGCAATTTAATCGGTTGATCATTGTAGAAACACCATAAACACCTCAAAGATTCCTAAGACAGATGACAAATATATATGCACTGTTACTGAAATCTCATGATCCTTTCCATTGCATTTTAAAGCTAACATTACCTTACATGACCAAAAACTGCAGAAACAAAGATTATTCTTTCCATTCCTCAGATATGAACTACAATACTATCAGGTTTTATCTATAAGTTGCTGAAATAGACATATTCATACATTACCATAAATCAATGAACTGATCTTGAGAGCTCAGCATTTGATTTGTAATTTGGACTGTTCTTCTTTTGTGTAGCAGCAGCACACCATTTGTGACCATGCCCTGGTAGGATCTAAGTCTTCCCAGTTTTAATGTGCTGCTTCGACTTTCTGACCTTCAATTTTAAATGCAAAGTCACTGGCAAGATATCTCAACTACACTTACTCCAAAGCTTGTAAGGATTACCTTCAGTCAATGCTGGAGAGCTCTGCAGGAGTGATCAAAGTTTAATCTGTTTCTAATTAAAAGCTGATCTGCTTGACCCTGTGCTCTAAAAATATCAAGCTGTTTATATAAACTGTTTTTTCTCTTTTTCTTTTTTTTTTTTTTTAAATCCCCATGATTTTATAACCACCAATAAAAGGATACCAGGCATTACAAACATTATTTTTTTTTTTAAACTGGTAGAGGTAGTTGTTTCAGAATAATTGACAAAAGAAATTTCAAGAGCAACTAGAAGTGCTAGAAGTGAAAAGAATGAGGAAGCAAATCAGTAAATGAACTCACATTGGATATACATGGCCATTTTTCACTAGAAAGAACAAAAGCAATTACAAAACAGCAACAGATATTATAAAAAACTRCTGCTTGTGTGATGTACTTAATCTGAGAGATTTTAGGATTGGATTAAGCAAAAGTAGGTAAAAGGAACACCACCCACAGAAGAGATCATGCAGGTAAATGGTATTGCTGTTAAATTATATTTTGTAGTATTTTCTAGCTAACTAACATTAGGTAACAGCTACCTGAAATTCAGGCCCACAAAGTACTTAAGAACAAGGATTCAGCACTTTGTATAAACTGGTTTCTCTGAACTACCCCCCTTCCTTATTTTTTTCCCCATTAGATTTTTTTTTCCCTCCTTTCCATTCAGATAGAACAAGCAGGTCTTCTAGCTTATTTTGTATCTTTTCCAATCAAAAGAAAGTTGAAAAAAAGAAAAGAGAAAGAAGAAAACAGCTTTTTTTTTTTAAACAGTATTTTGKTTTATATAAAATGTTAAGATTTTTTTTTACCTCTAAACAACAGCCTTTTCAGTCAGTCCATACTGACCGTGATGCAGATCAGCTAATTTTTTTTTTGAAACAAAAGAACTTTCTCCAAAATATCCCATTTCTGAGAACTTGCTCACACTTTCTCAAGTATGCTGCAACTCATGATTTTCTAGATTACACGGGGGGCTTTCACTTTGTGTTGTGATACATAAGCTACAGAAACCCATATACTGAGATTAAAAGGTCTCACTATCAGGTGCTGAGCAGCCCATACCACTCTGTGTTTTTCTTTTGTTTGTAATCTACTTACACTTGCGTGGTCTTTTTCCAAACTCTGTCTGCATTCAGAGCATCAGAAGCTCTGTGATAACGAAGCTCCTCCTGACCCACCTTCGGCACAGCGCAGGAGACAACAGAAACTCATTTGAGAGGCTTGTCATAGCAAGGATTAAGACTTTCATCTGAAAGCTCTTTATAGCTAAAGGATAGAGAGCTCCCTTTTGTAACCTCTTATTTGACAGAAATTGGATGAAATACGGCCATTAACTAAGTTAATAAGGATGTGCACAATACACAGCTGATAACATTTAGCAGCACTGCTTCTTGGGACACCCAGGTGGTACAAGGACATGACTTCAGTGTAGGAATTCCTGTTTAGACTTGAAGGTGGGGCAGCTGAGTTTTGGCTTTGGCCAAGACAACAGCACCATTCACCTGGAGGAACTGGAAAAGATTTCATGGTTCATATCTAATTTCCTCTACCCAAATCTTTTATTTGTCCCTCAGTGTCAATTCTTTCTACTAGTGTTTGAAARGAGAATTGTGGGCATCCTGAATGTCCAGTGAAACTTTTCTCTCCTCAGATGTAGTATTTGCTTACACTTTGCCATATCTGCATGTTTTCAGGTTATGCTGCTGTAGTGTACTGTATTTGGGGCTATGACTTATTATGACAATGAAAACATAATTTAAATGCATGAGCTATTAACTTATTTGTTATTGTTCTACCAACAAACAAACCTGCATCAATGCTTCGTAATTCATATCGACTTGTGGTTGCTGCTCAGAAAGAGCTTAGGATGTTGGTCATCTCAGCCAAAGCCAATTATCCTCATTAATACCATTCACTTGAGGTGTGTGTTTAAGCAAAGATCTATCGCTGCTTGCTCCAACCAGCTGAGAACGTCCACAGATTTGAAGCAATACCACTTTAACTGTCAAAAAAATTCCTTTCCTCATGTTGTATATGTGTCATTCAGTAATATATATTCCTCTCCAGCTTTCCCATTTTGCAGCAAACAAAAATCTTAGTGTTTCAGGAGTAAAAATGAGCTTATTCATAAATACCTTCCCCATCACCAAAGACTGAGTTGTTAATATAATGTAAATAAAAAGCTGTCTGCAAGATATTTTTATTTATACTTTTAAGGCTGTTTTTTTTTAACTATGTTGCTACAAGAGATTGTTCAGGTAAGGGTTGGTGTGTTTATGCATACAAACCCCAAAAGTCCTGATGTCTTTGCTGCACAGAGGAATGCAGTTTTTGTCTGAAAAAGTGCTGGTTTACATTAACAATGGAAAGGAGGTAAAGTTGAAAAGAAGTGATGGTGAATTACCTGACAATTACAGGTTTTGCCTCTTTCCAGAATATGCACTGGTATTGTTTTGAACCATTTTCTTGCAAAAATAAATAGGCTAAGCATTGAATGTAGCAATTGTCCTCTTATGGAAGTGAAGTCTGTATTAATAATGTATGCTAACTTGAAAACAGTATTGATACTGCTAGTGATTATCCTAATGTTATGTATGTTTGTCATATTTTAAAATGATATAGCAATTCTTTCTCAAATATTTCCATTTGAAGCAAGAAGACACAATACTGCAGAAAACATGAACAATATTTTATTAATCAAGAAGCCTCAGATAAATAGTCTTGAACTGTATCTTTAGCTAGATGAGTCTTTTCAGTGACAGCATTGCATGTCATAACCTCAGGAGAGAAGACATTTCATGAAATTGGTTAAATGCAGCCTCGGTTTAAGCAGGAGAAACTCCAATGATCAGAGCTGCTGTTATGCCTTACTAATTCTGGGGTTTGATGTCTATTTGCTGTCTTTGTCACAGCAGTAGTTCCAGTCATTTCCAGTAGACAGCTGTGCAGATCAGGATCAGATGTTTGCTGGGCTGTGTTTTGTTAAAATAAACAGAGGAATCTGCATTTTTACCCTACATTTGTGCCCCGGTGTTATAGAAAAATGTACACCAACAATATTGACTTCTGAATTATTAGTGTCTGCTATGCTGGTATTTCCATGGTTTCATCCCTGGAGAAAATACATTCTCTCCATCTGAAAACTAAGTTGTTCACTGTGGAAATAGGAAAAGCAAGTCACTCGGGAAACTCCTGAAATGTCATGAGTTGTCTGGTAGAAAAAAGTTTGAGAACCAAAAATGCTACAGAAGCTGTCTTTCCTAAAAGAGTTGCACACATATAAAAATGTTTTGAACATTTTTAGGAACTTTGGGTTTGGGAGATTTTCACATAACACTACATAAGGACCTGGCTCTTGGGGTATGTACTCATGGAGTGATCGGACCGTGAACAGACATTTGAAGCTTGGAGGGATGGGTTCCAGGTATTTGGCAGTTGCTGTGGATCATACATGTATAGATGGTGTGGAAGGGCTCCAAGCTCTTGCTGTTAGATAACTGAACTCACCCCAGAAACTGGTTGTGTTAGTTATAAATGAGATTGGGGCACAGRGGGGAGAGAAATGAGAGACAGGATCAATCAAATGTTGTGTATGAAGGCTTTCTCTGAGCTGGTTGTTCATGAAGATGTAGGTGGAGAGGGGGGAACTGATGCTTTTCTTGCAAGGTCAYGACAAGTTCTGTCTCATTACTGTGGTGGGAAAGCACTCCTGTACATGGGAAAGAGCTTCCACTTCTGCCAGGCCAAACTGATTTCCTCTAAAAGCAGTGTTCACACTGCAATCCCCACCTTTGTAGAACTAATACAGCTGAAAATGTAGCTACAGTTACAGAAATACCTACTTCCCTTTTTGCTTAATGCTCTGTTTGCTCTTCACTCATAGTTCTGCTTTATAGAATGCCATATGGCTTATTACTCCAAATATCCAGTCGCTACAGGTAATGATAACAGCAGTGACCTCTGGCATAAAAACAAGTGTCTATTAAAAAGAGGAAAAACTTCAGTGGGAATAATTGCCCACTTGGAACAACTTACCACTGGATAAAAGACACTATAATAAGTCTCATAACAGCAGGTTTGGCATTGTTTTCGGAACATAAGGAACAGCTGGCACCTCAGTATAAAACAAGCCATATCAGCATCTGTTGTCCAAAGCAAATACTCCACTGCATTTTTTTAAAGAAAAAAAATAAGAAAAGGGAGTCAGATGTCCCAGGAAAAACCTCAACAATGTCTGTTTCTATTTTCAGGCCTCTGGCTTGGGAGTTGTTATGAATTTCTAAGTAGATACAACTACTCCCTCCCATTGCTATGAGATGGCCACCAGAATCACTGAGGGACTCAGCTTTGGCCAGTGGCAGGTCCGTCTTGGAGCCGGCTGGCACTGGCTCTGTCCGACATGGGGGCAGCTCCTGGACTCTTCTCACAGAAGCCATCCCTGCAGCCCCCCCAGCTACCAAAACCCTGCCACGTAAACACAATTCAGTCCACTCTGCCATTTAGTTATGAGAAGAAAAGGGGAAAGAAGACGGCAGTCAGCAAATGGTTTCTCTAGCCTGAGACATTCCTGATCTTGGAGCTGTTATCTAACAAGCCCCTGAGCAAGCCAAGACCTGTTCCCATTGCAATTTTTCTCTTCAGTGCTATCCTGTGCTTTTCATCCATCTCTCTGTAAATAGCTATAGGAGCTTTGTACATATTTTTAAAATTCCTTTGGTGATGAGTTTGCAAAGATACATACTGATTGAACTACGAGTTGTGTTGCAATAAGACCAGCTTTCCAGCCTATTTTGAGCAAAATATTGGATGGCTGGCTTTTACTGTCACAATAGCTCTGATGTTAAGTTTGCCCTTGAATAGTGGGAGAAAAAAAAAGATACAGCTATGGTGACATYGCAACAGGTTTGAAGAAGTTGAAGGGAAGCCAAGTTACCTGCTGCAAACCATGGGGTGAAATGCTTTCCCTGCCTTTGAAAGGAAATCTATTTGCCCAAGCCAGCAGCAGCTATCAGGTGGCGGGAGCCAGTGGGGATTCGCCAGGGGCAAGTCATGCTAGGCTCGACCTAAGAGCTTGCTTGGCTGGCCCAGTGGGACAAGGGTAGAGCAGTGAATGTTGTTTATCCTGTCTTCAGCAGTCTGCCACAGTATCCTAATAGCAAAGGGGTGAGGCATGGGCAGGAGAAGACTACAAGGTAGGAGAACCACGGCCTTGTGGTCAGCAGAACAAAGCCCACCCATGGGGCAGTTGCTGGTGATGATGTGCCTCGGGTCAGTGATGCACTCGTCACCCATGCTGGTCGTTATCTGAAGGAAAGGCCTGGGCAGTGGTGGGACAGAGGCCACCCTCCACAAGGTTGTGGGTGGCTCCAATTTGGGTAAGGCAGCAAGGCTGACATTCAAAGAACCACAGAAGCACAGAGGTTGGGAGAGATCCTTGGAGGTCTCTGGTCCAAGCTCCTGCTCAGAGCAGCCCCAGTCCGGTCAGGTTGCTCAGGGGCTTGTTCAGTCGTGTTTGGATGCCCTCAAGGACAGAGACTGCAGCCTCTCTGGGCACATGTTCTATGTCTGAGCACCCTCGTGGTGACAATCTTTTCCTTTTATCTAACTGGGACTTCTCCATCCGCCAGCGTGGGCCTGGTGCCGCTTGTCCTTCTGCCACGGAGCACCTCTGAGAAGAGTCATGATTCATCTTCTCTACACCCTCCCACTAGGCAGCTGTAGTCACCAATCAGGTCCACCCCTGAGCTTTCTTTTCTTCATGCTGACCAAAGAATCATAGACTCATAGAATGGCTTGGGTTGGAAGGGACCTTTAAAGATCATCTAGTCCAACCCCCCTGCCATGGGCGGAGACATCTTCAACTAGATCAGGTTGCTCAAAGTCCCAGCCAACCTGGCCTTGAACATTTCCAGGGATGGGGCACCCACAACTTCTCTGGACAACCTGTTCCAGTGTCTCAGTGCCATAACTAAATGGCATCTCCCTCAGCCTGCCCTCGTGTGCTGTGTGCCCTGGCCCCTCACCATCTCGAAGGTCCTGGGCTGGGCCCACACCTCACACATCAGTGTCCTTCCTGGACTCCGGAGACCAGGAGGGGACAGAGGGGCCAAGACGCAGTCGCTAAAGTACCAAATAAGACAGAAGGAAAGCGTTTTTATTGTTTTTTGTTTTGTTTTATTGTGTTTAAAATTACTGCCTAATCTTGAAAAGAACTCTTAATGAAGCAGCTAGAAGGGACCTTAACCCTGAAGGCCAGCACGCCTTCCTGGCAGAACTGCAGTCTCCTGCTCCTCCAAAGGAAGAGCTGTCTCTCTCACCTCCTTGCTTCATCTGTTGTTGTTCTTCATGCACCACTGTGGAGGGTCTGGCTTCATCTTCAACCACCCACAGGCAGCCTTCTTGTCCTCGGACTGAAGAAACCCCACCTCCAGGCCCCAGGRACCTCGGTGGCCCTCTGAGGGACGACTCCTGTCGCCCTGGTGCAGCAGCCCAGTGGAAGCCAGGYTGTCTCATYCCCTTTTCTTGGGGCTCWGAGCRGAGAGATGGCACCCCTTCGGGAGGGGTGGGGGTGGGGTGGGGGATGGGAAAGAAGGGCTCACAATACCTGGGGCAATCAATGAAATAATTGCTGATTGCCGGGAGATGATCTAGGTGAGCCCGCAGGATGGCCAGGCTGGGCCTCCTGGCTAATGCCAGAGGTGGATGCTGGGCCGATGGTAGGGCACTGGCCGGGCGGTCCTGCGCCGCTGCTGCCATGGCGTCATGGAGGGGAGCGCTGGCATGGTGTAGTGGTGCCAGGTGAGCCATGCTGGAGGTGGATCCACTTCCATCGGCTCTTCCTGACCTTCAGGTGGATCCACCTCCACGAGCTCCACACCACCAGCCACATGAGCGATAGCCATTGCTACCATGAAGCTGATGGTGCCCCACCTCTGACACCACCTCCTCTTCCTCTGTGGTTCCTGCAACCACGTCTCTGCTGCCCCACGCAAAGGTGGGCAGCCACCCACCTTGCTGTTCTGGGACCTCTTGCTACCAAGCATCCTTGGCATTCGAGGGCCTTGAAACTCACCGAGTTGTGGGCCAGCTGCCGGGGTCCCTGTATTTATAGGGCCCGGAACAGAAGGCAGTGAGGTGGCTCCTGACATCAGGAGGCCACTGTGGTGGCGGATGCATGTGGCCAAATATGGCTGTTGTGGGAGTTGGGGGTTCTGTGGCCTGAAAGATGCCCTACTGTGGGAAAAGGAGGAGGGTCAGGGGGCTTGAGGGCCCCTTTACTGGGGATCACTCCCCTGTGCCCTTCTGCTGCCCTTTGGGCACAGGGATTGCCCTCCACCTCCCCTCATGAGCCCTGGGCTCCAGCCCCCTCCTCATCTTGTGCCTGGGGTCCCCTGGATGAAATGGTGGCAACAGTGTTCCAGGAGGGTCGGGGGTCCTCAGTGACCCCCCACCAACCCGGCTCCCTGCAAGTGGTGCAGTCCCCATGCCCAACAGTGGCTGCGAGGGGACGAAGCATCCAGATATACCACCGGACCGAGGGAGGTCCTTGGGGCCYGGAGGTGGCGGGGTTTCTCTTCAGCCTGAGGTTCACCTTTGCTCTATTCTCTAGTTTTAAGGATAAACTTTCTCACTGTTTTTTTTTCCTTTTTTTTTTTCTTCTAATAAGAAAGGGGAGACATGTCCTGGGCAAGACCTTAATAGTGTGTGCATTCTCAACACCTCGGCTTGGGAGTCGTTATGAATTTTTAAGTAGATGCAACTACTCCCTCCCATTTCTGTGAGAGTACAGACTATGGGTCATGATTGCTGTTCACAAAATTTCCTCTGAAATAGGCATGCATTGATGTTTTCAGCATCTTCTTCTGCAGTGGGCAGTTAACGAAAATCTGAGAGAACACCGAGATGTGTGAGTGTAATGGACATGGACTTCCTTATCTTTTTCCTGAGCTCAGTTAATAAAACTTGTACTAGATCATATAGCCTATATGCCGAAACAGGTTTACTGCAGCTCCACGTTCTTCATTGCCGTACACCCATCTGGTTACACTGAACTGGTAGAGAAGCATCTCTGCAAAACAAAGGAGAAGTCTGCTAGGATTCCTCTTCTGCAGCTTCTACAAGGTACAAATGCTTCATACAACTCCTAGGCAGAGACATACCCTGAGAACAGCTATTGGACCATATTTTAAAAGGCTGGGTGATCTGATAGTTTGTTCTTATGGTCATCAATACTATGTGACTAAGGTGTTTTGCTTGTTTTGATAAAGCAAGGCTATTGATTTAAAAAAGAAAAATGTCATATTTGTTTACCTCTGAGACACAGCAATTGCAAAATGAGACTTCTTCTATTTACTCCTTATGTTAGGCAGACAATTTATTTTCAAGCTATGCTTCTGTGGAAATTATAGTTCAGTCAGGTTTGATAGGAAAACTTGTTATGGCAGAATTTTGGTTTACTTTTCAGTTTAAATTCCAGATGACTTTGAGACTGTCAAGATGTCACCCTAGCTGCCAGTACTAATATCGCCTTTTATTTATTTTTACTGATATCATAAATATTAATAGAATTTTGCATCTACATTGTGTTCTCCATTCATGAATTTCAAAGGCTTTAAAAATGGTTAAAAATTCTCTCTCTCTCTGATAGGTAAAGGATTTTAAGCACAGATTTTGTACCCTTGACTGTTCAAAGGCTAACTTAAATACTTATTTGCAGAGTGTATTTCCATGGATTTCTTGAGTAACTCCCTGAATGCATGGAGTTGATTAGCATCCATATTCATGGTAGTTAAATAATTTCATCTACAGTCACCTAGTCAGGCAGAGAAGTCCAGATTATCATGTATAAATACTGGATTCTGACTACTTCTTCAACAGGAAATTATTTACCCATTTTGAATAACACTGGATTTGAAACCAAGAGATAAAATGAAGATTTCTCTGTGACAGAAAATGAAAAGAGAATTCTGAAGCCACTGGGTGTCACTGCTTGACTGTGTTTTGGTATAATAAATGTATGCAGGTCTGCGACGACTAAAAATAATCCGCAGCAGCTCTGAGTTCCCAGCTTCACTGGGAAAATACTTAATTGCTTGTTCAACAAACAGCATTTGTTATCAGTATCGCAAGTTCCAAAAAACTTTCTACTTTGCTTGCAAAATGATATCTTTGAAATATCTAATTTATTTAGACTGGCTTATTTTTCTGGCAGCTTTTAAAATACAGAATGTTATTTTGTAAAAAGTGATCAGGAGACTTTTTGAATACAGTGACATTCTGAGGCAGGAGGAAAAAAACCCGATATTTACATTAACTGAAATAATTTGCATTTCCTTGTTGTTTTTAACCATCTTCAGATTATCGGCTTACTAGGGCACAAGGGTTTAGAAAAAAGGACAGAAGTTCTGAATAAAAACAAATGAAAATTTAAAAAGGTTAAAGATATGATGTGGTATTTCCTGTTTCCATTTATAGTCTCTCATTTTTAAGGTAGTGTATACATAATTCGAAGACTGTTGCCAGAGAACGGGGGCTGATCCTGCAACCTGAAAGCAAAATCTGCCATTACAGTAGTAGTTCAAGCCAAGCCAGACTGTAGTTATAGCTTCACCCAAACAGTCAATGGACTGATTGTACATGATATGCATGATAGAAAGGACATACCAAGAAAAATGTTAGTCGTCAATTTGAAGTGCTGTGCATCAATGCCTTATAAAACATTGCTTCATGATCTTGGGGTATCTGAAGTCCCCTGGAATGATGGCATAGGTATAATTCAGGAAAAATTCAGTAAGCCTCCCCCCCGTTCTTAAGTTTCTGGCTGTCCTAGACCCTTATTTTTTCCTTTTGTTTGAAAATTTCAGAATTTAAAATTTCTTTGTAATGGAACTACATTTAAAAATCCTGAAATCCTGTGCAAAACAAAGGACTTTATTCTCATATTGGTAGTCTTTCTAAAATCCCAGTTAATATACAAGGCAACAGCCCCTCTTCTTGAGACTTCCAGTTCCCACTTTGTTGCAAGAATTTAGGTTCCTTGTTTCTGGGGTGGAGGGGTGTGTCTGTCTGTTTTCTTCTAGCTCTTGGAAATCTTTTCCCTTTTTTTTCCTGAGCCAGGTCTCATTAGCAACTTCGCTTTGGCAAAGAGTCCTTGGATAAGAAAAAGGTCAAGGTATACACCAATGCAACATTTGAAACTTAAAGTCAATCTTCAGCTGGAAAGTGAATTCCTTGCCTGCCTTGTAAGATGGTTATGGTCTCCCAGAGCTTGCCTTTTGGCTTATTTGCCCAAGGCCCATATTTCTTCCAGAGATGCACCCTTTTGATGTCTCCCATTTTTCTTCACCATGAATATACTTGTGGACTTCATGATTTTTAGGTGTCTCATTATTTAAGGTTTGGAACTAGCAGTATTGTAACTAGCAGATCCAATTCCTTTGTTGGTCTGCATCAGTGGCAAACAAGCCCATTCAGTTATTGGAGGACCATAGTGCAGTACCGCTACTCAAGTATTTTTATAACTGGGGAGTGAGTTTTCTGCCCCTTTTTTGTCCTGTCCTATGTTGCAAAGTGTCTTGATTCACAGCTAAAGACAGTGTGTTAACTCATCTGCTCCATATTCTAACTGTAGGAAGTAATCTTGCCAATTACTCCAGAAAAATCAACTGTGGTTTCTCTGGGCCCCCTTTCATTTCAGCTTCCTCTTGTACACATCACCTATTTCAGTCTTCAGCACTGCTGCTCTGCTGAAAAAGTTGCAGCCTCTACCTAACTCACAAAACCCCAAGAACTCCATAGCTCTCAGTGCTCAAATCAAAAACCACGTAAAGCTAAGGGAATATTTCTATCCTGCTCATACAGGGTACAGACCTCCTTTCCTGAAGACCTCTCTACCAGCTCATTAACAGATTCTCAAAAAGAAGAGGCATAAGTTTCTACTTATGGGAACTTAGACGTTCCCAAATGCATTGTCTTTGGCATTTATGCTAAGTGATCCTTACAGAGTTGTTGCAGTTCTTTCATAGTTTTGCACCAAAATAACAGACTGGATTCAGTATTTTTGGACCCTGTTTTGGTATTATTCCAGCCATTTGAAAAGTGGCAGGTCTGATGTGGTACAACAGCTGGTATGACTTTAGATATAGTTGGATAAAGATGATGATTCTCAGCTCCTAGGCCAAACTTTTTTTTTTATTTTTTAATAATAACCTACACATGTGCAGAGGCCATTCTGTTTTAGACAACATATGTGTACATACATGTAGCCTCCATCACCCATTTCTAAGCCTTCTTCCATAATAACTTCACTCTGGCCACGGAGGAGTCAGCTAGCCATAGCTATACGATGCTTATACAGGAGTCAGCGTTAACTCTCTCTCGTGCTTCTTTTAAATGCATCACTACTATTCTGTCCCCTTGGTKACACAAAGGCTTTGTCACACAGGTTGACATCCTGTCCCACCCTGTTCATGGAAGCCAAGGTCCCAGTAGAGAACATTTCACTTGAAAATTAATTTCCAAGACAGCACATGACCCCACATTTGAATGTGGGGAAGAAACAGGCTTTAAAAGTGCATGCTCAGCTAATCACAGTGGAGGCAAGTAAAAGCAATTGAATCGTTTGGGGGGAAAGATTTATGAGAGGAATTTTAGCTGCAGCCTTAATTGGATAAGGGAAATAATTATGGGATGGCAGTGCCGACAGAGCAAGTATGATTGCTTACAAAGTAGCGAACACGAACAATATGTGCCTTCCTCCTTATAACATGAAAAGCACCATCCTTGTCTGAATTTAAAATTGGTCAGTCTGTCAGCTCAGACTCCTAAATCTTTATTAGCCCATTTTCCCTCTTAAGTAGTTCCATTTCTGTAAGGCATTTAAATACATGCCTACTTTTAAGCACAGAAGGGCTGCTGTTGAAGGCAATCTGAATTCCAAATTAGCCATATATATTTTAGTACCCTGCCAAACAGGAGCTCTGAATCACAGTATCAAAGAGTTGGATGTTTTATTCCCTTTACATTGATTAACCTGAGATGAGTGTATGTCTCAAAGCTACTGCAGTGGCTGGTCCATTTGTCATACCAACTATTGACCATCCTGTGTTCTTTAGGGATGGCAGCTCGGAATAATATGACATCAGGAAGAGTGATTTATTGTATCGTTTTTCTGATTTGTGGAAGCCACAATCTCTTACATTCAGGCCCAGGATTTGATAAAAGCTCTACTGTAGTGGTTCCTAGTATTTATGGTGCAATATATCCAGAAGGGTTACAGTTGCCATCATGTTGCCTAATGCATTTTTCCTTTTGACTTTGAAATATATTATCCTGCTTGATATAGATGGAAAGGCCTGACTTGGTGAAGGCTACTGCATAATGCCATAGCTAATGGCATGTTGATAATTATTTACAAAAACCACTAAGGAAAATGCAGTGCACAGGAAAGATGAAGGCTTGAAATCCCTGCACATGGAAGTCCTTTAGCCCTTTCCTTGGGACAGTTATTTCTGCAGCTATGGGATAAGGCCGAGTGAACTTTCTCCCACTGCCTCTCTACCATCCTTCCTCCCACATGTAGCCAGGGCACCTTTGCAAGCAGAAGGTTAGTTCTATTTTTTCCCACCTTTAATCCTTGACCTTTTGTTGAGACTGCAACCTATTAAAGTCAATCGGGATTTTTATTTTTTTTTGTGAAAGCTGTCTGCAAAGCTGGAGACTGAAACCAGCAACTGTTCATATATAATAGAGGACACTACAAAGGGCTTGTAAGCAGGAAAAATTTCAAAGACTGATAGTCAACACATTTTTTAACTCCCTGGATACCAAGCAGCTTTAAGATAACTTTCCTTTCTCACACTCCATTTCAGCCCAGGCTAGTAGACAATTTTTTGATCACTTGAAGCAGCATTACAAACAAAAGCATCCTCCCTATGGCTGGGTTCAGGAGGAACTCACAAACCCTATGGAGAAGTCTGTAAGTGCTTTGCAGAAATCCCATCTGAATGGCATGTGTACCTCTGTAAAACACCAGCCTGCGCTGGTGGTCTAGCTTGTCCTTACTGTCTCATTAACATTTCCATGATTCTTTCACAGGGAATACACATTTTCAGTGGTGGTTCCTTTTGAACTTGCTAATATAGAGATTCCATGAGACCAAGGGCTATGAAATGCAGTAAAACCTGCTTGCTTTTGTCATGCAGGAAAGAAACTAATTTGGGCAACCTGGTAGCTTCTGTGTCCTGGAGGTCACTGACAGATTCAGAATGGCACCACTGAATGTGCAGCTATGTGGAGTCACTGTACTCCTGCCAAAAATCCTGCAGTTCCTGTGAGTAGCTTTGGTGTAGCTGCACTGTGGTCATGCCCGCTGGTACAAGGGACTCAAACTTGACCTTTACAGAAAATTATTTTTTGGGTGTCAGATGGGCTCTATTTACTGCTTACAAGCTTTGGACAGGAATTTAACTTTTGACCTTCATGAAGCAGGTGGAAAAGCAAGGTGGCTGTAATTAACGTAGCAAAAAGAGAGTGCGCAGCCAGCAAGACCAATCGATAGCATATTTTTATGTTCTGTTACAAATATGAGCTACGTACCTTTTCCCCAAGAGACATCAACCATGTTAAAAAGAGTATTGGATTAATATATACTGCATTTCTGCATACCGAGATTTTAAGGACTTTTACCTACCATACATACGCATTTGCAAAGGTCAACTTCTCATCTTTTAGAGCCTGTAATACAGTTAACTAATATTTAGTTTATTTCATTAATATCTAAATTTTTTTTCTTAGGTTTTGTTTAAGGATTTTTTCCTCCTTTTAAGCATAGTAGTCCTGATTCCCAAATTAATTTTGTCTACTCATCCCAATAAAGATATAAGGATCAGTCCTTATGTTTTATTTTAACGAGCATTCAGATGATACTCTGTCTGTCTACTGCAGAAACCATAACCGCTCCAGACTTTGCTTCTGAGAGGTGGTGGTTTGAATTTGGATCATATATACTACCTGCTGTGCCTAATGCATCTCCAAAGTCAATGACTGCTGTTTTTTGCTCAATTGCTTTCTGCTTGTATACTGTGTGGAAAGAGTGGCAAAGTGATTTTAAATATTTCAAGAAGCAGGAAGACAGCATATTATTCAATAAATTATTATACCTACTAGAATATCTGCATTTTCATTACATCTAAGGCTTCTAAATCTTGTTGCATCTGGTTCTTAAATAAAAGAAGCTATTAACAGTATTAATTTTTACTTGCAAGTAAAAATGAGTAAGTTTTGGGCAACCCCTTCCCAAGCTAAGGTTAAAGTCAATGCACTAGACATAAAGAGCCCTGAGCAGCAGGGAGGAAAGCAGGGAAAAGGTAAGTTACAATGAGGAGAAAACATGAAAAAACAATGTAGGAGACAGAAGGAAATGCGAGAGAATAGGAAATGAGATGTATAAATTGGGGAGTGGTTCTGTAATGAAAGGATTAGCTTGCACTGGAGAGAAGACTGAGATCAGAAAGCAAAAGAAAATGGTAAGATCAAAGAGAAAGATGCTGAGTGAACAGGAGAGTGTGAAAATACTAGACAGTGAAATATGGAAGACAGATGACAGAAAAAAGAAACTTCAGCAGATAGCTAATAATGGAGAGTGGAAACTGAAAAGCAAAGTTACAAGTAAAATAACAAACCCAGAAAAAGAAATTGCCAAGTGGGAGGGACTAGATCTGAGAGGGAAACAGTCTATTCATCCCTAGGAAAAAGGACAACTTTTGCCACGCTCTAATGGTGGTAGCAATGATAGAAGCTGCTGATAGGGAAGACGAGTGCAGGGATCACTTTTTGGTTTTGTTTTTCTTTTTAATATGGTACATGCCTGTTATGACCACATGAAAACCAATTTCTACCAGGTGATTACTCTCTTTTCCATATTTCTACCCCCCTGCATTTTAGGTTAATATTATTCTCTTCCCAAGAAGCTTCAGGTGTTGATGTTTTAATTTAACAATTCTCCTTAGGTTAAGCAATTGTGATTGCCTTCTGCAGCAACCCAGTCCTGATCTAGCCCAGACCAATAGCCATTCTAATTAAAAGTTTCACTAATGGACTTTATTTCATAGACAGAGAAGAATCAGACTGTCTAGACTGCTGTACTGAAGACGCTGCCACTCTCCCTTACACTGAATGGGAGTGACCTTCAGTTATTTTAATTTCTAGAGAAAGATACTCTCTGCACCCAGGAAGGCCCTTTTAAGTTCAGCTACTCCTCATATTTTTCATCAGCAAGAATCTCACTCTAGACTCATGGCTTTGTAACCGACCCTAAGGAGCCGGGGATGATCACTGGCCCTTTCTCTATTCTGCAGATCTTCTATTCAGCAGGACCATTTATTTACCCAAGTCCTTAAAGAGATTATATGCCATTTACATACCTGTTCTCATCACATAGAGGAACAAAATTTACCTTCCAAACTGCACTGGGAGGGTATCGGTCTGCAATATTTAGACCACTTTAAAGTCGGCCAATGTAGTGAACATTTTGGTAACAGCAGCTAAGATTTCTACTCGCGGTTCCCTGCATAAGCATCAGAATGTGCCACCTGAAGGACACAAATGAGTCACTGGCAGCCACCTTTCACTGGGCACATATTCCTCATATGTCCAAGATGCTTTGTGCTGACCCACAGTGAAATCAGTCCCAGAATGGGCACCTGGACTCAGCTGTTTCCATTTTTCTGCACCAGGCTTTAGACTAGAGCAGGTGGAAGAAACAGCTGGAAACCTTCTGGAGTGTCTTTAATAAACAATTCCACCAGGCTCAGCTGCACAGACCCTCTCTGGCTGCTAAATTCCTTTCACTTGAAATTTATATAAAGGATTAGCAGCTGCCAAATAAGCATAAGACAACTGCAACAGGTGATGAGCTTTTCATTTTTTTGGAAGGAAATCCTAATCAGTCTGTTCCTGAGATAAAGACTCACCACAATTCACTTCTAGTACTAGAACAAGACATGTGGATTATGTCCGAGATCCGCAATTACTTTCTGAGTGCTATTTAGTTTAGCAATTGCAGAACGTAAGTATGCGGAAACCTCTTCTTTCTGGTGTTGGTTTGCATATTTTAGTCCCTGCTTTCTTAACGCTCTGTTGGAATATGCTAATACCTTGATTAATGAGCTTCAAGATTCTGTTGCTGATAGTCTGCGGTTTGCTTGAAATCTCACAGGTATAAAAGACCAAGCTGAAGCTGAACTATGTCTCTTCACAGGACTTTAAATTGAGTGCCAGTAAAATTCTTCACTGGTTACAGAATTATAGGAAGGATTTAGTTAATGTGTTTGTTACTAACTGTAAATTTTTTCTCACGGAGCTTTTACAATTACTTTTACTAGATATTTATATTCCAATTGAATTCAATGCCTCAGTGAGAATCAGATCTTGTAAAGAACTAGTTCTAGCTTTTAAAATCCAGGCAAAGATATACAGCAAGAGGGGTAGAGGGGAACAGAGCTTTGCTCTCAAGTTGTTACTATCCCCTGGAGCAATCAAATGATTTTAAGCTGCCACACAGCAGAGACTGCAGGGCTGTGCAGGTCCCCATTTGCATCATTGCTGCCACTCTGTGCTCATAGCTGTTACTGGGCTTTGGCATACGATGCTGTAGTACAGGAACTTGTCAGAGAAAAAGAGGCTCCCATTTGTCTGTCAGGTACATCACTGTCAGCCTGGAGCGGCTACCATGGAAATATCTGATAATGTTAGCATAACAAGAGGGTCAGGCCTATGGTTTGCAATAAGGAGTTTGCAATCATCATAAACTACTAGCTGAAGTGGGCATTTTGTAGTTTAGCCTTGCTGAAACTGAATCATAAATACATCATGTGCTGCTATAACAACACTGACAGGACTTACAGGAAAGTTACTTCATCTTACTTTATATATATATATATATATGTCTCTCTATATATGCACATATGTACAAATATTTAATCTAAAAAATAGACTTCCATGAGCATGGTTACTTACTAATAGGTATTTAATTGCTGCAGATATGGTATTTTTGCCTCTAATTGTAGGTGTAGTAAAAATAATTACTCTCTCTATTTACTGGAATGCTAACTGCATGCAACACTGATTGATCTACAAAGCAGTTTATAAAGGACAGCAGATCTGCTCCTCTTAACCACTTGGCAAAGCAATTWTACTCAATTGTTTTCTTGTTCCAAGCAGCAAAGAACAAAAAAGGGAACATAGAATTAGCCTGGGTAGACATACACTGCAACAATATAGACAGGGAACAAGTGAAATACTCTGAAAACCGGTGCAGTAATTCATTCTGCTGTCTGTCAGTATGAATATCCAAAGTCAAACTCAAAACATTGCATTCTCTTTCCCTACCTCATGTCTTGATGTTGCAGAGCTTAATACTAGCATTTAAAGGTGCACTGGAGCACACTTCTCTCCAGTTAGTCAGAAAGTGCTTGCTCTTATAACAAGGTTTAACTGCTTTTCCTAATCACATACTTCTGTGATGTATTTTATGGCATTGTTGGAAAAATATGACAAATGTCATAGTGGAAGTTTGAGCTGAGCCTTCCCACTGCTGTCCTTCAAGTCCTTCTGCATCCCTTGCTGTTCCTCCACCTATCGAACACAATCACCAAGGCTTTCTGGGGTTTTCACACATTTCCTCCTTAGTGAGTTTTCTATGACAGAATATCTTTTCTGAGCTGAAAATATTCAATGAATTCAGTGTAAATTCACAAATACTTTTAGAATACCTGAGCTATATTTTTCAGAGAATTTACTGTTAGTATGGAAATGTTTGCTAGCCTCTATTTGTGAAAAGATAATATTCAAAGAACAATTTACATAACCATTCACATTCATATTTTAGGAACAAATACTTCTCCTAGTAAATGCATGGGTTATAAACATGTATTTGAAAACAAAGCTGAAATTTTTAGAGAACCTTTGGATATCTAGGCTCTATTCATTTTAATGATATGAAAATCTCTTTGGCATGTAAGCATTTTCAACTTAGCACAACAGTTACTTCTATTTACAATACTACTGCTGTTAAGATGTTTGTGTTATCATTAATGCATTATTCCTGATAGCCCGCACTTCCAATACTGCCATGAAATACCACAATGAAGTTAATGTTATCCACAAGTTCTGTTATGTTTTAATACTTTTAGGTGTATATTCAAACATAATGTGTAAAAACCAAAAAGTAGCAGTTCTCTTGAAACAGACTCCTAGTCTCTTTAATAAGCACTTAGAGAATATCGAAGGCAGAGGAACATGAACAACAGCGTAAAATACATCGAAGTGCAGATGTTGTGTTACGGATGCTTCGCTTCCCCTTTGCCCTGGGCACATCCTCATCTGCTTGCAATCATGTAACATCCTAATAGCAACTACAGCTATTATTTAATGGATAAATTCATATTGGGAAGACACACATATGGACTCTATAGATATTCTTGCTTGCCTCCTGGTCTTCTGTGTCACCTGCTGTGCTTTGGTATTGTGTTGCTGTTCAGCTGAATTTATACAGTTATCAGTGCAATCTTAGTGTATTTGGCCGTAGACCAAAGGTACGGAAAATGAAAAAAGGCTTTTTGAAATAATGGACTAGGTCCTCAGTTCAGCTTCAGCTGTCCTGTTACAGTATCGTCAGTGTCGTCAATCAATCAATCTTTATTGCTACAACTTTTGTCACAGCAACTATATAAAGGCACTATCCATATACTCACTGAAAAGGCACTGCACTTATGTGAGCCTCTGAATGCAGGCATTGTTCTGTTAATGGTCTGTAGATAACCATCCGAAATTCAAAGTCTGTGCTTATTCTTAAAAAAAAAAAAAAGAAATAAAAGAAAGAAATACAAATGTCTGTGCTATAGATTCTGAAAACAACCTTTTGATATCATTACCATTTTGACAAATATTTGATGAATATTTTAGAAGTGGACTTTCGAGCTCAGTCAAGTTTCAGAAACATCTGGATCTATCATTTATTTGAGGGTTGGTTTTCCTCTAAGTGACTAATTAGTGAAGACGGATGTTTGTAAATGGGTGCTTTCTTTGTGCATCCCTAAATGTAGGTTCTATTAATGTGAAGACCGTAACCCTTTGTGAAAAACTTCCCCTTGTGGGAGTAGTTACGATGCCACAAACCAAAGGGGACATTTATAGGAGGTTAGAAGAAAACTCCTTTTGATATACACAAGTATTTGAAAGAGCAGAACCACATAAAACAACAGAAGGCAGGCTAATGCAACAAGGCTATTGTGCTGAATGTAGAGCTTGCTACCATTACCTATGAGTGTAAATGGAAATGGCAAGCAGTTCCTGCTTAAACAGTAAAAGAATTGGTTAGCAGCTTTCACAGGGAGAATAAACAGCTGAAATGATTCTAGCTCATTTTTAGAACAACAAAGCTCTGTTTGATGTAGAAAATAAATAAGCTACCACCTTTTCACCCTCTTTGATCATTTAAGATAAGAGGCTCAATCCTCTAATTTCAGGTTGCGTAATTCAAGACTATTACTAACAAGAGGAATAGAGTAAAACATACATATGCATACATCTATATTATACTATGTATAGTATTTTAAAAGATAGCATTTTATTTTAAAGTAAATTATAGTATTTAAAACTATAGTAATTACATAATTTTAATACACTCACACACACAGAGACATATATATGCAAATATGCATACATATGTAAGTAGTAACGTGAAGACAACCAGGCTTGTAGAATAAGTATACAGCTTGTCTGCTGGTTTTTGTTTTTTTTTTTCCTGTGGCAATTCCTAGGTTATAAACTTTGAAGTTACTGTGTGTGAAGCAATTAAGAGGTTGGGAAGTTCAAAATAAGGAAGCAAAAAACCATACTTTCAATTCTATATTTAACAGTGTGGATGGGGCACAAGGATTTCTTACATCACATGCCTTTCTGCAGTAAACGGAGCAAATGTAGGATTATGCTGTCACATACCAGTCCTTAACTGATGCTCCAGCCCCTTTATGTACAGAACAATCCTTACTTACTAAGCTCTGTCTTAATCCATTTGCTCTTAGGCAATAGCTGAAGATTTATCTCTATGGTTTAGACCTTCATAACTGATGGGTAATAGTGGGTGCACTGGTTTTAAGATACCTGACTTAATCAAAAGGGAGAAGAGTTCAAGGAGATATTGCCCAGCACACTCTTAAAACACTTTTTGAAAGGATCTCTAACTAGCTAGCACTCTAAAATGATGGTACTCACAAGTATTGCTTACTTTTAAAAATCTTCTATTGCTTTAATTTATAAAGCATCTGTTTCACATTCTTTCCCAGTGAAATGAACTCCCTGGGATCCAAGGACACTTTTACCACCATCCTACTGCTTCCAGGGAGTTTACCAGGCTGACTCCAATTGCCACAGGTCACTTCCACCACATAAACCTCCACATTTACTAGTTCCCTGATCCACCAGGTACATGGAGGAGTTGCCTGTTGTGTCTGTTGGAGTAAAGTACTGGCCACACAGCGCTGCCATCCTGTCCAGTCTCCTGACACAAGGATCACTGACCTGCAAGAATGGACACCTTCGTGTTGCTAGGACCTTGAAATCACCTTCAACACAGGTTGGATTAAGGTAAGTGGACAATAAAAAGTTGGCTATAAAATCCAAATATGGACATTATAGTTACAAAATACTTAGCTGAAACATACAGAAGAGTGATCTAGTTGTGTCAAGATCTAATGCAGCAGATCTCTCCCTCCTTTTCTAAAGAGGGCTTGTTTCTCAAGTTCTGCAGAAAGTAATTGGATATTCCTGTTTTTTGGCTATTGGCTATTCTGTCTTTCTGCAGTTACTAATGTCCCTTTTCAATGTTTCCATGCTTGATTGAATTATTGTCATTAGCCTATAGAAGGATAAATGCGCTTTCTCAATTGGTAAAACATTTGTCACAGTTTGAAACCCGTACGCACTTTGAGTTTACATTCCATGTACCTTGGTACCCCACACTTTACACACACACCTCAGCATGATACATGAACGCAGCTCATTGCTGACTCAAGACTCAGGCCAGCTTGACAGCAATCAGTCACTTGGATGTGATAATGGATTTGTGTAGACTGACCTTCAGCCATGCCTTAAAGAACACCTTGACAAACCACATGCAGACACTGCATCTGAAAAAAAAAAAAAGATTTTAAAGCAGTGACAGAGAGATAAGTGCAGATCTGTCAGGTCTTGTGGGTTTGGCATGGTTACATGATTGACAGTTGTGTTCTACTACCACCTAGGAAAAACTGTTTCCCTATCTTTCTGCCCAGAAGCTGGGATATCTGTGCACTGTCTTGTACTTGCCTACCAGAGTTATACATCCATGCTCCTCAGTATGTGGCTAGACCATTTAATGAGATATAACAAAATGTGTCTGTTGTGGATATCTTGTGCTTTGTGTCATGATTCCCTGTCTCAGCGTTCAGCACTGAGGAACTTCTTTTGGTATGCCTTTCAACACATTTTCTCAAGGCCAATTTGAGTTACTTTTGATCAAATATCTATGAAAGAATGACTTTGTGGTTCTACAATTAAATTGAAAAATATTTTTAAAACTTGGTTAGCATTACACAGAAAGAAATGTAGGAAATGACAATCTGGGAGGACAGAGTGAGTTAAGAAGAAAGATTTCTTTCCTTAGCCTGGAGGGTTAAGATACTTCACTGACTATCAGCTTCAGCAAATATTTATTTTTTTTTTATATTTGAAATAGAGGGCAGCATCAGCAAAACAACACAGCGTGTATCTTGTGACCTCTTGCCCGACTTGTCAACTCAGCACATTGGATAAGTAACTCTCATGAGAAATGAAGATTCAAAGAGTGAAGGATTTACTAGGAGGTAGAAGAGCCTGTCATCTTTCCATTTGTGTTAGCCATGTCTCACAATGTCTTATTACCTGCTCAACTTTGTAGCTGAATCCAGCCCTGGGTTTCAAGTGCTTTTTGGTAGAGGAAGGGATTTTCCTGGCATGGGGGTGTCTGTCGTAATTTGGATAAGGGCTTTAATTGCTGAACAATTGGAATAAAGGGATTTCTCTCCTCGGTTTGTCAAATTGGATTTCAAATGATGTTTTTACAAATGTGAGAATGGGAAAGCTTGGAATCAAGCTGGAATTTTGTTGACTAAAATGTTTACAAGGGTAAAAATCAGGTCTAATATGAACTGATACCTTGAAAAAATTCGCTGTCATAAGTTAGTGCCAACAGAAGGAAAGGGAAAAAGAAAAATCTACCTGCCAAACTCCACCATTTTTAAATAGTATCCACAAAATCAAATGAATTAGACAAAATGCTTCCTCCACTGTAAAAATCTATACAACTTGTCAGAGGTGTTACTTGGTCTCTAGATGACCAGTCTGAAAGAAAAGCCCGAACTACATTTCTGCCATTTGCTAACCACACTAATCATTTTGTCAGGTCTGCAGAATGTCTAATTCAGTCCAAGAAAGAAAAAATGTGTCTTCGATGGAAAAGTAAATTGGTAGTATTCTAGGGCAGACCCCAGCAGTGGAAATCAGTCCAGTTTAATCAGCTGGCATAAAAAAAATCTATAATTCAAAGTGGAACTGAATTCAGAGCAAACACCTGCCTTTTTCTCTAGACTTTTCGTAATAGCTAGGCTACAAACTTTTGCTGGTAGCTGGGCATTCAAATGAAAGTTTTACTGATTCGGAACTCAGGGGACTCCAGTCCCCTTCTTCACTATATCCAAAGTTATACATTATTTCCCTTAGATACAATTGTCTGAAACAGTAAGAAATGGGAGATGCTATGGAATTATAACAATTTCTAACATACCTTACACAGCTCAGAATCTTCCCACAAACCAGTAAGCATGCACATTATTAAAATCAATTCCAAATTAGCAAATCTAATTGGCTGTTCCTCTCTCTCATCCACATCCCATGTAACCAAGGAGACATGGATATCTCAGCTTCATGTCTCCTTCCCATCTCTATACTCCTTTTAACAATGCGCCCCAGCCCTCCTTCATCTCCTTTCCCCTGATGAAGGCATGTCCCATTTCATTTTAAACAGGAGCCACTCCCTGTTAGCAGAGTGATGCTGCATTTATTAGTAAGCCACTACCTGCTCTGTCTACAGCATCAAAGATACTTAGGTGCTTAACTTGTCTGAATTTAGTGATTTTTAGGTCGCTAAATGGTCTGTGGATGGGTGCCCAAGTGCCCAATTAAGAAGCTCATGAGCTTCTCATAATCCCAATAACCACGGTTTCTACCTCACCCTTTTTGAAATTTTCCTGCCCTCAGGCAGGGCTACCTTATTACATTCAATTAAGCTTTAAGGTCTATAGCAGGACTTCAAAATCCATTGGAACAGCAGACCAGAGAATGGATGTTTAGACAGTCTCCCCGGCTCTTGGTTTACAGAGAGAACCGAGGAGTTTATAGAACCTCTCTTCACAAAGCAGCTTACTCCCTGCCATACACGTGGCCAGTATGGAGTAAGGATTCTTGCTGAAGGAGCTTTCTTCCATATAGCTGTCTCTTAGCTGACCTTACTCCCCTTTATATCAATGGGGGCCAAGGCAGGTCCGTGCCTTTCTTTCACTATGTCGAGCTGCCCACCAGTAGCTGCAGATAGATGATAGATTTTTGTTTTTTCTGTGCTTAGCTGTTATTCTTTTCTAAATTAAAACCTTAGAGAAAAAGAGAATTCTTTTCCACAAGTACTCACTAATTTTGAAAGGTTCTGAAAAGTTGTATTTTGGGCTACCTTCTCATGACAGTATTATTATTGACACAGTACTGAAAGTACTCTGACAATAGCAAACCATACCAAACACCCCATTTTCTGAAAATACAGGCAAGAGATGTTCAAGTACACAAATGCTTATTCTGTTTATTTTTCCTGGCATTTCCTGGCATTTTACCTTTAATGCAGTTGTGAGTACATTTGCTATAGACTGCACCTATATTAATCTTCCCTACATGATCATTTCAGTTCTGTGATCATAGTGAATTATGGACACACATCTCTGGAACACTCAAAAAGAACCTCTTCAAGTATGATCTTCTGTAACTACAACAGAACTAAAAGCTTTTCACACTGACTAGGTAGATGCAAGTTGGAAATTTTCTTTATTGCAGTTTAGCTGAGCTATGGAATGAAATATAAAACACACAGCATGCTAGACACCTCATTTGTAAGTGTGTATATATATGTATATATGTCAAAATCTGTCTTCACTCTATATAAATTGACAGAAAATGAGTACAAATGCATGCATAGATACTGTTTTTCATTACAGCTATTAACTTATAACAATAGAAAAAAAATGTAAGTATGAACCCTTTTCCTTTAACACCTTAGGAAAAAAGATAAATAATCGTAATTTTACAATGTTGTTTCTATTGTCTAGTGTTCTATGTAGATTATGCTGTCCTGATGTAAAATTGACATCGAATTTACTGGGAGATTTCTGGGGAGGGCTTTTGATCGACCCTTTTTCAGAACCCAATTGTCTCACACATACACGCTAAAAACTAACATAGTGTAATGTTTCATTACAAACATAGTTTGTAATGAAAACTATTCATGACTATACTTTATAAAATGAAGAAGTATACACAAGCTACTTCTGATCTTTTAAAGTCTTAAATTTTGAGAACTGCTGATATGCAGAACTAATCATGTGAGTAATACTATAATCTCACGGAGAGCAAATATAATAAAATAATGATTTAATATAATTGAATGATCATCACCTTGAGTCTCACATCCAAATAAAATTCTTGAGTACAGACACTTTACCACTGAGGTACGGTGGAAAGAGGTGAACCTTAGGCCGGAGAAAAATGAACCAAAGGAGGCAGAGAAAACAGAACAAAATGATTATTAATTGCATCAGGCCTAGTAAAGATAATTAATGATATGGACGTTTACTATTTGTTTATTGTACAAAATAAAGAAAAAAGTGATTCAAAAAGGGAAAAAATTGACAGCTCCAGGCAGCTTTGAAATATTTTCTGAACAATTTGGTTAAGATACGCTTTTGGTTCTTTGAAACAAATCCTGTGAACTTCAGAGAGCAATACTCAGGGGCTACTGAGCTGAATCCCTGGACTACAGGACATGCTATGAAAATACAGCATTGGCATTAGTGGGAACAGTGGAGGGCCTCCATGCCCATTCAGCAGGCTCTGTCAAAATGCGCAAGGGTAGTGATGGATACGTATTACCACCATTCATTTCTTATGGCCTGCTAAGGATTCAAATGTTGTTTTATTTAGGCTTCTAATGGAGAATATTTTCTGTTGCAGCTTTCACAGAAGGACAAAAACATGAATGGAAAAAGATGCCTAACGCTTTTAGAGAGGTTTTTCTACCAAACTCCAAAATTTGTCACAGCCTAAATAACTGAACATAGCTCTATTGACTTCTATGAACCTAAACAAAACTTGCAGAAGATAAGGACCATGCATTTGACAGTTGTCGGCAAACAGCAGGGACAAAGCCAAAATATCTGTTTAAATCACATATTAAACTTTAGAAAAGGTCAAGATAGAGCTGAATATGCGATTACAATTAAAATCTGAAAACTAATGCCTCGCTCTCTCAGTAGAAAAACAAATGAAACCTGGCTTCTATTAATTTGCTTCCTATCTGGTCTTTAAACTGGACCTGAGAAGCAGAGACACTATTTTATTCTATAGAGTCTCTCTAAATGGCGGTTCTAATGGTTTAACAACTTAAAAGAACCACCTGGTGAAAAATATTTTCCAGAGCTAAGTAATTCCTTAGGTTAGAAAATGAGTAGGGCCATACTGATAGTAAATTATCTGAAAAGGGAGGCTGGCACTTTAAAAGTACAGAAATTGTGTCTCCTTACATGGCACTTGATAATAATTTCTAGCCTATAGGCATAACATATACAAGCTAAAGATAAATCCTGTTTTGTGAAATTTTCAGAGGGCTTTGATATTTGTCAGCCAAAAATTACCATTAAAATGAAAAAAATGAAAGAAAAGGAGTTGGAATTTATCTAGTACAATACGTCTGAGGATTACAAATTAATCACACTTTCTCTCTGTAATCTAATTTGCAATTAGGTTTGCAAAGACTTCAAATTCTACAGTGCAGCTACATATAAAATTCTAACTGATTAGGAGAGTGTTAACACAGTGATTTTTTTTGGGGGGGGGTGCATTTTATTTTTAGAAATTTTTTTTTTTTTGTAGGCTTCAAGGAAAATCTTTCAAGATTTCTACCAGATGATTCTGGAGACAGGTAGGAGACTGCAAATTTAATTAGTTCTTTTCCTTTCCCATTGATATTTTCGTGGACTGTGATGTGATCCTAAAGATGCCCAGGAAGCAACCTGAGGTGGCTGACTGCTCTAGGGCAACAGGTGGTCATTTCTTGGATCCAAGTATAGAACATCTGCTTTGGTGACAGAAATGGAGAAAATGAAATCTGTGCAGAGCAGCAATAACATCTATGATGTATTATTGAAATAGTTTATACCAGGCCCTTGGTATGGAAATGGCCCATGGGAATGTTAATTAGCACAGCTACTCAGGAGTTTTATGCTAGATGCTTTATATTAGATTGTTTTGTCCAGCTCAGTAAAGATTTCTAGGCTTTAAAATATTTGTATATTCTAACACTTTGCAATATATATTAATCTTCAAAAAAACCCACCATCTCAAAACACAGAATTTGCCGAGGATCTCAAGGAGTCAACTCTTTCATCTAATTTACAGAAGCCTAAGAAAACTATAGCAAAATTGTGTCATAATTAATACAGATATAGTTAAGTGAATAATGTAATAACTTTTTTCTACTAGAAAAGCAACACGGAAGACAAATGTTCTCAGCTGGATGCAGTATTTCTGGGTAACAATATTATACAGTTTTTAATTTACAAATATATATTTTGGGTGATTAATATTGTCAAAAAGATAAATAATCTGCCTCAATATAAATATAGATTTAGAAAATTGTACTTAAGGGTTTTACCCAGTAGTTGTACATCATTGTCAAATATAGCAAAAACTCAGTGACTAAAGGCACAAAGTTCTGCTATGGAGCAGCACAGTGGTGACTAATGTACAGTTTACTTACAGGCACATTATTATTTTTTATTTGCAAATTAAGCTTGTCTCTTATGTGTTGCTGTATTCCGTGATCTTAAAGATAGAAATATACTGTCTCTTCTTTCCCCTCTGCTGCTTCAACCTCCAGCCGCTCTGCTTTCAAACGATTGCCATGAGTATTATTTCCAGATGGGAGGAATCTGGGACTATGCTATACTGATGTGCATTGGTATTGATTACTTATCCCCTCATTTGAGCCACTTCACCTTGGCATTGTCTCTCATTTTTCTCAGAGGTCTGAAGAACGTAATGAAAGCTGCTCCTCCTAATTTGTATCAGAGGCTATGATTTAGAAAAGGACTTGAACATGTTATTAAGCATTTTGGTCAGTAGAGCTAGGTTAGGCAGGGGAGGGACTGAGGCCAGGGAAGTTTCCCCTGCTGCAGTGGAGCAGCTACCCAGCTCTGCACTGTTCAGCCTCATAACACCACGCTGGGAAGGGGAGGTTACAGTGAAAACCCGATTCTCTTTATTCCATTTCACAAATGAACATGTGAGGTATAGAGAAACTAAATCCAGAGACACAAAGCAATGGACACCTATTCCTGCGGAAATCTGTGGGAGCTGGACACCTACGAACACTTTAGAGTTTGTCACTAGGCTCAGTGACTTGCTGAGATTATTTTGAAAACCTGGGACAGAGCAAGGATCACAAATTTAGTACTGCTGGGTTGCTTTCAATCTTAATTTTTACTGTTTTGGGGGGGATTTTTGTTTTTGTATACTAGCAGCTGGACAACAGCACAGCTGCTTAGTGTGGAATACTTTACTCCATTCACCTTGTCTGCGTCTGAGAGTAAACAGCCCTTAGTTTCTCTGCTTAGATGATTTTGAGGGATTTTTTTTTTTTTTTTTTTTTTTTTTTATTTAATAATATTCCCCTAAAAGCTCTGGGACAATGGCAATCCTAGTAAGAAAGACGACTGATTTAAAAACAGTCATAAAATGGAACTATTGACTCATTTCTATTCCTTAAAACCTACCTGACTACCAGCTTCTCTGCTTAATAACAGGCAGAGGAGAAAAGCTGAATGACTTGAAYCTGATTAAAGTAGTTTCCTCTCTGACCCTCTCTGCTCAGACTGCCAGCATTGCAGGTGAGTCAGAAAGTAACTTCTTTTTTATCCTGTCATCAGCTGTGAATTATGTGCCACCTCAACTGTCTCTGACAACATGCTTAAATGCTTTGTTAGCTTCAGGCCTGTAAGACTACACGTGTAGCTGGTGACTGGAGGCACTGGGGACAGAACAGGCTATTTCAATCCCTAGACAAAAGAAGCAGTAATTCTGCGCTGACTTGCCCTCTGTCTGCTGCCTTCAAGCTTAGTAGTTCTCATCAGTCTCTGGCTATTTCTACTCATGGTCCAGAATATCTGCCGCCCAAATAACCTCCTAGTCAGCCCCTGGAGAAATTCAGCAAAGCCCTGACACAGATGACTCATAAGTAAATGGCTTAACTCAAGGTAAGACTTTGAACCAAACAGTATTTCTGTGTTTCATGAAAAACAAACAGCAAACCTTTCCCTTTTCGCTCAGTCCAACATATGTAGCATTCTTAAAATACTTAACAATTTAGCTGAAAGTGACCTTGCAGGAAAGGTGAGTTAGCAGCACTGTGATTTAAAACAAGATTTTTTTAATAGGATGATTGACAGAATAGATTGATAGAATATGTGCAGATTTCCAATGAGTATCTGCCAGTTCAGGAGACACAATTTCAGCATTTCCTGCTGTGTTTCTCTGGCGAACGGCATTCTGGCAGCTGGGGATTGCAGAAGGAAAGAATTCCTTGCTTAGACTGCCACCATGAAACCCCACTGTCCTCCTTTTTGTGAACACGGAATCGACTGCCAGGACTGTAGCATCAGGCCCTAACTCAGTGCACCTCATTGATTCTACGCKTTTGGAAGGGAGTTAATCTAAAACAGATGACAAAACATACCATGGAGCATTCACTGAGATGCTGTCCAAATTTAAGTGTAATTTAATATAGGGAAATATTAAGATCACCCAATTTTGAGCAACTAGACTTGAAACGGGCTTCTCACAGAGGTGATTCAGTGGAGAAAACAGATTTTGGTACTCTGTTGCTGCTAGGAAGAGTGTTTGTCTCTCCACTGAATAACAGAGAAATTTTGGGGAGATGACCTGGCTAAGCTCAATGTATCAACTGAATAGCTTAATTTGTTCAACTTTCCCCTGCAGAATTATAGGCTACGCCTCAAAGCAGTAGGATATTAATTACAACAGACCGATTATTTGTCTTTGCAAACTGCATGACTGATGACTACATAATATTATTTTCCACAATAAACAATGTTACATATAATTCAGCTTCTCATTTGCTTAGTTAGGCAGCTGACAAAGTCCTTTTTCTATATTCACTGTAAATGGGATTAAGCTGATGGACTTTTATTGCTTGCTTTCTCTTATATGCAGGAATAATGACGTGAGCTGTTGTGCAGTTCTTCTAGAGAGAGCTCAGTTAATGAATGGCAAAATAGGCTCTGTAAAATCCAGCTGGTTTTAAATTTTCTCCTCATAAATCACATCTTTAGGTCAAGGGCTTCTGATCTCTTACAAGGGCAGCTGTAGAGAACACACAGGTACATCAGCAATATCTGCCTTCACTTACACATCATCATCTAAACCATAGATTTTGGCCAGTCATGAGCTGGAGGAAAAGCACAGGAAAAACTCCTAGTCATGCATGCAAATAAAACCCTACCGTGTAAGGTGATTCCTCACATGTCACATGTGTATGCATGACCACATAGCTCCCAGAGATGCTAGACCTGTGCCTGCATCATTTGGTGTTGTCTGTGCAAGGACATCAGAGCCCACGAAATTGGCGTCAATGACTCCCGATATTCTTGCAGCCAGACAGGACCACACCACATAGACACAGTGTTAGCTCCTCTCGTGTTTCAGAGTTATTCTGCTGGATGGCTCCCTGCCCTAATGTGTGATATTGAGGACCCTGGGGCCGTATGCTGTCAGCTAGGCTCTCATAGGCTCACTGCTGCTGAGTTTAAAGTGGCTATTAGTTCCAGGCAGGGTGGTATTTTCAGGGAAAGCAATATTGACGGATTTTCTCTCTGACATATTCTCTGACAATGTCTTAACATTTTAGGGACCAGCAGATGAGATGTTAAGCCTATAGTTCTTGACAGGGTCAATGCAGTGGAAATAATATATCTCTGTAAGCAGCCACATAGTCTATGGGTCTATGGTGCTAATGAGTTAGATTCTCTTCTCCACTGCAAGTGGTGGCCTCACAGCCTTCTGCTCAACAACACATCTGAGGCCTGCATACTCTATAAGCCATTAAAGTTCACACTCCATCATACATTATTTCTGCCATATACAAACCAAGCCTGAAATTCCCATGCAAAAAAAAAGCTTTATGAATAAAAAATGATTCTCAGCTCCATTATAGTTTGTGAATTATTGATGATGTTGGAAAACATTGCTGAGCAATTTTGACCTGTATCAAGTGCAAAAGGGGAACCATGGGTAAAGAGAGTTCTCAGAAAAATTCAAACACCTGATTTAGATACAGTTTGCTATACCAGCATCGGCCATAAATAAGCCAACAAAACAAACCCAAAGCAATTTTTTTTTTCCATTTGGAAGGGCTGCATTGTTCTGAAACAAGTATCACCAAGAGGCACCATCCGGTGTCCAATTTCAGTGTTGTGCAAGGTGCTAAAGAGAGGGTCTGATGGACAGATAGGCGAGAAAAAAATCAGAAACCCTAACAAAAGCCTTGGGTGCCACTGCCAGTCAGTGCAGTGAAGAGACAAGAAATCTGACATGTGGCTGTGGGGGATCTCTGAACACAAAAAAATGTTATCACATGTCATTCCCCACCTGGACTTAAAAGGCCAGTTAAGAGGGAGAGGGAGAGGAAAAAGTATTAAATATAGTGCAAAAGGAGGCAGAAAAAGTGTTTTTTGAGACACTGTGGTGGGTATTGTACCTTCAGCAGAATCCCAGACAACAACTCTTTAATGGCTTCAGCTTCTAAATTCTGTTTTTTAGTTTCATAGACAAGCTATGAATAGAGTCCAAGAATGTTTATAATACAGTGCAATATAGCAAATTCTTCCATAGTTCCTGTCAGAGAACTTGAACTTTTGCAAAGTTGTCTTTCCACAGAGTGCCATAGCCTCCCTCCTTGCTTATCCCAGGGAAATTCTAAATTGGACATCAGACAAAAAAATTGGATGACAGCTACTGAAACGCTTGCAAGGGGGAAGGTACCAACACTACCTCCCCACCTCCACCTCTCTCAGAACAAAACCCCCAAGGTAAGTCTGAACCATGAGCTATCCTAATGACATGGCTGGGAAAGTACCCCTTTGTTTATCTAATATAGCTAATTTTTCAGAACTAGATTCTACAACTGAAAGCATATTTGCAACCATCTAATTCTTATTTGTAAATTAGAATGTACACATTTGTAAATCCAAGCAGCCTTTGGAACCTGGGTACCTGCAAACACCTGGTATTTTCATGAATACGAAATACAATGAGCTTGCAAACTGTGTGAAAGGTAAGAGTTTAATGGTACTCATCCAGTTGTGAGACTGTGGCTCAGGCTGTTTACTGGTGACAGTTGTGCCTGTACTACAGCTCAGGAGCACAAAAAAGCACTGAGGCCTAAAAACCTGCTTCCTTCATATAGATGGGAAAAAAACAAACCACGTTTTCTGATCTGTATCTGGGGAATTTTGCCTTTGTAGCACTCGCATTTCCAGTGTGAACCCAAACAGACTATTTTGATTTATTTCCTACTTGTCTTAGGAGATTTCTTCACTCTATAAAGATAGCCAAACCCAGAAAATTAGTTAGACTTTCTGAGCTGAGATAGGTTAATTTAACCTTTATCTTTCTTCCTAAGTGAGGAGAAGTATAAGCCACTGTCTCTTAGTCCCTGCTTCACATTTCTGAATAATGGGATGGGTAAGTAAATACCTATTTCTAGAATAATGGGATGGGTATTCTTCCACAGTGAAGCTCTGGAGCAAAGAGTGGCCACTGAGCGGTTACAAGGAAGCCTCCTGCTCAGTCATCTATCCCAATAACTGTATCTGCCCATCACCTGCCTCGGCAGAGCTTACTTGCTCCATTGAGTCACATTGTTAAATTACTATATTTAGTCAATTTTATTCTGAAGAAAACACACAAGTCCCTGCCCAGGTAAACTGCAGTTCATCCATCTGATCTTTGGCCTGTTATCTTGCTGCTTTGGTTTAGCATTCCACTTATATGACAATACTGCCTTTGCCAATACCAACCCCTGTGCTGAATTAAGTGCTTCCTAGCTAGCAAACTCATAGTGAATAAAAGCATTCATCATATGCCAATTATATGCCTCATCATAGGAGTTGGTTGCCATCATTCCAAGCAGGCCTATGTAGGCATCACAAAACTCAGTGCTGTCACTTGGGTCTCAGATTTGCTAGCATCTTTGCACTTACTTCTAAATATTCTCTCCACTGGGCCTCCGGATGCTTTTCCAGATGCCATGCAAGCTAGAGGGATACTAAGAGTCGATCTTCCATTATTCTCTTCCCATCTCCTCTAAGCATCTTCTTTCTGCTACTGTTAGAACATGGACACTTGGCTGTCTTTGTTAGATGGCCACACGTTCCTGGTTTTATCAGCCCTTAGACCATCTATCATAAGCAAATCTACAACCTCGTACATAGGATCCTAGTCCAAGTATTCTGCTGTCCTTTATGCCTGTTGCCTACTCCCTAGCATGCAAACACCACACTCACTCACAACATCTTATTTATTTCTCATAAGCCCACTCTCTGGGTACAGCTTCACTGCCTTTTTTTTAAAAAAAAAAAAAAAAAAAAAGAAAGAAGGGCTTGATTGGGTAAGTGAGAAGCTCAGACATTTCTCTCTCATTTCTACTTCTGTTTTCAGTACGAATTAAAGAAAAAGGTGAATATGACTGCTTAGTTCCCTTAGGTTACACAGTTTTCCCCAAAATGGAACCACTTTTTAGAATTGCTCTTATGTATACATGTCCTTGCATTACACAATGTGGTTCAGATGGGGTTCTTGCTCTGTGATGTACAAATTCATATTACCTGAGTGGTTTAAATCTTTAAAAGGTCTTTAGCTGTGAGAAAGGATTGTAATCTCTTAAGTATTTTAAGTGTTCTAATAAATTAAAATCATCTTATATTACACAGCCCCACTGTGGATGCCTTCCCGCATCAAGGGAAGATGTACAGTTTTAAACACTTTCAGTAGTTTTACATTCCTCAGAGTAGGCTGCAAAATATCAAGCTGCTGTTGACAACTTGCCAAAAAGTGTTTTTGGTTCCTTTTCCCTTCTTTCATTTTAGGGACTGGGAGATGTTATTTACTTTTTGAGAGGTCCCTTGTCAAGTTTCTTAAAGAGCTTGGAGTGAAACTATAAGCCATGAAATGCCTGGCTAGGAAGAAATATATTTATCAAGATCTAACAGCTAGATGTCTTGCAAGATGCTATGATCTGTTCCCAATTTGTCGTTTGTGCTTAAGCATGACTTAAAGCTGAGTTGCTATTAACTGGTTTTGGACCAGGCACCACTGTTTATTCATTGCATCACAGGAGTGTTCAGGATCTCTGATTCTGGAACTTTATCCTGCTGTGCAAGAAGCCACACGCACAAACCAGAAAGTCTCTTTGTGATTGAAATTATCTATCACAGCACGACTTATTTTTCTAAGAGTTATCTGAAGATCTTTGCTATTACTTCCAAAGTCCTATGCAGAGTATTTTCAAGTTAAAATATATAACTAGTAGGAACTAAAAGCAACCCTGCCAATGTTTTAAAAGGAACAAACAAACTATTTTTATCTGCAGGACTACCTACACAAACAGACATATATGCTATGTAACTATATGTCATTCCAGGATCCACCTTACTATGTTTGCAACAATGGAGACGTATTTACTTGCAAAATATATGGGTATCTGTTGATTGAGAAAGTTATTATTTTATTGTCTATGCTTTATGCTACAAAGAAAGGAAACGGAAACACAAGAAGGTAAGGGAAAAAAAGATCCCTGTCCACTAAGACCCTTGTGCTTCTGCCTGAATTAMAGGATCTTCCAGGTGACTACACCCTTTATGTAGTTAATAGATGGCACATCCTAATATGCAGGGCTCCTTAATTAAACTAACACAGAGACTTGATCCTCAAATTGTGCATTGATACTGTATTATGATAGTACCCGTATCCTGCAAAGAATAAATGCTACACTGTGGTGTTTCCTTTGGCTGTATATATACTACTGACATACAATTTCATTCAGAAATTCTGGGTAAGATTTATCAGCACAAGCTGCTGTTCTTGTTTACACGGGTAATTTCCTTACTTTGCTCAGCAGGTTTGAAAAACTTTTGTCTAGAGCCCAAAATGTCCCGTAATATCATTTCAGATCTGTCCAGGGAAACCTTTAATGAACTAGAAGTGTAAAGTATCACCCTCTTTCATATAACAGTTTAATATTCAGAATGAATATTACAGGCAAATGGATTACCTTTCCTTAATGTTTATGAAGTTGCTGTAAAAGCAGATGGATAATCACTATAGCAACTTAGCACATCAGGAGAGAGCCATTGAAAAGCATTCTATAATCAGGACCATGACCTTGACAGCCCTCACTTTCAATTGCCTAAGCAATATTTTTCATCTGTTGTAATCAGGCAAATTTGTTGCATGCCAGTAAACCTAGCTGGACTATCCCAAAACACCGTCTGTGTTGGAGTGAGCAAATCTAAGAAAGGTCATACATCTCAATATAAGATATTTTATTACATTTTCCCCTACGGCATCTCATATATTCTTGTATTTCAAACTTAGTACACTGAAATAATAAAGTAGCAAGTGGATGTTATGTATCTCAAATTTAGTAAGACACCATCTCTCAAAACTTCTTCACAGACAAATTGAGTCAAACAGGCTAGATAAGTGGACCACAAGGTGGACTGAGAACTGCCTGACCTGCCACAGAGAACTGTGATCAATGGCATGACCTCCAGCTGTAGATTTGTCCGTAATGGTGTACCCCAGGGGCTGATGCTGGGATCAGTACTGTTTAACGGCATCATTGACTACCTGACTCATGGGACAGAGTGCACCTTTGGCAGGTTTGTAGATAATAGGAAACTGGGAGCAGTGGCTGATACACTGCACGGTTGTGTTGCCATTCAGAGGGATGTTGACAGTCTGCAGAAACAGACTGACAGAAGCTTCATGAAGTTCAATAAAAGAAAATGCCAAGTCCTGCAACTCGGGAGGAATAGGCTCATGCAACAGTACAGGCTTGGGCCAAGTGACTGAAAAGCAGCTTGGCAGAAGAGGACCTGGGTGTCCTGGTGGACACAAAGTTGAACATGAGCCAGCAATTCATCCCTGTGGTAAAGCAGCTCAGTGGTATCCTGGCCTGTAATAGGAAAAGTGTTGCCAGTAGGTCAAGGGAGGTGATTTTCCCCTTCTACTCAGCACTGGTGAGACACATCTGGAGTCTAGGTCCAGTCCAAGGAAGATACGGATGTACTGGAGCAATCTGGCAAAGGGCCACAAAGGTGATTAAGGCATTGAACATGTGTCATATGAGGAGAGGCTGAGAGAACTGGGACCTGATGGGAGGAGCAGTAAAAGAAGATGGATCCAGACTCTTCTCAGTAGTGCCCAGTGACAGGACAAGAGACACAATAAGCACAAAACGAATTATGAAAATTCCACTTAAACATTAAGGAAGAAACCTAAATACTGTACTGTGTGGGTGGCTGAATACTGAAAYGACCTGTTCTCTGTCCTTCAAGACATTCAAAACCCAACTGGCATGGCCCTGAGCAACCTGCTCTAGGTGACCCTACTCTGAGCAGGGGGGTTGGACTAGACAATCTCCAGAGGTGTCGTCCAACCTCAGTGACTAATTCTGTGATAAGGCATTGTGACAGGACTCCAACAGAAGGAACTGATGTCTGATTTTCTCCAATTAATTTTCCCATCTTCCGTTGTCCAGAGACCTTCACCTTTCATGTTGTAGGCTAACCTAATATCAACACTGTTTCCTGTTCTGCTGCTCCTCTCGTTATCTCCTCTCGTTAGATCATTATCTAACTTTGTAATGTGAACAGAAATGACAAAATCCATATCACAACACTATCAGTAAGAACTGTTGGTAGAAGAAAGGAAAAATAAGGAATGAGGTCCAGCACAACCCTCCAACAACTGGTTATGTGTATCCCTCCTCTCTGGAAAGTGCTGTTCGCAGCTCCAAAGGGAGCAGACAAGTATGTTCTTTGAACCTAAAGGTTGAGGGCATGACCATAACAGGATTACCAGTGAGAAACTTGAGATGTCTCTGTGGCTTAGTTGAACTACTCTACAGGTCATCTGAGCATGTGATGACCAGTTTCCACGGAAATCTCGAAGGACTGTATTTTCTCTGAATTTCTGGTATTTATTAATATTCAGCTGAGATGAAAGTATCATATGAACAGGCCTTAGGATGTTTCACAGATTAACCAGTGAGTCTTGAGTATTTATTTAGTGCTCAGAGAGATTTACGTACAAAGTGATGCAGACTTGTCTCTGTCTTACAGACAGAGAAACACGGGTACTGAAGATTCAAGTGACTCATTCAAGGTAAGAAAAGTGGCTGACATTAGAGAATGGCAATGCTCTCTCCCTTCTTTTTGTGGTCCAAGTTGAAAATAAAAAGCTCCAGTGTACATTCAAACAACATTAAAAATTAATCACCTTGTCCTAATTTAAAAATCTCCATATTAATGAGATCTTGGATAAGGTTTTTGTTTTACGCTCAGGCCAATAGTCATAGCCAACAAAAACTCTTACTAAAACCACCAACAACAGTTTCTTCACACCCCAGCTGCTCTTTGAATAAAGATAAAATTTCTAACTTGTGCTATTGACTTGACTAATGGAGACTTTCCTGGCTGAAAGTAAAGATACACTGCTATCACTTGTTTGTACATAGGGGATGAATTACCCTTCTTCCACAGTAGGAAGAAGAGGCCCGGCTTTTTTTCTTAAAATAAACCCTTATTTTGTTAATTCCCCATAGACAGGAAGTCAGTTATGGCAGAATTTGTCATGCTGAGGGACGGATCATAACTCATCCTAGAACAGTGCCAGTGTTTGATGCTACACCATGAACCTCCCTGGGATTCCCTGGAGTTAATTTTGATCTAAAGAAGCCAAGAGGCTCCAAGATGCTCTTATCATAGACAGCAACCTCCATGTATTCCTTTTGATTATGGTCCAACAAAAAACAGTTGGGAGAAAAACCACCATTTAAATAGAATTTTGTATCTGAGAAAATGAAGGAATTAAAGCAGCAACAGAGGAACAGGCTCTGACTTTTGACATAAAGACTGGAAGTAAGAGACTCAGCTCCCTGAAGTAGCTGCACATTGCCAGTGGGCAGTTTGTCCCAAAGTGTGATTTCTTAAAAGCTATTAAGTTCACACCGCATTGTCCAGTCTTGCTCATTTGCCTAAAAGAGTACAGAAAGCACACACATAAACATTCACTGAATGCTTTATATCTGTAGCTTGTTTTATGTATAGCAGACATGCATCTGAGCATCTTCCGATGGTGCTGATCTTAGAAATATTGGTTTTGAAATAATGATTAAAAATGTGTGGACAAACATATTGCTTTCAGGCCGTAGACAAAAGTAGTATACTTCATGTTTATTCTGGTCTTTCCCAGATCAAAAGAATGCTTGCTTTGTAGTAAGCATGTGCAGACTTCAGAAGCATAACTAAATAAAAACCTGAGTTTTCAAGCTGGCTGTCAGGCTCCAGGCCATCCCCAAGTTTGAGAGCTGCAAGACTTTGCTGCTGCCCCTGAGAGAGCTGCCAGCTTGGGAACCAGCTCACTTCGTCTTCACCCAGGGCCATCAAATTCCCCCTCACAGAGACACTCCTCTGGATCACAGAAAATCACCTGCCAGCATTTCCACTTCTGTGGTTCACCCTTCCATGMTCGGCAGTGAGACCAGGACAGTTTGCATTACAGTGCCATGGACAGGAAAGAATTTCCTTCAAAAATATATGATACCTACAGGTAGCAAAGATAGTCAGAGCTCTTAGCTATTTGGCTAGTATATACTACACTCATCGTATTGCCTCTAGTAGACTATGGGGTTTCATGAATTGGCACCTGTTAGTAAACGTGGACAACGTCAGATTGAGCTCTGACTTTGATTTGAAATTCAATGATTATTGACATCTTTAAAAAGCAGGTCTCCAGAAGCACCCTGTAATTTTTTTGATGACCCCACTGATGACTGCATAGAGCCACATATAATGCGTGGATGTAGACCTTTACAAAAACACTGTATTATTCTAACCTCCCTGTTGATTCAGGCTATTTTCACCCTATTATATGTACAATTGGAGCAGATTTACTGCCTTACAGTTGAATATTAATGCTTACTTATTAACAAAGCTTGAAAATTTTATATACAATGGGAGCCTCATTAAGATACCCTTCTGAAAGAAAGAAGATGTAAAGATAATAATAAAAAAGTACACTCCTAAGCAACCACATCAATATATTCAGCACCTTTAGAAACTGTTGTGAAAAACACTGAAAGTTTTATTTCCCTTTTACTGCTTGGAAAATAACATTAAAAAGCTTAATTGGCTTTCTCAAGGTCACACATTTAAGTCACTGACAGAGCGGCGATTGCAGGGTAGAAAAGCCAAGGTACTGAATGCTAGCAGCCCAGGAGTGGCACTACTGCCCTAGGTCTAAGCACTGCCTACTGCCTGCCTACTCTTGGGATAAATATAGCAAGTTGTTTCTTCTCTTTTCCCTAAAGAACGAAATGATTTGCAATTTCTGCTGGCTGCTGTGAATTTGGTTTGCTGGAGCTTCGGTGGCTGAAAATGAACCAACAGCAGGTGGCAGCAGTTTGACACTCTTCCAACCTCTTTCGGGTTCACAAGCAAGAATCTCTGGCCACATAAATGTTTTTTTTGCCTTCTGGGTTCGTTCTGTATTTCTGCAGAAGAGAGTTTTGACTCTCCCGGAAAGGTTTTCTACTAGACTTCAAAGAAAGCTTGGTACTGGACGACTCCTGGTGATGCCAGGTATGCCCAGTGCCCGGCACTGAATACGCACCGCTGGCCTCATTGGAAGACTGCCTGCGTGGACGCAGAGAACAGTGATGCTCTAGGAGGCTTGGGTACAGTGAAGAAAAAAGGGGCAGATAATTTTCTGTCAGTCTCTTGAGTACTACAGGAGTACCCTGAATTACGTGTTGTGATCAGAATGATTTATGCAGACTTCTAAAGCAAGACTATAAAGCACTTAAATATTCTCTAATGAACCTATTAATTGCAGTGTTTAAGTACTGCATTTTCCTACATCAGAATACATGCCAGTAATGTATTTTTTGTTTATTTCCAATTAACATGTGTGGTTCCTTCCTTCTTAACTTGCAATTTATAACACAAGCAATGTCTCAAGGATATGTAAGCTTATCGTTTCGCACTGAAATGGCTGTGTTTTTCATCTGTTAGCTACAGTTATTGTTGTGTTCAGGAATGCTGTTAAACCCTAGTAAACATTATTAAGCACAAAAAGAATGATGATAGTTCAATGAGCACTAAGCTGTGGACTAATGGAATGATGCATGGTACAATGCAAGAACAAGGGGAAAMGACAAAAGGAATTCCACATTTGCAAGCAAGCTGAGCTTTGTGAAATCTCTAAAGATAAATTCAGCAGGGTAGCAGTGATTATATACTTGCTGCCAGCTCTGCTTCTCAGTAGAACAAGCTGGTTCGAAGAACCCTAGTAAAAGCTCCTATTTTCATGTCCTTACAAGGGAGAAAAAGCAACAAAACTCTTCTATACATACACATTAAGATATTATGTAGAAAAGCAGCATAGGTAAAACTACACATCCTCTACCTTCTATTAATTTATAATTTTTATAGTTTAATCTGCAGATGCTTACAGCTCCACTCAGGAAAATAGATTCTAGAAATGCAGATGTAAAATCAGTTTATTCTCACATGTTGATAGTAAATAATGCCACCCTTTTGTGCTTAGTACGGACAACATTTTATCAGCTAGACACGTTGTTTAAACGCAGCACCTTCCCATAGTCACCTTGAACAAATGAATCAGGATGTACTTCCTAAAAGTATTTTTAATGAAAGGCAACATGCCTTGCTAAATAAGGAACCCCTCTCCCAGTAAACCAATATTCCATTCCTGTTTATTCCAGTGAATTCCAGCACGACTTTGCTCAGGTTGGTTCACATCTCTTGATTTCTCTTTCCTCTGTCCATAGATGAGGACAGGGATTTGCATCTCTTGTTTAAAATACTCAAACTGACAGAGAGCAAATGCTTTCTGATATGCAAGTAAAAATGAACTTGTGTTGGTATAAAACAGAAATAGCCCACTGAAGGGTTAGATTTTATTTTACTTTCTTCCTGGAACATCAAGGGGTCAAAGGATGCAAATATTTGTATATTGTTATTTTGATATTTTCTAACGCTAACAAGCATTGTCTATGCTCTCCAAAAACTGCCCCATCAAGACGTTGTGCCAAGCTGTATCTTCAGTGTAGTCTGTGACAGTGGAACCACAGATGTTGGAGCTACTTTCCAAATTCCAAATGTCTGCGTTGAAAGAGACTGTGCAGCTTTCCAGCAGCTCACATGCAATGAAGTCCAGTAAGACAGTGAGACACCACTTTCCCTTTCTTCTGACTTCCCTTCTGTCTCATGCATCTTAGGTGCTAGAGGAGATAGGCTACTGCAATGGTGGAAATTTGAAGCCATATGAAAACATCTTTATAGAAGTCAGTTTGCAGGCTGGCTCATTGCACAGTATATGGAAAGGTGATAACATGAAGTTTCTGGTCCCTAATTTTAATTTGTTATTTAGGAGAAAAGATGGAAAGGACTGGTCCATTAGCCTGGTTGGACCTGAATTTGCATGCTGTATTTAGCAGTGTTCATCCCAGACAAACATTTTCTTTAGCAGTTTGAACCCCATTTTTCACATTGTTGTGTCTCTACAATATTTATTGAATGTTCCTCCCACTCAAAACCTACTAGTGAGCAAAATGGCAAAATTATTACATGCAGATATATAAAATAACTGCCCTATTTCAGCCGTCCACATGATATTCCTGACATGAGATTCTAATAGCAGCTCTTGGAAGAGTATGAGCAGGCAGTTGTAATGCACTGCACATATGACTAGATCACAGTGTTATTAATACATACATAAGTGTATCTATTAATGCCCATTAGCCATTAAGTTGGAAGATTTGATTTGTGTATCCCCCTCATTTTACATCATTATGCTGACACAATCTGATTGGCAGCTCAGACTAATTAAAAACAGAAGAACTAGAGAATACCAACTTTCTTCTAGCACTAAGAATAAATAAAAATAAAATTAGAAACAAAGACTGAAAGACCCTTATTAAAAAAAGCATTACATGAGACTATAAAATAAACCCAGATACAAAGTAAGCCCAGTTAATATTAGAGAATCACACCTAGTAGCACAGAGTATAATTTGCCTAGCTGACCATTGTTTCAATCATCCTTATTTCTTTTACTACATTTTACAAATAGCAAGAATTGCTTTATTTCAGGTTTCTGGGCATTTTTGAAGAGCCAATATTACTACACACTCTAATGAGTACAGTGTAGAGAATCTTAGCAGGAGATGAGAATGGGTAGATCCTGGAAAATGCTCTCTGCTGGCCATGACAGTCTTGATGGTTTGACTTCAGTCTCAGGGCAGGCAATTGTCTGAAGACTATCTTACAACTTGCTGGTATTACCAGCTCTTGTGTCATATGAATTTGTTTCTTCCTAAAAGATCATGCTCTTTCTTCAGGTCAGTGTGGGACTGGGAGAGCAGCTGTATTTCCTGTTAAAACTCTGTCCCTCAGGGCTGTGAAAAGTGACCTCCAAGCCTCTGCATATGACCCTTCAGTTCCCTGAATTACTGGTGGAGGAGATTACTTGGCATTTTTTCAGGAAACATTCGTCTTTTTGGTAACCAGCGGAGAACTCCCACACAGGCGCTTGCTGCCTTTTTTTCTTGGTGGGGTACTGCCTACTTTTAGGAACGAGTTAACGTAGTCCCTACAGTATCTGGCACAATCCATCATCTATAGAGAGTAGAATTTGAGCTACCAGAGATGCTGCTGTTTTGACACATCATACGCGTTCCTCCTCCACTTTCTATTTTAACTATTTATTTGGTATTAGTGAGGTTCAACCACTACCTGTGCTTCCATCGTTAGGCAGACTTGCATTTGACAGGTAAAGAAGAAAATACCAGCTGAGCCAAACATGCTGTTTGTGACCCATGAAGAAAGAGACCAGTAGCAACGGGCATGTCAGGAGTAGATTGTAATAGGTAGCTCACAAGCTGGTTATGGTTTTAACAGTTTTTAATGTTGGACTGAACCAGTCCAAACATTCTTTGCACAGGTCTGGATCAATGGGGTCAAAAACAAGTTCATAGGCATTAAAGCTACTCTTTTTACAGCCTGACTTTGAGGGAGAGATGCAGAGATCACAAGCAAACTCCAGGGCAACACGTATCTTCTCAAGTCTGACAGAATTACATTTTGCAGAAAGGAGGACAATTGGCAATTATTCAAGGTTGACCTGGGACACTTGTCTTGAACATAATGTGTCCAGATTAATTTGAATTGTCTTAAGTACTGTTCTCCTAGCTATTATTAAAACTTAAATTTGCTTTAATTAGCCTTTATTGAAAAAACAATGCGAACATTAGTGTTCTTTGGTTTTAGCATCAGTGTCTTTTTAATTACAGTATGCAATAGTTTGCTGAATTTGAGAATAGGAAGTCCGTTTCATTAAAACTGGACTTGAAGCATATTAAACTGAATGTGTACATTTACATCAAGCCTGTAAGGATTTAAGTCTGTTCTTCAACACCCATGTGGTTACGGTAAAACTAGATCCCAAACTGGTTACTGAGCTGCAAGTTATTTGCTTGAAGTAGGTTCTGAAAACACTGCAAACTAAGTAATTGAAATAGCAATAAACCAAATAAACTTGCTCACTGGCAATTCAGGGAGATGCAATGTTCTCAGCAGCACAGGTCTTAGCTCCACCTGATCTTAGACAGAAGATGCACTGGTGGGATGGGGAAAAAAAGAAGCCATTGCCAAAACCAGAGCTGGCACTTAGAGCCAAGTGATGAAATGGCTTTAAAGTACTGACATTTAAAGCAACCATACTCTCAGCTGAGAATTAGTTTATTCTGTACTCCTCTGACTTCCTTAGCCTTACTACTCTATAACCCAGCTGTCACGCAGCTGACAACAGGCCCATTAACTCTGCCAAATGATGGCTTTCCTATTTTCAAACACAGTAGGCTCCTAAATATTCAGCCTCTGCTATCAACAGCTGAGTGTCAACTTTCATCAGCAGCTTTAAGCCACTCAGCTCAGTACCCAGTAATTTACTGGGTTAAATACATCACTATTTTTCACTGCACTCCCTACTCCTTCCCTAGAAGCCCAGCCAAGAGTTTTTCACTGATCTTTTATGTGCATGTTGGTAAAACATACCCTGTTTAGGGAAGTATTTACACACATGTATGTTTAAGCCATACAAGAACTCCTCAAACCAACTTGGCACAAGTAACTGCCAGAATCAGGATCAGTCCATGGGAAGTGTACTTTAAAGTTTTCTGCCTCATACTTGGTTTAAATTCTCTCTTGTTTTCAACCGTATTTCGAAGCATTTGTACTGTGTTACTTTCCAGCGCGTTGTGATATGCTTAACAGATTCCTACCTCTCTGGTTTGAAGGTGCATACACATTACTGCTCTGAAGATGGAGCTAAAGATTTTTGCAAAGTTAGAAGGAACTAAACAMAAATAAAAAGAACAGATAAAAAGTTTTTAGTTTTTTTTTCCCCCTTGTAAAGGACTGATAAATAAGCCATGTTTTCCTGACTGCAGCTTATAGAGTTGGACATCTGTAGCTCATTAGTCATCTACAACTGTCATTCAAATCAATTAATTGAAAGAATTAGGTGCTTTCTAAAAGAGGGACAGAACAAAAATAAATTCACTTTTTTAACATTTCTTTTAAAAGTCTTTCTGACGTTATTATCTGCTGAGTAGAGACTAGCATATTGTTTCAAATCTTTTATCTTTCCTTTTTATCTCTCCTTTTTCCTTTGCATCATTGAGCGCTTGGTTTGTACGTCAGAAATATCCAATAGTTTCATTCCTACCCAAAGATTTCATTTTTGGAGAGGGATGTTTTAGACTCCAGACTTAAGAAAAGGCCCCTTGGCTACTCTGTTTAGCACAGTACAGTGGCCTAGCATTTGAGTACTACATCTTCTACATGGCAGTTCTAGATCTGATCAAAATTATTTCAAATATTCTTTCCATGCCTAATGCTATGAATTTCAAGGATATTTTCCAGCATTTTAGGTCTCCTAACAATTTTCCTTTTGAAATATTGCAAAGTATCTTGCTTATATTTGATCCAAGAAATTCTCTCCAGGTTTAATCACTTTACAGACTGCTGGGACTCTATGTTATTCTCTCTTTGCTGAATATCAGGAGAGGAAAACTTGGACAGTCTTCTGTAATAACAGCAGAAGATGATGATGGATTTGAGTTTATATGAATGCAGCCAGAAACTCCATAGCCTGCTGGCACTACTGTCATGGCAAGGAGAACCGGACAAAATGAGTAGGAAAGCATTCAGTTTGCACAACTGACTATAAACTGAGCATTATCCTTTGATGGCCTAACTCTGAAGTTGTACTGATGTGCTTTTCTATAGGTGTCTGCAAGTAAGCACTAGTGCGTTGAAAAACACCTCAGCTATCCTGTTGCTACCACGCTGTGCCTTTATAGAGTAAGATACAGTCCCATTCTATGATGAGGAATTAATTCCAGACACTATCTCTTTTGAATACTACAACTCAGTCTACTTCTGCCAAAATCATGCAGCTCTTTTTAATGGTTCCCATTAGCAAAGGCTACAGCCTCCTGTTCCAGCCTAGGTCATGATAAAGCTGTTGTCAAATCCTCTCATGCTCAAAGCTCCTAGGCATCAGAACCAGAATAAAATGAAATGAAACTATTCGATCACCTGACATGGGACCATTCAGTTCACAAGTCCTACCTCCACTTTGCCTATTAAGTTCTGTGAAAACTGGCTTAAGCTTATAGCAAGGTTTTGCTATCAGGTTCTAAATAACCTTATAAACAGGCATACTAAAATTAAATAGTCTAAGGATTATAGACTCCACAAAGAAAAAGGGAGTCGTACCTTTGTAATATCTTTTACACAGTACATTGGAGGCTCCGTTAGTCAGCACATGCTGCTGGACACCACACTCAAAACATCCAAAACCAACATCACATACAAATTAATGTAGCCTCTCATAAAGTAACACAAAAAGTTTAAAACAATCCAAAAAAAAGAAATGTTTCTAGGATGCATGTTAGTGGTGTGTGTGTTTAACATGCAAATATATGAAATTCAAAACCAAAAAGTATTGTTTACACTTGTTCACCCTCCACAAATCTTACTTACCCCAGTAGCTACCACTCTCCTGCTGCATCGTTCTGGCCTATTCACAAACTTCAGTGATTTGATGGTTCTAGTTGTGTGGAAATCCACTCCAAAAGCCTTCTTTCATTTCACTCAGTGTCAGATTTCCATAGAGATTTAGTTTCTTAATTACATTGTGCTTTTTTCCTATGTAAGGTTTTATTTCTTAACTCCTGCATGTGATACTATGAAAAAAAGTAGAGAAAAAGAGATGATCTTTGAGCATGTGGAGTGAGTACATAGAAGGAAGTCTTACCTTTTATCTCACGTTCCTGGCTTTTGTATTTACCTCCCATAGGTTATCTCAAAACAAGAAGTTAGGCTACAACTTAGGCTGAAGATAACGAGACCTTCTAATAACAAAAAGGAGGAACAAAAATGGAGAAAATGAAAAGTAGCTTTAGAGAAGGACTGGATCTGAATGACAAAAAATAGYCTACCCTTTTATCGTATATAACCTGAAAACTCTTATGTGAAAATGCAGCTCTCCATATAGCCTGCTGCCAATAATTACCTCAATTACCCTTAGTTACTTTTCAATAGAATTYCTCTGAGCCCAGGAATTTGTGGTCCCCATGCTGGAAGCCTCACTGTTAGGAAATAGGCCTTGAATCAAGTTTTTTTTGTTGCTTGCAAGTTACATGGGACAAAGATTAGTTTTAACTGTTTCTGAAAGCCCCAGGACAACACTGCAGACTGGTGTTTCTAGATGCTACTGAACACAGAATGTTAAACACTAATGGAAGTTGTTTTTCTATCATATCTTACTTAAATATTTTGATTTTGACAAGGAGTACAGCTGGAGCAGTCCTGCATAAATTCAATGTGGATAAGATCTAATTGAAAATAAAAAAAATATTTTATCTGACTAGGAATTCCAAATTTTCAACATGTTTCTCTCTCAGTCTCAGGGCAAAGTTTAACATTCAATAGAAAAAAGTGGTCAGACAGCAACATAGTTAAGAAATAAAGACATGGTTGTGGATTGAAATTTTCCTTCATAGGTGGGGATAGTTTGGCAAGGAAGCTTATATCATATAGGAAAATGAGAACATGAAACGTTGCCTACTGAGCGTTGCCAAAGTTCAAGTGGACTGGCTGAAGAAATGCATTTGATTAGGTCCTACAAGAAAACTGTTTCCATTCAGGAGGACCACCTGAAATCAAAATCTTTTTCCAGGTTTTCGTTAAGAAAAACTAACAATTTTTGCAAATTTCCCCCTAAAAAATGAATTCTTTTTTTCAGAAACCATATTGTCTATAAAATATATCTCATGGACATCTGCAAACTTGTAGTGTAAAAGAAAAAACTAATTTCACAAAGTCCCAGAAACCATGAAAAAACAGGGAAAGGTGGCTTCCAATCCAGTGATGGACCCTTAACTATTGCCTCACTATCTSCAGTTAAACGAAAATTAATTGCGACCCTGTCTGAAAACATTTATAGGCAATGTTTGCGCAGCAGACTGCAAAATTGTTGCACGCTTCCTCTGCTTATAAACTCTAATGATCTTTATTACCTAATGCAGACATTAAAGTTCTAAAGCTCTGCTTACTTTTTTTGATAGATACCCTGAGATCTTCAAAGGAAATGTGTATTTTAGAATCAAAGCACTTCCATTATTAATACTTGACAGGATAATAGGTGAGACAACTATTAGGGGCTTTCAGATGATGAACATTCATTCTTCCAAACACCAAGACCTTAGTTAACTTGGCAAACCTTGCTCCACCTTCATTTTGGGTATTTTTTTCTTTTCTTTAAAGCAAAGCAGCATTTCTCAAACAGTTTTGCCTAATGCATCCTTGCAAAGAGGACAAAACCATAATTAATATAATCAGAAATAACACAGCAGAATTCTCTGCCTGTTCTTCCTAAAAACTTATCCTCCAGTTTAGGTGAGCAGTTACTAGACACTGTTGTGTGCGTCACACTAGCTACGAGCCAAAGTGCTTTTCCAGAATAAGATCAAAGCTTTCAGCATCCTGCAGGTTTGACTCTGCTTCTGCCAGATTTTTAGTTTGGAACAGATGAAAAGTGTTTTCAGTGTTTTTATTTAATGTTGCGTACCGAAAACAGTGACCACTTTTGGCCATTTGGCCCTGCATGACTTGATTAAACCTCAATGGAAACATGTGGCTGCACCAGGTCTGCCTCATTTCTAAGTCAAATGGAGAACCTGACAGGATCTTTAGCTGAATGAAGAAACCATCCCTCCTAAACACACACTGAGGGTGCTGTCTAGGACTTAATGTCCCCAGGATCCTAACTTCTGGTGGCTAGTAGGGATTCGGAGTAACTTTGATAATTAGGTAAAATCCACGCTAAACCATGTGTGTTCAGGACTGCTTTACATTTTCAAGCCTATCATTGCAATGGAAGGGATTCAAAATGTAAAAATGCAAACTCAGATAAATCTTTTATGCTCAGCCCTGAAGCCCACACATGGCTGCTGGCTTTGGACCACCCAGAAAGAGCTATGGGAGCTCTTCAGACTGATGGCGTTTATAATGTCCCTTTCCTGCTCACTGTTGTTTCTGCGATGGCTTCTAGAAATTCGAGTGGCATCAGGAGTTCAATAGTATTTTCTGCTTCCTAAATCTTTCTYCGCCTGCTCTGAGGAATTATATTTGATTTCTTTAGTGGTTATAGATCTCAGAGAATGAAATCGTTCCTGAAGTTGTCAGCTTGTTTATTGAAAAATCATTTCTCAACACATCCTTGACCAGTGGCAGATGGGAAGGCCACAAAATCATGCTTGCCCAAATCGGCCTGCTCTCCCGACAGACACTGCTGCATACAGGGATGCTTTGCTGAATACAGGGATAAAGCCTAGCACTGTGGTTGCTAAAAAAGCTACACTCAAAAAGAGTTCTCAGGATTACATTTTTAAATCAATTTAGATTTTTATTAATAGGGCTAAGCCCATTAATCAAGAAGATCTTTTTAACAGCTTCCCATAATAAAGATACTTTATGAAAGGGGTTTCCCCACTTCCTGGGGCCAGTGGGAGGGAGCAGGGACAAGGATTATCAGGCAAAAGAGGCCTCATGACAATATTAACTTGCAATCCAATTTAAGATGGCTGCAGGTAAGTACCACCTTTCTGGACTCCAGGTGGCCCAAAAGGCTGCACTGTGACACATTCAGCTCCGTGAGCTCCTTGGGGAAAGCAGAGATTTTCTACCAGTTGTGAAGGTCTGTGACTGCATAGGGTAACCAAATGTTGTGAACACTGAGATGCGGTTTAAACACCCTTGCAAGCTGTATTACAAAGTATGAAACAGAAGGATACTCGTATGCTTAAGATGTCAAACATAAATACCACAAGGCTACCTCGGGATAAAGATTTTCATAGAGAATACTACCAGGAATACCTGGGTCTGAAAGAAGTCCAGTCTTATTCATAGTCTCCCAGAGATGAAACATTTATGTCCTGTAAACAGGTGTTGGAAGCCAAATATAAACCCTTATTACTTCTGGTCTTCATCTCCAAGCTGTTGCTGTGATTTTGCCTGTTAGATGAAAGAATACCTCTGTGTCAGACTTGGAGCCATAAGGTGAAACTTCAGGTCACTCTATTCTCTCTCCTGCCTGAGGAGCTTCCAACCCACCCACCTGAGTGCAGCAGCAGCAGCATCCAGCATAGAATCATAGAATCATTCAGGTTGGAAAAGACCCTTAAGATCATGGAGTCCAACCACAAACCTAACATTGCCAAGTCCACCACTGAACCATGTCCCTAAGCACCACGTCTACACGTGCCTCCAGGGATGGTGACTCAGCCACTTCCCTGGGCAGTCTGTTCCAATGCCTGATAACCCCTTCAGTGTAGAACTTTTTCCTAATATCCAACCTAAACCTCCCCTGGTGCAACTTGAGGCCATTTCCTCTCGTCCTATCACTTGTTACTTGGGAAAACAGACCTTTCCTCCCAGCTCGCAACCCTTGAAAGGATTGATCTCACTACTGTCCGATCACATTTTGCTCCTAATATTTCCAGAGCAAAAATTGTCAAGAATGGCTCATCCAAATTTTGCAGAAATCCTAGTTCTTGACAGAAGTTCTCCCTTGAGACTGACTGTAATTCTTATTATGAGTTTGAACCTAGGTATGCTCCTCTTAACATCTGCAAGCAGGAAAAACTAATGTAYAGAACTACCTCAGCCTTGCAACAATCACTGCACTGGAGAGCAAACAAATTTGATAGTAACATGCAGCCATCATCCCTTTGTATCCTTTTTTGGCTTGGAGACTGAATGGTATTTTTATTGAATGTGGATCTTACAATGGTTAAAGGCTAATATTTTATAAATCAGTCTTTTTTCACTGAATGCTTCAGATTATTTTTGTAGGCTCAACTCATTCGTATTTCTGCCTCTCACCGTAACTGCTCTATTTCCCATCTGAAAGGGGGTCCTGATACATAATTTGCAAGGCGCTCCTCAGCTTTTGAGAGAGATGTGCTGCTGCTGTTGCCTCTACACCTGCCTGTTCATAGTGTGACTGTATAGCATTTTTGTTCTTTGGGGAGAACTACCTAAGTTGTCCCATCCTAAGGTGAGCTGATAATTTTAGAAAATTCCAGTACTGGAAGTTTTAGACCACTTCGATTACTATGGTTTTGATACTTATCCTTGATTAGAGAGATGATAACAAATACGAGAAAAGCAGCAAATAACTATTACTGTGTTATTAGCAATCCTGAGACACTTTCCAGAAATTTTACCAGCTCTTCATCATTTGTGAAATATCTTCTCTGGTAACCACGAGGTTCACCCATATGCCTTCTCTTGTCCATTTTCTCCCACTAATTTTCTATGTTTTTCTATTCTGCTCCATGAGGAGACACTGTTCAGCAAGAAGCTGCGGTTAGTAAGGAAGTTGTGCATGTCTCACAGTGCACGTGTTTTCAGCAGCCTCCTCCCTAGACTTAGCAGCTGTCAATGATATAGAGATTTGGAAGTTRCCTGCACATATGGGTATGATATAAAAGATTTCCTGTAAAGGGAACAAAATAAGGAAGAAATCCAAATTTCCAGATGCTACTTTTAGATGAGATTCTGGTTGCAAGCACATATGCAGTCCATATAGTAATTAACTGTTCCAACACAGGAACCAGAACAATAGTGCAAAGGATGCTTCTGTTAAAATCAGCTAAAGGTTAAGGCAGCAATGATTAAGCATTGAAATTCAGACATACTCTGCAGATAAGCTATATTCAAGATGATGATAGAATAATTTTTAGTTTCTTTTTTAAAAAGAATAAAAGCAGAGAGAAGCAAGTCAGAACTGCCGAGAATTACTTTGTCTTTGCTTTTAGAAAAATAAAAAGTAATGCATGAAATTATAATAGCACACTATACTATTTAAAACAAATAAACTGATTTCTGCTCATCATTTGCTGAAGCACTTGCGAAAATATCTGCAGAGAAGTCTCAAAGTCTGGGAGATGCAATTGAAAATGAGTGCATCAGTGATCTTCACGTGTGGGAGACACCAGTAACATTTGACACAGMGAAAGAAATTATAGTGCTCCTTTCTGGAAATGTTTCTCCTACAGTGACAGAGCTGACATTCTACAAAGAATAACTAAAAATTCCATTAATGCAGTAGGAAGAATGGGCCCCATATTGCAAATCTCTGTTTTTTTCAGCTTAGCTACCATTTGTGAAAATACTACGTTTTATGTGTTACACTTTTACTTCCTGGCTGGTTCTGTTACCTCAGATTAAGTGTCTCAATTCCCTACAGGACAGAAAGGAAAATATTGAGGGTCAATTTCTGTAATTTCACTGGCTTTAACAGCACTGTTTGAGTGAGTAAGAGCAGGATGAACAAGAACAAGAACAGAATTCCATCCTGGAGATATTTTTGCTTAGGGAGATTAGAACACATTTAAATTGAGATTTTAGTTAAAATGAAAAGTATTTTATCTTTCCCATCCTAGAGTACGTCACAGGTGCAAGGGAGAGTTCTGTATTACTACCTGACAGTCCCTTCACTGGTGGAAGCTGCCAGAGGCATTCTGACTACACATTGCTTGGGTTGTATACACAAACCTGATTTTGGACTTTTATCTAAGTAAGCATTCAGAGCTTGAGGAAGGGAGAGAGTGTTTTATGAAGTTATGACATTAGAATTTCTCCTGGTTATTATGTATTGTCATTCTCTTTTGCTTATTGTTTTCACACTCTGTAATATCGGAAAGAGCTGTCATAGAAGAACTGTGGGAAACTAATTGGGAATCACTCAGAGTTTGATTAATTAAGTGTAATTTACTTTTTGACATTTTTGAAAGAAACAAATGCTTTCCTACAAAAGTAAAGTTGCTGAGTTTCATTTTATCAGAGTTGAGTTGTTTTCTGAACATAATGTTTAAATTCCTTATTTTTATCTAGAATAAATTCACAATAAACTGTGTATAATCTCTGAGCCACATCCACTGCTACATTATATCAATTTAATGCTGGTATAACTCAGTGAATTAAAGAGAAAAAAATCTACTGACTTAAAACATACGAAACTTGTTATACACTGCCAAATTAATCCTACAATATAATCCCCATATATTTTGATTCCGATGCTTGAAAAAGTTGTTGTGTAAAGTGAATAAAGAAATTAATACAATTTGCCATTATTTTATAGGTTTAAAGTATAAAAATATGCTAAATTCTGTGCTTATTTTTAATAGGGTCATATACTTGAAAACCATATGTCTAAGAGACAAAACACCAAATGCCATTTGCAATATATATCCTAAAAAATGAGCTAAATCTGTGTTATCATTATTTTATTGTGGTTAATTTAGAGCCTAGTCCAAAATCCTTTCAGGAAGAGTTGATTCTATTTGCTCAAACTGGTTTTGGATTAAGTAAGACACTGGAGTTAAAGAAAGGATAGGATGAGATGCTTTTGTTCCAGTAAAGTTCTTTTTCAGTGTTAGAAGTGAATTCTTCCTGCGATTTTACATTATAGTCACATAACAACTACAGTAATGTTATGTGCTGGTTTTGGCTGGGATAGAGTTAATTTTCTTCAGAGTAGCTAGTATGGGGATATGTTTTGGATTTGTGCTGAAAACAGTGTTGATAATACAGGGATGCTTTCGTTACTGCTGAGCAGTGCTTACACAGAGTCAAGGCCTTTTCTGCTTCTCACCCCACCCCACCAGCGAGCAGGCTGGGGGTGCACAAGAAGCTGGGASGGGACACAGCTGGGACAGCTGACCCCAGCTGACCAAAGGGATATTCCATACCATATGACGTCATGCTCAGCATATAAAGCTGGGGGAAGAAGAAGGAAGGGGGGACGTTTGGAGTGATGGCGTTTGTCTTCCCAAGTAACCATTACGCATGATGGAGCCCTGCTTTCCTGGGGATGGCTGAACACCTGCCTGCCCATGGGAAGGAGCGAGTGAATTCTTTGTTGTGCTTCGCTTGCGTGAGCAGCTTTTGCTTTCCCTATTAAACTGTCTTTATCTCAACCCACGAGTTTTCTCACTTTTACTCTTCCGATTCTCTCCCCCATCCCACTGGGGGGGGAGTGAGTGAGTGGCTGTGTGGGGCTTAGCTGCCAACTGCGGTTAAACCATGACATGTTAATAAATGCTTATTTTTTCTCCAGCTAGCTTAGTACTGTTTACTTTATGGTTGATCTATTTTTATCGAAGTTATGATGTAAATATCTGTGAATTGTGTGGTTTTGTATGATGTTCAACATTTCTTGCCTTACCAGTCAACCACACATTCCTTTTTTTGGGTGCCCAAGGATGTGAAGATTGTAATTAACACTAGACTTACCAAATTCACAGACAGTATAAAAGTTGGCCTTTAACCAGTTTTTGACTTATGTGTGCACTGACAGTGAATGTTTAAAATGTGTATGAGGAAGTATTTGTGAACTGACATGTTTCAACTTCTTAAGAGAAGTGGAAATTGATATTACTGGGATTTTTCAAACTCATTCAGTACAGGGCTGTGTTGCCCTGTACTGAAGTCAATGCACTTAAAAGAAATGCATGTATCAGACATTTGTAAATGTGACTGATGCTTTAAGAACTGATTTCTCTGATTTGTAATGTATGCACAGGGAAAAAAATCCATGTGAACAAATTTGGATCTGGCTTATAAAGGGAGAATTTCATTAAGGTTAGTATTTTCATTGTTAAAAACTGCAAATGTAGAAGGTAAAGACCAAGGAATAACAGATACAGTAAATATAAAAAGTCAGGCAGAAGACTAACAGATGAAACAGCTGACTAAGAAACTGGCCAGCCCACCTGGTGTTGCATATGCCTCACTTTTCAGGTGCTGCAATTAAACTGCTCACAGAAGTCTGCTTCCCAGATGGCAAATTGTTCCTAAGAAAGGAAAAAAAGAAACAGAAGAAATATTTAAAATCACAAGTCTTTCCCGGTTTCAAAAAAGTCTGTGCCTGTGTCATCAATTTACCACCATAAGGCAGACATTCAAACTTTGAAACCTTGAAAAACAGCAGCCCCTCTGCCTGCTGCTACAAGTTACCGGGGGAATAAGCAGGGGTGAAAGCGTACGTCGTATCAGCTACTCCACAGTACCGGCGCGTATGCACGCTCTTGTAACAGAACGAGCGCAGTAACACTCAAGGGGAAACAACAAATGAGAGATCAGTGGACCTACCCTTGGTGTTTGGTGCTATTCAATATCAGTAAGGGTAGGAAAACCTATTTCTGCCTTGAAAATAAAAAAGAAAAACTACCACTTAAATGTCTCAAGTTCCTTGCTTTGAAGCAGTTTTTACACATGACATACCAGCCTAATGAACAGGGTTTTTTTTTGCATTGAAATACAGTGGCAGAGTCTTGGTTTAGGAAGGTAGCTTCATTATTTTAATATTTGATACATCATAAGCAAGTCTCTCTCCCATGCAACACATTTTTCAGAATATTACTGCATTTAGACTACTTTTCTATGGATAAACCTCAGGAAGATGGTAATTCTGAGAGAAAACAAATACAAGAATATCAGAAAGCGAAAGCTCTGATGTTTACTGTTGTCTTTCCTAAACTAAACCATGTATCCAAATATGGGTACATCACACTTGTGACAAAATCCGTAATGTGAAAATGAAATTATACAAGAACAACTCATCCTTGTTATAATCACAGAACACCATACATCAGAGGCATTTAATTTATATTGCTATAGCTTGTCAGGGATAAAAATGGTTCTGATAAATCTCTGAAGAACTTATGGCAAAAATAAATAAATGTCATGATCACGGAGTTATAAAAACAAGCCTATTTCTTCCAAATTATACAATAAAAATCACATAGATTATTACTTTCTTTGGAAAACAGAGATGGGAAATATAATATATTGTTAAACCTGACAATTACTGTCACTGTCTCATATATGGATCTTCTCCTTTTGTCAGCCTTACATTTTGCAGCTTTTTGATGCACTGCTCAGACAGAAACATTTTAATAAAGCTTTGGTATATGTGTGTTGAATTTTAAGCAAAATTGCTGTTCGTGAGAAATGGACAGGGAAGGGGAATCTTCCCTGACACAGATCTGCCAGAGAAGATCGAATCTCCAATATTTTATCTTTCTCGGTGGCCTGTGCTCAAGGTTCTGATGATAACGATGGTGCTTTGAGAAAAGCAATTACTAAACATGCAGGTGCTCAGTTAGAAGAGGAGGAAAAGAGGAGTATTGCCCTCTCTTTCACAGTCAGTACTTCTTGGTATTGTAATTTTGCTACTTAAACTGTTCTCTCAGTCTGCAGCTAACAGTTTCTGGATGGCCTCTGCCTGCCATCATTTTATCCCATTTGTTACTACTCAGCCAACTAGCTACATTAGGTGGGTAGTGCATTTGTCATTTAAAGCTTTCATGACTCTCTTCGAATACTTCTTTTGTTCCCTCCCCCACATCTCCGTCCCTCAAAAGGCAATAGGAGCATAGACACTAAAAGGTCTTGTATGTAAGAATAAAGTCAGTGTTCCCTCAATAACACCAGCCCAGTGCTCTACAAAGATATGGTGGTTAGCCAAAATGCCATCATACCTTCCGTAAGGTCTACCAGGGATCCTGCTCTTATGCTGCTGTTATATCACCTCCAACAACGTTGTCATGACGTATGTCTTGTTCTGCAATCACTGCAGAAGCAGCACAGCGATCAGCAATTGCCGTTGCTTCTCCTCTTTAGCGGTTACCTGTTCCTCTAAGGCAATTCCTGGTGGCTAGAATATCTCCTGAATGCCCTGAGCTACCCACTGAGTTTCACAGCAAAAAGGAAAGCTCTCCTATTTTGTGTAACAGGCAGAAAATGGGATTTTCACATCCCATTCTTGCAATCCTCCTTTTTACTCCTTCTTAGAGTCATGATCTGGCGGCACCCTACCAGTGCCTTATTGATGATAAATCCCATCAGGGCACTTCTCAGTCCTGCACCTACCATCCTTTTTCCAAAAGACATCCTCTCCTCTCAGCTGCTGGCCATCTGTCAGCTAGCTGCAAGCAGCAACGATGCTGCTCAAAGCTTAATGTCTGTTGTGGGGTGAAACATACAATGCCATTGTGAGACTGTTCATGGTTTTGTCCAAAAATATTTTTCCTATTTAAGAATGGGAGATGTGCCCTTTCAGAAAGGTGCACACACCGCTTGCTTTTGTGGCTGGAGATTTTGAATGTACCAGTGGCCACTCAGAGCTACAGACCACAAAGAATAATGCTATAAGTTGCCAGAGGCACTGTATAGGCTGACTTTGAAACAATTCAATGCAGTATTTTGATGCAAATACTGCCTACCTGGTACAATATAACTTTTCCTTAAAGACAAAATGAATACTTCAAGAAATCCATCATCTTTGCTTTAGTTTCCTGAAATGGCAGCTTTTGACTGTGCTCTGTAACATAGATTTAAAATAGTCTGTGAGGGGCTGCTTCACTTTAGGAAGTGTTGGATTGCTCTCATCCTCCAAACAACTTCTGAGTTTTAGTCTGCACCTAAGCTCTCAGGTCACTCTCCTGTTAACTTTAGAGATCCCTTTTAATCCATTTTGAATTTTGAATTTCCACTGACTAAGGTCTTGCTTCTTTTCCCAGAGAAATTCACCAATTTTCCCTGTGACTTTGAAGTCTGCCCTGAATTTTAACAGCAGGTTTTATTGAGTTTGGCTCTACAGTGCTGTCATACTTTCATTACCAATAGCAGTTAAGTTTTCATTTGCTCTATTGCCTTTTGCTGATGAAACAACAGGTTTCATATTCTGGCAAATTAATATCACTTCTTTCTACACCCCAACAGTGTTATACTGTTCAGGCACCTTGTTTGTCTTCCCTTCTTAATCAGCCTCTATATGTTGTCATTAGCATGGGGAAATTTGATGGTTTCCATACCCTCCCTAGGGATAGCAGAACTGCAAACACTGGTTGAAATGCATAATTGTGTTCTGAGTTTTTCTGTTGGTGATTTTTTTTTTTTTTTTTTGCTCCTTGATCTTCAGCAGTCTGCAGCAATTCCATCAGACTAAGGAGATGATACACAATCAGAAGAGCCTGCCTTGCTAGGAATCCAAAAGAGACTGCATTCTTTAACAGCCAGCTTTCAATCTCCTCCATTTTTGTCTCGTGTTCAGTAGTACTTCTTACAAGCCCTGTTAATGATCCTGGAAAAACCGCTAGATTTTGCTGCCCATTCAAGGATGAGGCTTTCCTCCACTGAAACCCTTTTACTAAATCAAGTTTTTATTTGCTACAGAAGCTAAATCAGCCTGAATGTTGTGCTTTGTAACTGTTTCTTGTGTGCAGCTCACTCTGAAGAAGCTCAACTGACTCTTAAGAGGAAAAGCTCTAAGGAAAGCTCATGGAAATTACCATGCTTGCATAATTAATATATCTTATTAATAGCAATATAAGCATACATTCAAAGTGACTACTAAAACCATCATTCGACAGTGTAAAGTGTGTTAGTAGTAGTGTCTTTGCAGAAAGGTGGTTAGACCCCTGTGCTCACTCCTTTCTTACCTGTACTTAGACTGCTGGGTGATGTTGAATTTGACGTGGGTTTTATGATGTCAGTTTAGGAACTGAGCTGAGCTACTGGATTGATTTTAGTAAGCTAAAAACTATATAGCCATTAGCAAGCACTCCTATTCTGTTCTATCACCTTGTGGTCAACAGGAACCAGAAACAAAGAAGAGAAAAAAGTTATATCTGAAAAACTCTTTTTCAACTGGGGTCGTACTATAAACTTGTATGTGGTTCTAATACTGGCTGATGTGCCTGTAACACTAAGATCTACCATGCCAAAATCTGAAAGAAATCTAGTGAATTTAGTATCTGCTGGTTTTAGGGTACCCAGATGATACAGTGCTGAGCACACAACATATTGTTATATCAAACAGGTATTTGTCTAAATTCAGCTGAACTGATGCCTGACTTTCAGTTTCCCCCTGAAAGGAAGACAGCAGTACGAACAGGTAGGGTAATTCCCACCAGTCATCCATATCAGGGATGAACTGACAATGTTCTCAGCCCTTTATGTAAGATCCCAAATTGAATGTGATCATGAAAAATATTAAAATCTTCTTTATCAAACTTGACTCAGAGGAGCAGGAAACCTTATCTTCCTAAATTCAGCCACACAAAAATTACACCATGTGTCCTCTTGCAGTCATCTCCTTCTATGTCTTAAGTCTCATGCTGGTTTCCGGTCCTTACTTTCCCTGTAGCGGACTATTTGGATTGCTGAAAAGTATTTCAGCTGGATCAGACCCTTTTTTTTAAGCAATAGTTACTATATTATATCTATGTGTGGCCACTAGTATTTGGCAGTCTTTCAACATGACACCCAGTTGGGCAGAAATATGAGGGTCCCATGGGTGTCCATGCTCACACTGTGAAGTGGTACGGATAGATTTTAACTGTGCCTACAGTTAAAAGCAAACAGGCTAGGAAATGGTAAGTTATGGAAAGTTAAAAAGAGATGATTTCATGCTAAATATTGACTAAGATGAATTAATGTTTCTACAAAAAGCTCTAGAGACAATGTGCTCTCTCTAAAGTGGTGAGTCAGATCATTAGGTTCATACTAAGTCTTTTTAAAAAAAACTAAAACTTTTCTCCATTAGAGGTATATTCAGGGAACCAAAGTATGTAATTTGCTGGATGCGTTTAAGCGCTGCATTTAAGCAGTGCAAATACCTACCCCCTAACACTGGTAAAAGTTTTCTTAAAATGCTTGTTACCATTCTCTTTTTATCTCATTTGGATGATCACTTTATTAAACAATTATTTCATCTTCACTTTCAAAATCCTCACCTATGAAAGGAAGAGAGTGGTTTTAAACTAAATTGAATGTCTTCAGGAGCCAGAATAAAAAAGGTTTGGGGGTGGGAGGACACAGAGCTGCTGGGTAATTCTCCCTACCTGCTATCCACAGCTGACATTTATTAGAGCCTTCAAGCCACCTGTGCAAAAAATCTGCAGTGGTTTGTCTGTGCTTGTGGCTGACTTTCAATCATCAGCTATAAGCTTTTATTCTTGAAGTGAATCAATACAGAGAGAGTTATTTTCAAAAGGCCCAAGTCACCTGTACTCTATTTGCGTTTAGAACATTATTTCAGCTTCCTTCCCACAGAGCAAATATCACCAGCAGCAAGACCACATCTTTTCATATCTATACAGGGAAAAGGACAGTTTAGCACTTCTGGCAAAGATATAAAGATATCATTGGCTTAACTATTTGAAGATTTTTTTTTTTTAAATCTGCCTGAAAAAAATACAAAAGAAAGAAGATGGGACTCGCGCTCTTTGAATTTATGTAATGTTAGCCATTTCAGAACAGACTACATGGTAACCCTTCAGAAGGACAGATTCTGTGAAATAACATCAGAAATACCTTGGCTTTCAAAAATGACAAAACTCCCTTACTATAAGCTCAAATTAGTTCAATACAGAAACAGATAATATAGCACAATGCCTAGCATCATGTGTTTTTACCACTTCTAAGTATGTGGATGTCTAGAAATTAGGGAATGGCAGAAAGTATTTTTACTGAAACATTTGTCCGAATTTCAGAGATAGTTTTAATGTGACTGCCCTTTTTTAATCACTACTTATGCACCTAGGCGTTATTAGCATGGACATGTATCTAAAGTGGATTTTGAAACTGATGATAATCAGAAGGTAACTTATGAACACCCTTTTTATTACATTGCTGARAACCTGACCCCACATAAAAAAAACCCTGTAAGCCAATTTTACTGATTTTCACTGATAACGTAATCTCTGTGGATTATTTATTGCATCAGACATAACTCATAGAGTAATGTATAACACGTAAATAGTTGACAAAGCATAGACTACATATAAGCAAATAAAAATCTTCCGATCATATTGGTTTTGTTATTAAATTGGATAATTTTTCCAAGTTGTCATCACAGCGTTTACTCCAATTACATTTTCAGTGGTGTAAATGAGAACTGAATTGGTACAGCATTTTCTCTTATTTTGTGAGGATAGCTCTTAATGAGCTTTCTCAGTTCAAATAACATTGATTTGGATTAATGAAGACTGAAGATGAATGAAAATGAGGTAGAAGTAGGAAAAGAATTGTAGGATTCAGCACTTTATATTAATACATAAAGTTCATTGAAAATTCCATTACATGCAGTTTAATAATTGTTTAAATGAGGTGTTTTGAATTGAGGATGGAAACTACAAAGGCTTTTCATAGCCACCATCGTTTGAGTTTTCATCGCCACATACATATCCCAGAATACGTTCTTATAGATAAAGAAGTGAATGTATTTGCGGTGCTGGACTACTAGAGCAGAGGTACAGCAGTCCTGTGCAGAAGCCACAGAAGTATGGGAATTAAGAAGTCTTGGCCTGAGGGAGATCCTTCAGATTCATCCGGCAGATAATGCACACAGCAAGTGACAGTGACATTCTTGGAAGTTCTGGAATGGCACATAATAATTTTCTATTCAGCCTGAGCAACATACATGTTAATTTCTCCTAAGTCTGCTAAAGAAAGAGGAGTGCTGCAAGATTTAAGACCAACAGAACTGGGTTCCAGACAAGCCAGCATATATTTTGAATTGCCCAGTCCTGCATTTTAATCTGCTGACAGTTCATTTTATACGACTGTTTAATTCTACACTAATTTTTAAAGTAGAAATAATTCTCCTGGATTTAACTGCTGGCATTACAATGCCGGAGATTTTCTGTGTTGAGTTTAAATTCTACAATATATCTTAAAGACAGAAATGAAGTGAAAGAGGTGGTGAAACTGTACGTGTGTTCTGGCTGTGGCACTCAGAAGTGTTTAATACTTCTATTGTGGATATAGCAATAGGAAGATCTTGTACAGAGGGATATCCACTAACCCTTGTTTATGCCTCCTTACATTGTGCAAGGGCAAATGAGTATCTCAGCTTTAGAGTAAAAGCACTAAGGAACTAAGGGAATAATTTCATTATTGTTACTGGATTAAGAATACAACACAACACATTTCACATCTTAGATTAACTGCAAGCTAATTCTTCCAACATTTATTTTATTTGTGTATAATACAAACAAAGCCTAGATAAATGTTAGGAAAAACTAAATCGCCTGTTAAAATTTTTGTGGTCTACTGGCTTTTCAGAATCATAAGACTCACAATGGCAAATTAACCCTCTGAATTGCTTCATTCTGAGAGTATAATTAATTTTCTTTCATGTGTGGAATGTATGACTTGCTTGAGCTTGTAGTGAATATTTATTTCTTAATCGGTTTAGCGTTGCCAAAACCTGAGAAAATATACAGCAGCCTGAAGAGTCATGCAACAGAAATCTTCCTGCTCCATTTGCTTTATCAGACATATATCAATTATTTACCAGGCAGAAGGTGCAATATCATTTAGGGCTGTTGAATCCATGGAAAATTGCAGYTGACATTTCTGAAACAGAATGGTATTGCAAGAGCTTCCTGGTATTCATTTATCAAAGGCGAGTCGCCAAGTAACCTCCCAAGTTAGCACAAAGAAGGCCACTTTGGACAAATGAGGTACCACATTTCTGCCTACTCACAGAAAGTGTGCCCTGAGACGTGAATACTAGGGCAACACTCAGAAATCCATAAAAAGTATCAGATTAATTCTAAAAATAAAAGAATGCCATTGCTATAGTTATGGCTGTATGACATTTTCTGGTATCTTAATGATAAGCCTTTCACCTCCAAAATTTTAGCTTGGAACAGTTGAAGGCTAAGATGACTTCTATTAATCTGAAGTGGGATAGTTAGCCTCTCTCACTTCCATGTGCATTTCTTATTTCACAGGGCAAAAGCCTGGTCTGATGTTCCCTGTGGTCCGAGAAAATTCTCTCACTCTCACTGAGATGCACAAAACRCAAGGCAGGCCCAAACTCAGTTCAGTGGGTTAAGCTGGACAGAGGTTGTGAAAGTTAGTCTAAAAACTCTCACATTTTAGCTTGGTGAGGCGAAGAGCACACTCCTCTCCCACACTCCGCTCCCACTACACAGAGCGTAGGATGGCAGGTATCAGCAGGACAACTTAAATGGGCACATCCTGCTCTCACCTAGCCTGACGCACATGGGAACTGCTTGCACTGGAAATGGTAGAGGTTTTTTCAGATTCAACACCTGAGAGCAGAATTTGTGCATCTACTTTATACACTTTCAGTTACAGGGAGTGTTTAATATTAAGCAGGAAGAAATGTTTCAGCCTCTGAAAATCCAAGATTAACAATTCCATTTAACTGAGAATCCACCTGGTCCCAGGGAGATGACCAGAAACCAGAGCCTGTGCCAKGTTTCCATCAACTGCACCGACTTTCAGAGGCAAAAGACAAGCATGGTCCAGCTAAAATGTTCCTTTGTGACTGAATTAGCCTCTAACAGCATTAAGACTAAAAGTATCCAAGGGGACTGAGTTTGGTGCTGTAGGACTGAAGATGAAGGCTAAAGCAGAGTTTTGACCCAGCTCATCTTAAGCAAGCAAAGTGGGGCCCTAATTCTTCATCACTTATTTACTCAGGTAAGCTTACGTATCCCTGAGGAGCCCTGCTGAACACTACAGCTAGGTTGTTCACTTACCGGTGTAAATAAATGGGGGTGTAGGAGGATTCATGCAGTTTGGTGCAAAGAAGTGATGAACATTTTGGGTTCCATTAACCAGCTCCCTTTCCAGCTGGTATAGCGTGCCATGCTAAAGCCGGAATAGAAACAGAAGAAATAACAATGGGCACCACATGTTGGTCATTACGCTGGAAAGTCTTTCAAATGCATGAGGTTTAAATGTGAGGGATATTATATCATATTAGGCTCCATCTGCTCTAGAAGAAATGCTAGCCACTTGCCTTGAAGAATTTAATAAAATGGCACAGCTCTAACTTCTGTTGATATTGAAGCTAGCCCAAACAGATGTTGTAGAGCTGTGCAGAAAAGCTCTGATTGGCAGTCTTGGGACAAGTCTTGGACAAACCAGTAAGGGCTGGCTGCCCAGTATAATATGAGAAATCTGTTGCCATATGTTATAAACAACTGAAGGCTATGCATTGATATAAGCTGAAACTTTTGTTCAACTGTTGATGCAGCAGAGAGTGTGTATTAAAATTATGGAACTAATGTGTGGTCATATTATGTATGACCATATGATTAGAGTTTATCTTTCTTGGCAACTAAGTACTTTGGATACAAAAGTATTTTGTTGCCAGGGCAGATTCAGCACGCTGCTACATGCTTTTAAGTCCCTTTTTAAAAATCAAGATGTGTTAGAAGTACTAGCAGAAGGAACCACTGTTAGTATGACACTGAGGTACTGAGCATACTGCATTGCTGCTGCAGCACGTTTACACAACCAAGGCCTGCAGAGTATTTTCTGGGAACTGCCACAATACTATTTCAGTATTTGTCCTGTTTGAGGTCTGATACCAACATTATTATTTTTTTTTCTCCTGGCATTCTAGACCCAGCTAGCAATAACTGGTGATCGAGACAGTCTAGACTATCCCTATAGCAATTGTCCCCTACACAGTTATTGTTCCTTGATATAAAAAAATCCATTTTCTACAACTACTAATGTACTCCTGTTTAGCTCAGTGGAGCAGTATAAATGCATGAGCTGATCTCAACCATTAGAATTTGAAATTGCAAGTTATTTAAGAAGGTCATGGAAATTGTGTGTTGTTCTTTTTTTTAAGCAGATATGTATATATAAACACACACTCTCAGTAAAATTTGTCTTACTACAGTATGTTACATAAAGAAATGAAGGAGTGGAACAAATATATAGTCCTCCCCTCAAGCTTCCCCCAACCAAGTAGTAACAAAATCACCTTCCTGTTGTAATAACACAGCTGGCTCCCAGCTAAGCTCCAGTAATGTATGGAATAGCTCTGTTATGCCATACCTGGAAGCAATATGCTGCAATAGCAAAGATGAGGTTTGTACAGCAGGTTACCACGAGAAAGCAGCAAGAGCATGGCTGCTGCTTAAGGGAAGGCAAGTCAGGAGCTAAGGGGCACCTCAGAACCTGTAGGGCACAGGCCTCAGCAGCTTAGGCTTGTCCCACCACTCCCAGCAAAGTAAGCAAGACAGACCTAGAAACAAAGTCATTGAAACACAAGCCTAGATTATAAGAAAATACCACAGATGATGAAGCCAATGTGAGATCAAGCCTGGAAATCAAACCAGAGGTCAAGGTCACATCTAGCAATCACCAGGTAGGGCTATAGGGACAGGCTGAGGTCAAGGCAGCAAGTCAATACCCAGGATCAAGGTGCTCCATGGCCAGACAGGGTGTGTGACTGAGCCAGAACCCAGCAATCCTCTGATACAGCTCAGACAGGGAGGGAGGCTTCCTGGCAGAGGTTAAATAGAGAACGTGGGCCCATGGGTGTGGGGGATGTCCCCTGTGAGTCTGGCTGGAGCCATCTGGGCTTATGAGTGCCCCATGGCCCTGACAGGTATCAGCTTGTGGGTGCAATGAAAGAGGAAATGCTCCGAGCTACAGCCCTGTGCGGGCTTGAGAGTTTTCCTGGCATCTTGTTTTTGCTCTCTAGGTGCATGGCTGCGGGCAGCCTTCGACTAGTACCTTTTAGCTGGAAGCTGTAAACACGGTGGCACAGGCTGAGGGGAGGCACGTGTTGAGCCTGCAGATCTGTGAGGTACTGTGGAGGGGCGGCTGCAAGGTGATCACAGATACGACTCTTTCTAATGTSCCATGTCTTAAGGACAGTGGAAGTTTAGTGGGTGCATGTTTACATTTCTGCTGTTATTAGTGTGTATACCTGCCCAACTCATGACACCTCTCTCAAATAATTATTTTGTAAAAAAAGAATTCCCAAGAGACTAGATGATAATAATAATTACATAGTCATCTTGATTTATAAAACTGGAAATCTGGGGCTGTGCTTGTTTCTTCCTGCGTGCCTCCGAGAGTGAAAAAGAAAACAACGCCATGAGGGCAAGCGGCGCCTAGCAGGCGGGGCCGAGGCCCGACGTGCACCACTGTACGCGGCCTGGGCACACTTGGTGCCCCGGGGCGCTGGCAGATCTTCCCTCACCCCGTCCCTAACCTCACCCGGGGCTCCGCCGCCGTCCCTGAGCCTGCTACCGGGGCGGGGGAGAGCGGCGGCCTCCTCCCCTCGCCTTTACAGGCCCTGCCCGGCCTTGTTCCAGCTCTGCCCGGGCCGAGAGTGCGGCCCGGTGCCCAGGGCGGTGCCCGGTGGCGGGGGCTGCCCCATCCTGGCCGCGGCGGCGGGGGGGGCCTGGCCTGGCCTGGCCTGAGCCGGGGGCCGCGTCCCTGACGCGGGGTCTCCAGGCTCACGCTCCTGCTATGGGTTAAAAATAATGGTCTGCCTTTTGTTTCGTTGCATTTTTTCCCTGGTTTTTGTAGGGAAATCCTTACAATTTTTCACAGCAAATAATTTTACCTTGTAGCTGCTTATTTTGAACACTGTATTACTATCATATTACATGGTTGAAGAGTTCTCCTTACTTGGTAGCAGCAAAGATTAAGTACTTATATTAAAAAAAAAAAAAAAGCACCAAAAAACAACAGCAACAACAACAACCAAACCAGAGCAGTTTTCAGTAGAAAACCCAAAGCTGTTGCTCCAAATGGTGGGGTGCAGGAGTTTGGTTCAAACAACATGAGCCTGCCCAACCCACAGTTTTCATAGCCAGCATGCTCTCATACGGAGTTGTCGATGAGCTTTCACTAAATCGGGCCCAGAAAGAAAGAAATGTTGTATTTAAAATACATCAACTTGTTATATATTGTTAATGAAAAATTGATTTTTTTTTAATACATCCATGCTTTTGTTGCAAGAAAACTGAAGCTCTCCCCATATGATATGAAATACTGGCTTTAATTCAGTGTTAACTGTCTCATTATTTTATCTTTAAAGAAAAAAAAAAAAAAGCCAAAACTTGGATTCCTCCTCCAGAACAATTGACCCCATTTTCTGCTTTTCAATGCTTGCCTATACCATATAATTGACATTTAATACTTACTTGTTTCTGTCCTACTAACGCTTTTGCAGCAGCGTTCTTTCACAGAGCAGGGGGGTGGGATGGAAATGCTGTTGCTTTTCTTCTGGATGCTGGCTGAACAGTCCGTGTTGGTCCAGTGCCTTCAGCAACCGCTTCCTAAGGTCCCCTGTTTATAGGCACAACCTCACTAACCCTTGTCTGACAGCCTTGCCATTTGTCAGAACAATGCTTGCCTCCTGCTAATGGGCTCTGTGCATGCTGGTGATCAAAAAGATTTTAAACTAAAAAACTGCATCTGGTGAATTCCAGAAACAATTTTCACAGCTGGCTGATAGCTTGCTAATTTGCAAGGCAAAAAAAAGGAGGGGGGGGGGGGGGGGACGGGACGACAAAACAGAGCACAAAACCACCCAGCTGCAATGCAAACAAACTGTAGTTTAGGGAATCTGTAGTTGGAGATGTACAATGTCTGTGTTTCTCCATGAGACTGGTAAAAAGGTAACCTTAAAAATACTCTAGGAAGCAGATGTGGATGTGAGGGATGCAATGAATGCTGTATTGCTGCCACTGTCTTTTGTTCAATCAAATGCTTAACCCTCCTCCCCTCCCCAACAACCATGGATTTACCAAGCAGATTTCTCATTAAACTCAGTGAGTCTTGATAAATTTACTTCTCTGTCAGCTTCAAGTATGCTGAAATATAACCTGAGGAATGATAGGTGTTTGGCAATCCAAAAATGGTAATAGTTTTCTTATATGTAATAGTAAACAACAACAGAAATACAGAAACTAAGAAATGCCAGTGCAATTTTAATTTCCTCTTACCTCATCGGCTTGCAGGTGTTATTTTCTAAGTATCAGATCATACACTGCATCACACTATTACAACACCTATTCCATGTTATTTTCAAGGGAGAAGACCCCAGCTCCATCAGGCTGGACATCCTCATCTGTGGTTGAACTTCTCTTGTTAAGCTTTACTGCTATGCAAGAATGGAGGTAAGATTTAGAGCAGTATGCAAGAGGGGATATATATGAAGAATGTCCCAATGCAGCGGGTGCCAAATTGAAAGAGGCTTCTAGTGCACGACCGCCTGCTCCCAACAGTGTGTTTTCTAACAACTCTTTCACTCAAAGTGCATGACTCCTTCATGACGTCCTGTGTAGCTATGCTTTTGGGATTGTGTGACAGGCTTCCCACATAGCCCAAAGACTGGAGATTAGTTTGCCTCGTCAAAAACCACAGGGAGGCTTTCAGTCTCTAAAGCTAGCTTTTATTTGAATGCAAACTAAGATAAAACTGAAAATGCAGAAACACAGTTCTGCAAGGCAAGACAGTAAAATAAAAAGGGGTTTTAAATAAGCTGCCTTCATACCTCCTGCTTCTGTGTCATGGATCCTTTCTCTCAGACTTCTGGTACATCTGGCAATTTTTAAAAAAAGGATAAACACAACTCAGGTCTCCAGGAAAATCTCTTCTCCATCATCTCTAAGGTATAGCTCTGTGTTTCCTAGCTGCTCAGAAGCTACTTGGTCTCTGCTTATGCTGCAGGTGCTTGACCTGTTTGTCAAAAGTTGGGTTTTGAGCCCTGTCCTTCTCTCACAAAGGCTTTGTATGATAAGTTAAACTCAGAGGTGCAACCTCCTATATTCCTTTGGACTCAAAGCACGGCAGATGATAATAATAAAAGATTGCGCAAGGATAATCCACTGCCTGGACACACTTTTTTAACAAGGCATAACTTGTGATTTTTTTTTTTTTTTTTTTAATAATACGTAAAGAAAACCTGTCTGATTTGAAACTGTGACTTAAATGATTCTGGGCAGAAAAAAGAAGGAAAAAAATCTGAAAAGTCTATTGGAAACTGGCCTGTTCAGGTTTTGTCTGAACGGGAGTATACAATCTTTTAGATTTTCACAGAAAAAGTTATAAACTGTCACCACCAAATGTATTTGTTCGGTCTTGTTGGCTAAGCAGACTGAATGAAAGTGGCATTTATCTTTAACGAATAGGAGATGCACTTCAGTATTTGTAGTAGTGAAGAGAAATTCTTCAGTTAGGGTTGGTTTTCTCTGGTGTCCTGCATTTTGTAACTTGTTTAGGGCAAACCCTTCTCCTTATCTGTTGTGTAAGTCCATGCTAATGTCATAACTAGCTAGTTGAATAAAACACAAATGCAGTAGTATGCCTAGTTGCAAAGGGATGGTGGCATTCTGCATTATCCCTGTTAAATATAGAGTAAAACCAAAACAAGGCTCTTACCAGTGTTGTCTGTTGCTTACGTACCATGGAGAGTCTCCAGTAGCAGACAGAGCTTGACCCATATGTACAACAGTAATTTCTGCTATGGCAAGTATGCCATTTATTCATAGCCATATTTTAGAACAAAACCTAACTTTGGGACCAGTTTTGACATAGAAGCACAGCTATGATCATGGGTTGAAATTTCAGATATCCTCAGTGTATTCTCTGGAGGTGATTGCTTTGGGTTGTTGTTATTAAATMTCTGGCGGAGTTATTTCTCCCCGCTCCAAAGTGTTGTGTCATTGGTGTCTGTCCCTGTCCCCCCACCCTCTCAAGGATGAAACATGACTTTCAGTCTATTAAAGCTGAAATGCAAAACAAAAGAAAGACTTAGAAAAGAAAGAGGGATCTTTGATAATGCCTTTGATGTAAATAATACTGCCTTTGACATTGATTTTGTGAGTCATCGTTTCAGGCAATATCCTGGCTCATCTCTCACGAGTAAATCCTCCTCCACTATTATTAACAGTGGTTTCCTTTCTCCCTGCAATGTATTTTGGCACCAAAACATCCTGAATTACAACAGCAAAATGTTTACAAAAGCAGTATATCTGAATATTGTGCTTTTATACCTGATCACACATATGAGATACCTGGTGAGTGTATGAGTTAATGCTCCCTGCAATAGTGTTCTCATGCTCCTTTGTTTCACAAGCAATGATGCTGAGCCAGTAACACTCTGAGCAATGCTATTGGCTTTGTTTTCTGCCATTTAATTTCCTGTAGTTGAGACTATCATCAGAAGATCTTGCAAGCAAAATGGTGCCCTGAAAACCATAAATTGGGAACTGCTACACTGAGATCTCATGATGTGTTTTGTTATTTTTTTTCCCAAATCCATCATGTGTGTTGTGGATGGAAACATTGATAGCAACTTTATTAGATGGAAGTGTAGGGAGAAACAAACATTTGGAATACAGTGGTACAGTCTGCTTAGTGCCATAGCAAAATACAGATCCACTARCCTTTCAAGAAGGTGCCTCAATAGTTGTTTTGCATTTGTGTTGTCATTTTAAGGAATTTATGAAATGTTCTAATAGCAAAAAATGTGCAAAACCTAAATGCCTTTTGATTATTTATATATATTTACAACTTCTCTCGTGCACTCTACTTTGAGTCAAACACTGTCATTAGACATGTTCAAGAAATGGCCTGCATGCATGACTGGTGCTTCTGGGTGAGAGTTACAGCCAACAGTAAGGTAAATGTAAGCTGGCTGTCACATAACAGGCAGCTGTTGTTCAGAAAATCTGTGGAGAGTCTGACCAAACTTCCAAATTTGATAAAGAACATAAAGATTGATCAGTCCTTCACCTTAGTTCAAATATATTTATTTTTCTTTGTGTGGTAGTCAACATGGAAAACACCCTACTTCAAATTAAGTTCTACAAGAAACCCAAATTTCAAGTATACTTCAGAATTATTACAATATGCCCAGTGGATTCTGAATTGAACTCTGGTCTTAATTTGACTGTAAACACCTTTGTCCAAAAATGCTTAATATTTTTTTTTGTAACAAAAAGTGTGGAAAATACATTTTTGAAGCATGAATGCTCAAAGCTGGAAGCAAATTTTTAATTACATGCATACTATAAAAGTTTACAAGTAGGTCTCTGGTGGCTAGTTTTGCAAATCACCTTCCTCTTAAATTGGTCAGAATCTTGAAACCTACAGCTTGATCTAAAAGTGTTAGGCAAAAGTCAGGTGCATACTTTGATCTGTGTTGGACTAGTTAATATGCAAGTCAGATGGTAGTTTCATTACTCCCATATGAATAAGCTGGGTGACTGAGTAATGCAGCATGAATTTCAAACCGTGTATTACAAATGCATTTGAATAATTTGAAAATGATTGTGTGCTAGTCAATTTAATTTGTAATTTTTTGGGAAAATTGATATTACTTTATTATATCCTTTAGAACCTCCCATAAAGAAGAACAAGCTAAGACTTGAAAATGCAGTATCAGAAAAGATACCATACTGTGGGACTCAACTTTTGTCCCCCTAATGAATTTGTCTTACTAACATTAGAAGTCAGGAATGATAGTAAGCTGAGAGGCTATGTTATGAGAAAATACTTATATGAGGTTAATCATCTGACTTATTATAGGAAATGTATCAAATGAGAGTGTGACGGTAAGTTGCAGAGTTGAGTTGGAGTTTACCCCACTGGCAAGACAAGTTTGGATATGCAAGGTTTTAATTTGAGACATTATTTTTTCCCACTTAAGCTCATCATGGTTTCAGGATCAAAACAGGAAGAAAACTTTTGAAAGTCATGAAATATTAATGCACAATGCATGCAGACACCTGACATGTTAAAGTCTAGCATTTATGACTCATCGGGAAAGGATGGGCAACCTGTACAATCCCATCCTTAAGTTTATCTTATATAATAAAATAGGAAAATACGCGTATTTCTTCAAGCAGAAGTTCCCCTTCCTTTGCTCTTGGCAGTCTGGTGTTTGGAAGGGGTGTGGCATAGCATGCATCAAGGGACCCACTGTTGCCTCCTCCCAGCTTGCTGCTATTCTGCAAACGTAATACCTGTCTGCTGGCCCTCACCCAAGTCCTGGGTCAGCTAGCATGACTTTGTGTTGCCTGTGACTGAAAGGATGTAGCAGAGGTAAAGCAGGTCGAGAAGAGCAGCTAAATTGGTTAACAGCTTGGAACAGCTATGTTATGAGGAAAGGATAAGAGCGTTCAATTTAGAGTGGAGAGGCCTGAGGAGGGGACACGTGGCTGAGGCTCAAAAACCATGAGGGCAGTGATGAATGCTGAACTGCTGTTGACCAAATCCTACAGTACTACAACCAGGGGCCACTTGAGGACACTAGCAGATCAGTTCTGGATGGGTAAGAGAAAGTACTGTCCTCATCCAGCAGTGAGCTTCGGTGACTTCATGTGGCGGGAGGATAAGGAGGCAGGTTGTATCAGCAGGGTGAAAAAAAAAAAAAAAAAAAGGATAGATATTCACATGCAGTAGGTTCCTAAACTGATGGGAGTAAGCAGGGAGGATACCCTTTAACCAGCCTCACTTAAAAAACAAACAGAACCCAAACCCACACTGTGGGTGCTAGGAAAGCATGGAAGGGATAGACAACAGAGAGTAGGCAGGCTTGAATGCTTTCAGTGAATAGCATCTGCTGTTGCCACTACTGGAGACCAGATACTGGGTAGGATGGACCATTGGCCTGGTCCAGTAGGGCATTTCTAATGTTCTCTATCTTAAGTCTCCAGATTATTCCAATAAACAGGTGTATGTTAATGAATGCTTGTCCTTTACAAAAAGCTTTATTTTTCCTCTCTGTCCAAACCATTATTTTTTTAATGCACACAAGAGACTGATCAGTGTAAGGTGAATGTTGCCTGAACTTTCTTAAAGAAGGTTAAATTGTCTGGAAAAGACTTCATGTTTGAAATATTTCACAGTGGAGCCATAGAGAGAAAGTGTACTTTCTTGTCTCTGAATCTGTTCAGACCCTTTGATTTTTTTAAAGTTTTTTTTCTTTAATTGTCTCTTCTGAGATACATATCTCATGTTACACCTTTGTACTTTCCCCAATATCTGGAGTCATCCAAATAACTTATATAATTTAAACAATGGCACATCTGAATTATCATCTTCTGTGCTATTTGGGACTTGCTCTTCTGGAATGAAAATTGACAGATATGTCAAACAGGGAAAGACTAGGTATTCTTTCTACTATGGATTCAAGTAGAGCAATTTCTACACATATATGGTTAGATGGCCATAGTTGTCCCATGGCTATGCAAAAATTATGCCTTCTCTTGCCTCTTGTGTCTAATTTCAGATATGTCAAGAATATTTCTGTGCACAGAATATTAGAAGGTGATTAACAGCTCAGTGTGCTTTCATCACAAGGCTATTATTTTCAATGCTTTGCTTGCACAAAGCACAGGCAGCTGTGTCCTATTCTTCTAGGAAGCAGCAATGCAGTGTCTGGTCATTATACCATCCTAATGTGTTAAATTATACCAATATAATAAAGTAATAGCAATTAAAAAAAATTAAATGGCTCAATTAAAAAAATAAAACCATTGACAACTCCCCAAACCTCTCAAAGGAAGCAACAGATGTTGAACTGAAACCGTGAGCCTTTTATAATTTGGTCAAACATTCATTTCCCAAATCCTATTTCAAATTTCAGCTTTTTGATCAAAAGAAGGAGAGGGAGGGGACGCAGGGTGCTTCATATCCTAGACCTTACTTTTCTTTTTCTTCCTAAACATTTCTAAGGCTGCAGTTGTAGGAGGCTATACTGCACAGGAGTCCAGAGGGACAACTGATTCACATGCACAGTCATGCTTTCCCTGTTTGGTAAGTTCATCCACAGAGTCTAAATTATGAGAAGGAGATGGGTTCCCCTTTGACATGTATCAACTGGCTACCCCAGGAGGGATATTCAAGTTTGAATAGGAAAGGATGGCTTGTAGTCAAGTCTCAGGTCATCTTTCATGTGACCAGCAATTCTGACTCCGGGCCCCTGAGTTTTTATCCTCAGCTGCTGTGCCATCCTGCCTAGAGCTCTTTTCCAAATGGTCTTTAGCCTCTTGAGAAATGACCTGATGAGATAATGTGACTGGAATACCTGAATATGCTCAGAAATTACTTTAAACTTGCACTTTTGTGAGCCACCTGCACGTGCTGTGTGCCTCCGTGATGGAACGACATTACTGCATTTTCCTTTCTGGCGTGGAACAGGAAGGGATGGAAGACTGCAGAAGGGGCTCATGCTTATGCCTGTGAAGGTGTTGTAATTTATGGGCATAGTAGTCCTCTACCTCTCAACAATGAACGCAGTTGTGTTCTTCAGTGCCAAATACTGCTGAAATGAATATCCCAGGTACTTGGCTGGTTGAAGCTATTGCACCCACGTGAATGGAAATTCAGCTTCTGTCACAAGGAACTATCTGAAGAGTTAGGTAGAATCAGTATGATTGGGGACTTCGCAACCTAGTCCTTAGTTCAGCTGGAAACCAGTTCTTCACTTTTAATGTAACCAGACAAGAAAGCTAAGCTGTCAGGGAAATAAAAGCTTGGAACAACAGCCAACTGCTGTCAGCTTATCAAGTAATAAGGAAAAAAAATTAGTACAAGCACAGGGGTGTGTGTGAGAGAGATAATTCATATCACTGTTCCCACTGCTGACAAGTAAACGGTGATTTTTTTTTTTTCCCCAATGTTTGTGGGGTACTCTTTAAAAATGTCTGAATGCCCCTTTTTGACTAAGTTACCTACGTCAGGTGCAAAATGTATTACTAGTCATCTAATACAAACAGAGGAAAGTTGTTCTTTTGAAGAAGGTTTGAATTAGGCTTTTTAATCATAAAATTTGTCCAAAAGCTTGCCCATCTAAAAAGGTACTAGAAATGACAACATGTAATGATTAGGAATGTTGTTATTAGGCAAGGCCACTGAATTGCATGGTTTAAATTTCTAGCAGTTTTGCTATTTCAAGGAAATTGGAGTGGAAGGAAAGCCAGTAGCTAGCTGCTCCCAGAAGTACTGAAGAGTTGTAGTGTAAAGCAAGTAGAAAAGATTCTGGTAACTTCTCCGCAGGTGAGTCAGCTCTGCAGGGTACTGTACGAGAAACCTGCAAGAGAAAAAAGATGGTTTTGTGTCCACAGCATTAGTGAATATTGACATATAAATGAAGAATAGTGCTGGAATATTTACTTTAAAATCATTCTTAAGGTATTCTACAATAAGGACTAAAATTGTACCATGAATCTGAAATAGAGATAAATTTGAAACTCCATGTTTTCATTATTAAGTATTGRTAAATGCTAAAAGAGCAAAGAGAAAACTATTTGTGAAAATTAGTTTCCTGAATCAATGTTTTGCATCATATATACTAATTCAGTGGAATGAAACACTTGCTAATTTTTTTTAGAGGGCTTTAAAGGACTGCTTGGAACATCATGAACATGCAATAACTATTCCCTGCTTGTCCTATTGAGGAACAGGAATTGAGGAAAATAAAGCAAATAAGGTTCGAGTCAGTAAGCAGAAGCTAAGTATAACCTAGATCACTTGCAGACTTCAAGGTGATAAAAGTCAAGGCATCATCTTGTCAGTGGTGTGGTATCAGTTCACATTGAGTTGGATGATGCAGACCAGCACTGCTAGTCCTTCTTCATTCACTAATGTGGTTTCTAATGGAGTCCTTCAGAAAGGACCAATGACACTGACATTGCTTCAGTAGTTATTTAAAGGAAGTGACTTAACTGTATTCAAATTCAGGCTGCACATTGCTGAAAGAAAAACTGTTTATTTTCCAGCATTTTATGTAGGCTGTTTACATGGTTTTAATTGCTGTAAGAATATTAGAGCTCTGTTTTATGGCTACTTGGAATGCTGAATTCCCCCTGAATACAAATTACAACAATTATTTACAGGTAGCCTTTAGTACCAACATTTAAACGTTCCTATTGTAATTATAATATGTTTGCAGGCTTAGGCTTTCTGGATTGATACACTCTACCAGAGGACTGTTTCAGTGTAGCTCTTTTCTCTTGGTGTGCTTTAAACACTAAGATCTTAGATTAGCCAAGGATTATCCCCTTTGAGGATCTAACAAGAAGGAAATTTTTTCACTATTGGAAAGAGTTGCTGTTGTTTCCCTTCCATAAGAAGATCAGCTTGTTGACTTCCTCCCCACCCCCCCTCCCCGAGGATCTGTCTAGATTATCTTTTTAAGTGTCAAAACTGACCTAATAGAGTAGAAGGACACTTACTCCTCTTAGTAGCTTTTGCAACTTAGCACTCTACATAGGCAAAGGAACTTTTGTGGCTAGAAGGACAGCTCAGGATTGTCATGATCCTATTTTTTTGTTAGCAAATGTTTCTGAAAATAGATAATTTTGGATCTTTCCAAGGATGAAAAACAGTTTGTCACCTTATAGCAGCAGTGAAATGAATTCCTTGAAATGAAAGTAGCGTAGTGTTTGTACTGTTTTATAGACCATTTATAGACCATCAAGTGACCATTCTCTATGAAGTATCTCCATCAGAGAGTGAGTAAATAAGATGCAAGAACACAAAAATATGATCCCACACTGGGCAGGACACTTGTAATATGCAGTGTCTTACAAAAATGTGTATAGTCACTCTCCCGTTAGTGCTGTGTTTGGGAGGGAACCCTAAGATTTCTTCACAACACTTCTTTGTCTTGATTTGTAAGTGCTTTTCAGCATACCTACCTACCACCTGACTTTGATTCATTAATGAATACTGCTCTTCATGGTGTTATTTTGGTTTGCAGGTTCATCGTTTTGTGATCTGTGTAAGAAGGCAGAATTACATTGCAAACCTTAGATGGAGAGAGGAGCTTTGTTTCATCAAAGCATATTTAAGTCTCATTTTTAAGATATGAAATAAATTTAGTTCACAGATTTATGTTTAAGTAGTTTACTAAGGTTATTAAAGGCAGATGAGGAACATGAATTTGACAGTTTTTCCAAAGACTATATGCTGGGGGTGTGTGTTTGGGGGGGGAATATTCCTTTGCAGTTATCTTGTCAGTGTGGTGTGCCTTTCAAACTATTGAGGAGTACTTTGGAAATCATATGGACATTAGAACCTTTGTGCACATCTATAGATGTGATGGCTTTTACCTGCCTGTGAACAATTTAATATTGTAACTGTTCTCATAATGCAAGCTTCTCCAATAGGATTCTGTTCTGTGCTTAAAAGAAAACTGTTGGATGGTAAGGTGCTTCTGTCTGAGTTTTCCTTGAAGATGATTCTCAGCTGGAGCAAGTGAAAGAAAATTTAATTGCAATCATAATCTGAAAACAGATTGCTAATATGTCTTTCTGTGTGCTTGCAGAGAATTTTCACAGGTTCTTAGGGAAGGACAAGTTAATCTTTAATCCATTTACCTGCATACTGAAGATCTGTGCCTACCTGCAGAGGGGCTGTCACACCTGGTGTCTCCTGGTAATTCACAGCTATTCGTAAGTGTGATTAAGAAATCCTGGTTTAGCCCAGGAAACCTGGAGAGAAACCCACAGAGGAATTTCTTCAAAAACAGAAGGGTTCTTTCCAAATAAGCATAACTGTAAAGGCTTGTGTCAGCATCTTGTATACATAGTTTGATGGGAGTGGCACATGGAGTATGATGATTGTGCCTAATGTAGCAGTGTTCACCAGATAACTACTGGTAATTCACTGTTCCTAGTCAGGAGTGTGAACATCAGTAATGTCATTTGGAAAGCCAGATTCAGCAGTGGGCAAAGAGAACAACCATCAGCACCTGAAACTTTTATTAGAGGGGTCTGGCAACCAGAGTGGTACTTTCAAGTTTCAAACCAGATTCAGACCACGTTTTATGCTGCTGCAGCTGTCAGGCTGCCTGTTCTCGTTCACTATACTACTAGTTCACTAACTTAGGGCAGTTGGTGTCTGGAGCATGCAGCCTAGGGTGACACAAGATAGCATCAGGATGAACATGTATTTTCTTTCATGAAACTATTAATCTCTTCTTTCCTACTTGCCACAGTCACATCGTACACAGTTACAAGTGCTGTGTGATGCTCAGACCCTTTGCCGTGTGGGATGGGGAACGTTCTYTCCTCTCCTAGTAGTGATCAGAGGAGAAAGAGTGTGAAATGGATGGGGATTTTTAGAGGATTATAAGTGAAATGGGAGTGTCAAAATCATTGGCTTGCCTGGAATAGAAAAAAGTGAGAAGGATGAAAAGAGCTGCTGGTCCTGACAGTCCTAAGGAAAGAGGGATCAGGCTGTAGATACCCATATTGGCAGGGTTGTTGCTGAGCCTCAGCACTGTGAAATGCATAAAGGTGCCTGTGAGCAGAGTGGCAAGCCCTCCCCAGCAGGGTCATAAAATCAGCAAGGACAACTGAAGCATGGCTTCATGCAGAGCCCTCTGAGGCAAAAATGAGAAAGGTGCCACATACAGGATTTATTGGCTTCTCCTTGGCATATGTGAGTGTCTGTTTTCAGGATGTGCCAGCACAAAACATTCAGAAAGGAAGCAAATTTGTGGGAAGCTCTTAAAAAACTCATCTCTGCTGTCCAGTGTGCAGCTGCATTACCCAGACGTATAAAACTTTCACTGGCAGCTGATGGAGATCAGTCGTAGTGATGCCCAACAAATTGCACAGCTCGAATACTGGTATATGAACAGCATTTCAGTATTTGTCCTTTGTATCTTCAGTGTTCAGGAAAGTGAGGCAGGAACTGGCCAGCACCAAAAAAATCAGATGAATGGGGTACCTATCAGATGCATGCAGAAAGGTCATTTAGTGGCCACGAATAGATATAAAAGCTTGGTTGCCTGAAGCAACTCAGTGGATATGGAAGAGGCCAGAACTCTCTGGCTACTTCTCCGAGTGACCTCTGCCTCCATGCCTTGAAATACCGTGCTGTTCTGCAGGCTAGATAACTGTGCCTAGTGAGAGACTGTGTCCACTTCTTACTCCTGTGAGCCGATAAAGGTATCAAAGGTGAGCATTGTGTGCATAACAGATTTTTCTTTTTTAGTCATTTTCTTCAAGGAAAAGAAAAAAAAAACGAAAAGCTTTTAGATTCTTTAGAACCATGGAGTTGTATAGCAGTATAATCTTCTGGTCCCTTCTTTGTCAGGATCATTTTATTTAATATTCAGGACACAAGACTTTTTCATCAAGTATATTGGCATATTGATCAATGTCTGAGGTCAGGGGGCCCACTTTTACCTGTACAATGAATAAAACCAGAGGATGGCTCAGCAAAACAGAGATTTGTACGGGAATCTGTATGGGTTTTTTGTTTGAATATGAACACACAGAAGCTTTAAAGTTACATTTGAAATTTTCTTTTTTTTTCATTCCCCTGCAATGTGTTTTACTCTTGACTCTGAATTCATGAGATACGTGGGTATCCTGGTACAGCTGTATATAGGAACTGTTACTTTACATAACAATAAGGGGTTTTGCCAATGACAAGTACAGATTGGTCAAAAAAAAATCATTCAAGAATAGTCCTAGCCACCAAGATGCTTATAAGTCATAGAATCATTAACATTGGAAAAGACCTCTAAGATCATCAAGTCCAACCATCAACCCAACACCGCCATGCCCACTAAACCATGTCCCAAAGTGCCACATCTACACGTTTTTTGAACACCTCCAGGGATGGTGACTCCACCACTTTCCCTGGGCAGCCTGTTCCAGTGCTTGACAACCCTTTCGGTGAAGAAATTTTTCCTAACGTCCAATCTAAACCTCCCCTGGCGCAACTTGAGGCCATTTCCTCTTGTCCTATCACTAGTTACTTGGGAGAAGAGACCAACACCCGCCTCTCTACAGTCTCCTTTCAGGTAGTTGTAGAGAGCAATAAGGTCTCCTCTCAGCCTCCTCTTCTCCAGCCTAAACAGCCCCAGCTCCCTCAGCCGCTCCTCATAAGACTTGTGCTCCAGACCCTTCCCCAGCCTCGTCACCCTTTAGCTTCAGAAAATACTTCCCTAAGCCTTTAACTAAATGTACAGATTGGATTGTTTTGCTAGTTTAGGTGTACATACACATTTACTCTGCACATAGAGTACTGAAAAGTAGCAAAACCACTTTGCAGCAGTCTAATTTTGTTGACTTTATGATATTAATAATTTCTCAGAATGATCCATCCATCTTGTATTTCATGTGTCTTATCTGTAAATGCTAGCTGTAATTTATGATAAATGAAGACTGTTTCACTGTCTTGTTGTAGCACTTATCCATACCCTCCTTCTCCTAATCACAGTATGATTCAGGAGCTTAGCCTGAAAGTTTTTAACCTGAAAAGGTATCCTAGAATAACATACATACATACCTGCCAGCATGACAAGCCTTTATTCAAACTCTGTTCTAATCTCTAGCTAGCTAAAAAATGCTAAAGCACAGCATTATGTTTTCAATAGAAGTTTCTGAAAGAAAATTATAATCTCAAACTTCGTCTTGGATTTAAGTAATTTACTCTGATGAGTTAAATTATTTGAATCAAGAGTCCATGGCTTTTACCATTAGAAGAAAAAAAAAAAGACAGAACAATGAAATATCAGGTGCATAGCAAATGAGATTAGTCTATCAGCCAACACTGTGTTACTCCTCTGCTAATGTACATCACGTGTGTCTCCCAGGTACCGCTTCAAAGAGTTATCATATCTGGGAGTAAAAGTAATTGTTACTACACAATAGAAGGCTCTGCTCAACAAACAAATGACTTAGCTCACGGGGGCCTGGTAATGAGAAAGCTTTACTTCCCTTCCATTCACTTATCAATGAGATATGGTTCACCGTAATGTTCGAATTCTTTTTGGGGAGAATGGCAATGAAACTGTGTTATTACCAATTTAAATGCTAAACTTGCCTTTTCAATTACAGGCTCATTCTTTCCAGGTGGGAGCAATAGAGCAAAAATGATGATTAATGGGCTCACAACAATGCTGTACATAAAATATTCAGTCAAAACCCAAGAGGTGTATGTCTTAAAATGGTTCTGAGAAGCATGTCAATTACCAAAATTTTGGATATCTAGCTTAACCCCGTATACAAATTTCTAATGTATTTGAGTCAATTAGAAGTCCAGGTCCTGTTTTCAAAAGTGGTAAGGCATTTAAGAATTTAAACCTCTTTAAAAGTCAATGGAACTTTCTAGCCGTGCCATTGCTAGAAACTAAGTTTTTTYTAGAAACTACAAGGTTGTTTTTGTTTTGACTGTCTTCCTGTAAATATCATAATTTCACCTCAGTCGTGATAGAAGCAATATCCCATCTAATCTAAGATAATTCACTGAACAGAAGAGTACTGAATACTCCAGCTGAGACTTTGCCTGATGAAATGGTGTAAAACCAAAGAAATAAAATGACAGAACTCTAGTATCTTTTCCCTGTAAAATGTTGAAATAACTGTTACATTTCCTGTATTCTGAGGTAGTCTGGAATTTTATCTGTTTGATGWACTAGAGAAAGCATTTCTACTCTTTGGCTGCAAATTGGGATTGAAGTCACAGGCATACACTAGAGATTGGGAAGTTATTTGGCCCTTTCTATAAAACCAGAGCTCTCTGTAAAGCTGCATCATATCTAAAAAGACYATTTTCCTCATGCTTTGTCACCTAAAACCCTGTCTCCCTGTTTTCCACCTGCAATCTTTCTCACCTGGAAGTATCTGAAATAGTGAAATCCGTGTGTAACGAAATGCATAGTTGCTGTTTCTACCAGGAGCCGCTTGCACTTCTAGACAGGGAGGGTTAAATGTGAGTCTTCCTGGCGGGGCACTATCCAGGATTGATTTGACGAGGGATCTTGGGTGAACACTCTTCTGAGCATGTAATTAGAGTTCTGCTTCTGTTCCTCCAAGTTCTAAGGACAGTTGTTGAAGGGGCTGTTTCAGTCTCATTCTCTCAGTGCTATACTACTGCACCCAAACCAGATCTGTTGAGGTCTTACTGCTTTTCGGATTTGGCTCACATCTTCTCAACAGTACAGGCAAAACTCAGTGCTGCCATCTCAAAGATGAAGGGCTACAGTCATACGACTCCTGCCTTGGGAAGGGAAATGATTGGGAGAAGGGATGGATTAGGGAGGGAGAAGTAGAGGAAAGCCCTAATTTTGGGGCTTGCTCCCATCAAAGAAATGGGAGACTGGGTGGTTAAAACTGTTGCTCTTGGAAGGGGCAGCATCCTTTATCAACCCAACTTTCCAAATTGTGTCATAGTCAAGGCAGGATATTTTTCCCCATTCCTCAGTGTGCAGTCCTAAACAGATGCTATAAATACAAGAAAATTTTCAGTGTACACAAATACAGCTGATCTCTCTATATAAAACGCTTTCATTTCAGTAAATACAGATATTTCTACTATGCATGCACTCAGTATGTAAAAGTGAGTCCTGACTAACCATGCGATTTTGAAAATGGAGAGGCTGGGACGGACCTGCTTTCTAAGACGACAGACAATATCAGATGTAGCCTTCCAGGCAATCCTACACTGCCTTTTCATTCAAGTCTCTCAGAGTAATGTGCAAAGATTRGCTCTGTACCAATGTAAGACACAAGGGTAAATTATCTAAACTTGCTGGCCCAAACACTGTTTAGGGAGATACCACAAGAAATGACAATATTTCATCTACTGTCTTAAGAATCTCCTTCTGTCAGCATTAAGAAAACCTTATTCAGTTATTAATTTGAACATTGAATATGGCTAAGTATCGGACAGAGAGAAGGTGAAAGAAGCAACACCAACTAGGAATCCTATTCACGTCCTATGACTACAAGTGGTGGTCATCCTTTCTCTGAAAAATAAAAATGTTTAGCTGAATGTGCTTTTTTCACTCTCCTTTTTCACATTTATTTAAACGTGAATTATTACGAAAACTTAGCTAAATACATACCTTTTTCCCTTGTGGTAGATACTACTTCATGCAATTCTAAGTACTAATTCCAAGATACTGCATTTCTTATTGCTGTCCATGTTCCTTTGGGAAACAACTTACTGTTGTGGAAAAGCTTTCAATACACTTCCTTTTCAATATAGTCTTGAATTCTATAATTAATGAGCTTGCCTAGCACTTCTGTTCTTTGCCTTTGAAGCACAGAGTTAACTGAAGTAAGGCCCTGTGCATCCCTTCTTGGAAAATGTTGGAAAGTGTTGAATACAGTAAGTGTTTCTGCTTTTCTCCAAGAAAAAAGTTTGCCTTATTTAAATTCTACAGCAAGCTAAAGTAGACAAGAGGGCTTTCCACAAGAAGTTGATCTACATATAATTTCTAGAGGCCTTCACCCTGTGGAAAAGACAGAACTTACAGATTTTAATATTTTCTGCATTTYGCTTGATATTCTTCCAACTACACCTATTTTTTAATAAGTTAGGTCTCACATACTGGTTCAAGCAATTAATGTGGATATTTTACTTATCTGTTTCAGAGGATTTTGGAAGAAATGCACAGCAACAAAATATTTTGAGAGCAAAGGCTTGTAAAAAAACCATGTTTCACAGCAAAGGTTATTTTTCCTTTTCAGAAGGCATGATGGGATGTTTTTTGGAAAGGAGCATGCCTCCGTACTTGAGTGTTGCGTTTGAACAAAAAGACTTAAACAAAAACAGGTGTAGAATATTTTACTGTCTCTATAACAGGTTAAATGCTTCATTGTCAGGTTTGACTGAAGCGATGACTGTAATAGAAATAATTTATTGTGTTGGATGGTGATCTGAATCCTTGATTCGTTCTTATTTAATGAAGGATCTTCATAAACCATATTCTATTGGGCATGTGTGTGTATGTTTATATCTGTATGATGGGTGAAAGGGATGGCAGTTTTGTTAATGCAGTTTCCAAACATTAGACTTGGTACAGAATGTGGGGAGAGCTGCTGAGAACACCATGAAGTTGTTAGTGGCCATTTATTACTACAAAAATTAATAAATTAAGTTTAATTTCTGAAAGATTAAATGAATCACCTAGTTCCTGGTGCAACAGTTTGTGAGGATATACTTGGACTTGTGAGTGAGTTTGTATAGTAAAACATACATTACAGAAGGAATATCTTTCCATGCGTCTTTGAAGAATTCGTGCAAGATTCAGAACAAGGAATATAATTCTTTATAAATTCTCATGGGTTGTCAACTCCCCTCSCCACACACCTGCTGCATAAAAGATATTCTTTAATGAATTTTGATTAATTTTATTTGAAAATTATTCCACAGTCTCATTGGTTTTATCCTGTTATCATCAGTTGAGTGTGACTATGAAAGAATATTTATTACCCTAAGTCTTGGGTATCTTATATATCGTCAGTTGTGATATAGAACACAGAGGGCCAAGGTTGTGCTATGGGTTAGGAGGCTTAACAGTAAATATAGAACTGTTTTTGCATGATGTCAAAAATAATGTTAAAAAAACCCTTCCCAATGGGGTGCTAGCCTTGTCCTACTGGAACCTTTGACAAAGGTGGGCTCTGATTATATTTTAACTGACGTGGTGTTAAGGTTTTGCCTTAAATCCCATTTCCTTGGATGCTTGTAATCATAAGAGAATCTCAGCTTTTGTTTGTAAAGAAAGTAAAACAGATTTCAAGGGAAAAATTTTAGGTCAGCTTTGTGCAACATCAGTACTTGTGAAAGAGCTAGCAAATACAAAGTATTTGTATCTGTTGATTTATCATATGCAACACCAGGGGCCCAGAGGCCAAGAAACAATGCGGTCAATGCATGTGCTGAAGATATTTGGAGAGCATGAGGTAGAGTCTAAATGTATCAGAATGAGACATAATATGTGAGGCTTGACAGATCTGTAGCACTGTGAGGGCAAACAGATTAGATTCGTCCTCTAAGCACAAGAAAATGTTCCTAACTTCTTCTTGAGATCTAGTGATGTATCAGATGGAAAAACATCATCCYCTGATCTTCTTCCCCATCTCTTGTGTTCCCATGTAGTTACATTTCTGCCATGTTCTAGAAATTCAGAGGACCCTGCCTCTCATAACATTCAAACCTAGGTATGGATAGATAAGCAGTGGCACCCATCCATCTCTCCGCCAGCAGATTGCCTCAGAAGCCAGTCCTTGCTGAGAGAAGCGGGAACCTGTGGTGCTCATTGAGGAGCTGTGTGAATCAACAGATGAACAGATGCGTATCAGCTTTTCATTGTATAAACTTCAGTGCAAATGATGTGCTACATTATTTCGGGGTCGTGTCCTTTTCGTACTATGGCTTTGGTAATAAATACTTCCGCATTTGGATCTGTTTATGGTGTTACTAGCTGTAACAGTGAAGAAGCAAACCAGTTACTCCCTCCCTGCTTCTGATGCAAGAAGCCAAATTAGTCAGCGCCAGTATTTTGATTATGACTTATTTCCTGTTGACAGATCTAGCATTTAGGATTTAAACTTTTTTCTGAGGACATTCAATACAACCTTCTCTGAGGAAGTTCTTGCGGTTGTTTTTACTGCTTGAGGCAGTGTGCCTGTAAGCAGAACTGCTCCCAGGTGCCTCAGCAGCACACTCAAGGGCTCTGTTGATGGCTTCATTTCTGTAAGCACCAGCCACTTCACTTTCTTTTGCTACATCCTAAGCACAAAATTTAACAGCAGAAGCATATTACCCTAGTGGTTTGTGGACAGTTTGTTTGGTCCCAAAGTTTTGTACATTGGAAAACATACTTTCAGTCTTCTAGTCAAAATTTAAATCAGAGCTAAAGTAAATGAAACAGATTTTTTAAAAGGGCCATTTCCCTAAAGAAGATATGTGCTCTGCATTACTGGAAGGATAATTGTTCTGCTGGAGGATTTCTACTTTATACTTGACCATTTCAGAACTCTTTCTGTAATATCACAGTAGCTCAAAACCAGATGATGAAGTAGAAACTTTAGATGAAGTCTTGTGCTTATAAAGCAGAAAGTACTGAAATTAAACACTATTGTCCCGCTTTAAAAATTAATGTCTACAATATTACTCAAGCACATTTTAGAAAAGTGAAGATCTGACAGGTGTCGGTTTCCCTGGGGAGTCATCAGAGTGATACGAAAATAAYGAACTGAACAGCAATGATTAAACAGTCATTTTGATAAGACTCTAACCATTCCAGAGAAATAATGTCATGTAAAGAAAAATCAAAGTTATATAAAACTGAATATAAGAAAGRTGGTGTTAACATAACACCAAGGTACACCAGCTAAAAATACAATCTTTATATAAGAAAGTAAGAGCAATAAAACTGAATATTCTGAATAGACAGAAGTTTAATAAAAATAAAGACTCTAACCTTCCATTTTAGAAGAAAACTAGCATTTTTACAACGATGTAGTTAGATTTCCCTGTGATGTCCTTTTCCGTCCTTACTCTTAGAAATAATTTGTGACAAATATTAAACCCCAATATATTAAATATATTTTGTTTTGGAAAACTGGAATTTTCTAGCCCATCTCCTGCTAAAATCTCGTAAGCGGCTCCTGCCATAAGACACAATCATAATCAAATATATTTAAATTACAATGGGCAAAATGTTGTGATGAGGCATGGCAGATATCACAATTTGCTATCCTTACTCAATTGTATCTAGTTATTTGTTCACCATTTTTCAAATTTTAGCTATTTGTGATATGTTTTCCAACCAATGAGTGTGATTTAATGAAAATACACCATAATTTTCCCTCAATAAGTCAGCCTCCCCAAGAAATCTCACTGAAATGTGCAAATGACCTTTGGGCATAGATTAGATAAGAAAAACGTATGCCCAGTATCTATAGGAATATTTTGTAAAATTATGACCTCATGGTAACAAAATTCTTTTGCAGACTTCTAGCACTGTGTTGCCTATTTCCCTTACACTTTTATCCTAGGTGGTATACTAAAATAATATTTTATGAAATTGGTGGCATTCATTAATATTGTCAGAAAAAGATGTCAGCTTTAGCTCTTTCTTGTTCTACAGAACAAGTATGAGTGTACTTCTTCCTATAGTATAGTTGCTATACTAACTATAGTACAGTATAGTTAGTGTACTTGTCACTATGGTATAGTTACACTATAACTACTAAATTATTCCTCTTTTTTAAAAAACTAAGAATTAAGAGAAGCTTTTGCTTTCATGCAACACTGCCAAGTGTAATAGCAGCACTAAGTTGCTTCTATCCTGAAAGGAAGGGCAAAATAGAATTATTTTGTATTTTTTCATACATATTCTGATGCCCTGCGATGATGTTGTCTCTCGCTTTATGATCTTTAATGGAATAATTTTGCCCCACTGATGTTCACAGCATATTTCCATGAGAATCTGTAYGAGGTTCATATTCCTCACAAAATAGATTTCTAGGGTGCTTGCAAAAAGGATGTAAAAAGATAGTAAATGCCTCTGCTCCAAATCATTTATTCAGTCGTCTTAAAGTCCTCAGGAAAATCTGGCAGAACAGATAAGGCTTGAATCTCCCAGCTATGCAAGTTGGACTGTGTTGCATCGGAAGTGAGAAGAAACGTTCTCCTGCAGAGAAGACTTCCCTTGGCAGCCATCTTTCCTTCAACTCAGACAACTGTTCCAAGGGATCAGTGAAAGACTAGTGATAGGCATAGACTGCAAAATATTAGCGAGATCTCTCAGTCAGTCATGGATATCAGCTTAACTCATAATTTGTTCCACTGCCTTCATTTTTCAGAAGGCTGGCTTCAGTTTTCTTTGTGTTTGAGATAGGTGGGAGAGCTCTCAGCCCAGCTTCTTTGAACTCAAAAGCTGAATAAATTGTTTCCCTGCACACCATGTCCAGCATGCTCAGATACAGAAATGGGAGAGTTCACCTGCCCTAGACACCCAAAGTCACCACAGCTGAATGATATTATTGGAGCTCTTAGAGGGCCCCTTGTGTCCTTTTCTGTACAATCGCAGGCCTGACATGAGCATCCTCAGTGAACTTGTATTTTACAGGTTCTCCCTCTTGCTTGAGATGTGACCATTACTGAAGTAACATTACATCAGGACAGATCCGTTTCTGAGTCCTTAGCATTTGTGAAACTGGTTTTCCTCTCATTTTGACCTATATAATTCCACACGCTGGGGGTGCGGGGGGGAGGAGGGGGGAGATTAGAGCTCACTTTCACTACATAAGGGAGAGGAGAATTAGACTTAATGGGAAGCTCTGGTCAAATGGATGTTCCATAGCTCTTAGTGCACCTTCAAAGGCATGCCGCCTGAGAAATGTATCAAAATCAGTCGTGTCCTTTTGCATACTCTGTCAAATCCCAGCTATTAAATCTATCATCAAGCAGTTGCTCAGCTTGCCAAAGGACATCTTGAACTGAAGTCCAGAGAATGGAGCATATAATTGAATCACTACTGACCAGCTGTCACAACAGCCCCCTCCTCCCCCAAACACTAATGAAAGGAAGCAAATGAGATGGCGTGATTCAAACTTTTATTCTGACGACATCCCATTGTTGTACTCCAGCACTGAGCCAAGCAGAACTGAAGAGAAATCATCCTCCCCATTACATTTTCCAAAAGCTTATTAAAAGCACTTGTATGCTGCTGATATCGCCACAGGAGCTGACTGAAACTTCAGAGATGAAGCCAATGTGCTGTTTGAGATAATGGTAATATATGCAAAACAGCAAGAAAAAGATATTGTCCTAGAAGCCCGAAGAAAACCACAATTTTAGCACACCTGAAGAATCAGACAGATGTGACTGATATTTGTGATCACCTATACATAGGCTATTATATTATGATACAGTATATGACCTTCGTATTAGGGTCTGTCTGTAGAACCTAACTGATTAATTAAATCACTACATAGTCCCACTCTTTAGCAGGATACCCATATGAAATTAAATACCAGCCACAGCTCAGACCTGCTATAGAATATAGATAGAATCCAGAACTACCGTCAGACCTCCCCAGTTACAATCCCTTCCATGTATGAGGGAAGAAGCATCCTTCCTGGAATACCTTGTCACATCTATGTCGTTTCCATATAATCCCATAGTCTCTGTAATGCAACTGGGCTAGCTGTTGTCATCCTTAAAGAAACGTCCTATAGGTTCACAGAAATACTTTGATTTTTTTTTTAAATGCAATTATACAACTCAGTAGAAAATATGACAGCATCATTTTAAAACAGGGGACATGAGGTGCAGGCATGTCTTCAGAAAGGCCAGGGTTTCTTTTCTACCTCTAGGAAAGTCTTGCCCTGCTGGGAGAGGCTGCAGGGCCTTGGAGTCAAATGGAAGCCTAAGCCTTCACAAGGTGTAGCTCTGAAACAGGCTTGTATGAGCAAATAGTGGCTCATGGGGGAGAACTTGTATTCCTTTCAGACTTTGAGACAATTAAAATAAAAGGGGGAGAAGGGAAAGGAATGGAGAATAAAAAAGAGGTATTTTTTGTGAATTTATATGGTACCCCCATCAATTGCTACCGTATTTTTAAAAGGATTGATTGAAAATGATAACTTCAACACTACTAAAACTGAATAAACAAGAAGAAAAAAAAAGATGGCAAACTGTGTGGCCATTGTTTCTGTTTTATAGAAGGTTTTACATATGAAGTTATATCAAATTTCGATCTTAACAAAACAAAGAGCTCTTTCATAGAGTTCAAGAAAAATGGTTTGAAATATATTTATAAAAGCAGAAACATGCATCCTTTCTACTTACATTTTTCTGAGACAGCATATTTTGAAGCAGATCCATTACTGAGTCTTCAGACAATGAAGGTAGATTGTTTTTAATGATTTATGTCAGTTGAATTAGAGATGATTTATCACTGTTTTCTCTAAAACAACTGACTGTAGAATAAGGAAAGAATTCTCTTGCTTTGTTTCTTGTCAGAGAAAGTTGTTGTGGTGTTGGATTCATGGTGCTCAGACCACCATAGTGCTTGTATAATTCCAGTCACTTCGATTTTTGTGTGTGGAGTTTTGGAGTGGAATCAAATCACTGCTTTTCTTCACGAGGATGTATACGTGATGTTTAGCTGAACACATGTGAAACACCTACAACATGCAAATGCAGACTAGAGCTGCAAATGAGCCTGTTTTATTCTGATCTGAATTTTGGCAGACCCAAGAACCTTATTCAAAATTTGCTAGTAAATAATACTCAGTTAATGGGAAAATCCTTCCCCCCCAAAAAAGCAAAGCAAAAGAAAAAAAAAAAGACAATGATACCTAGAGTATAAAATATGGACACAAATGGCTCGGTTCCCCCAGTCTTCTGATTATGCTGTTCTACTAAACCCCTGCTGCTTTTTTTTAAACCGGAACAGTATTTACTGTTTGAGAAAATAATTGCAACAATCTTTATTCGTGAGGCGAGAATTCAATTTCTGCAGAGGAATTTAAATAGCAAGTAAGGATAGTTATCTTTCTGATATTTGATAAATGGAAAAAAGATTTAGTTATCTTGAGGTGAGATTGCTTTTCAGAGAGGTTGACATTTATTACCTCAAGGACATATTTCAGAAAATCCCTATCCTTTATCCAGGGGTGATAGTTCTGTTCATCAGAGAAGAAGGCAATTGGGAAAAGAAAAGATTCATTATATTTTTGTGTGCTTGTGCGAGGGCTGCAATTGGTTTGTTTCTGCAGAGGACATCGGTGGAACAGAGAGTGCATTCTGCAGAGGAGGAAGGGTTTATCCAGTGAGACTTCTCCCAACTGCTTTTCAATTCTGTGGTAAACTTCCTGTGCTCTTAATCCTCATCTGTTAATTCCTTAATAGACAAACATCCCATCTATTGGGTAGTCAGCCTGAGWGTGAAATCACTTCCCCTCTTCAGCTCCCCCAAAGCCCAGACTTTTCAAAAGCAGCAGAATTAATGAGTTCCTTTGGATTTGTATCCCGTCCACTGCCGCCCCCAGTCATCCCAGCCCACTGTTATGTCCTCCTTTAACCCTTCTCGGCATGCCTACATCTCCCCTTGCCATACCTCCCGCCATTTCTGTTATTATTTCTCCTCCTTCCCACCAAGTTGCCTTCCCTGTCCAGCTGAACCATCAGCCACAGGTCCTGTGCCTGAGTCTGCGCTACGGGGGGTCTTGCTGGGCTGTGCTCGCTGCCCGCCCTGCCTGCAGCAGGAGGGAGAATCGCCGAGCTCACCCCTTCCCCTTCCCCCTCCCCTCCCCGTAGGACACTGATTCAGTTCTCTGCCTTCTCTCAGTCATCTCTCTCTCATCCCCGAGACCTCTGCCTCAGTCACATTTATGGAGAAAGCTAACAGATGGATAAATAGTGCCATTATATAACCCTCCCCCTTCATTAAAGAATCAGCCTAACAATACAGGGAAAAAAAAATCCCTTTCTTAGTGGAAGGGATTTCTCCATTTGTATGTAGCATGAAATCAAACTGATATGTTTTCAAGATGTGAGTCAATATAGCCGAGTAGACTTATCGTACCATCATTTTAAAGGGATGCTCCCTGCATACGTGGTCTTCTGCAGGTTAATAATAAGCCCTTTGAATTTAGACCTATTGACTTCATTATACCATGGGAGACATACCTCAGGGCTTTCTAGAAGACAGCTTTTAGCTTCCCGTGATACCTAGAAAAAGCTGGAAGAGTAGTATACTAACTCAGCACATAAACGATCCTGTTTTATCCTAATTCCAAAGCCACTGTGCTTAGTTTTTGGGGTTTGCTATCCTCTGCATGACCTTCGTCTGAAGAGAGGTTGCTGTGCCTTTCTGCTGAATACCTTTTCTGGAGTCAAATTTCCTGCCTTCAGCATGTTTGATCTATTAGCAGGCATCAGTTCAGACTGCACAATCTACATGCCTCCCCTGGTGTCCCCGAGGCTTGCTGCTATTTGGCGTGTGACAGTGGCGTCTTGCCATGCAAACAGAGTGAACGTGGCCCAGAACCAGCAAGAGCCATCTTCTGGCTTGAGTTCCTGCTGGGGATGAGCAGTGGCGAAGCTACCTCAGCAACSTTGCCACAGGCTGAGAAAGTAAAATAAATGAGAAGCCTAGTAATAAGGAAGGTTAGTTGTGGGAAGGGTAGCTAGTCAAAGACACTTTCATAAACAGTCAACAATTCTAAGAGACATGGGGCAAACAGAATAACATCAGATGGGCTGTTTCTGGGGAAGCTGCTTGTCAGTTCTCAGTGAGAAACGTTCATAGGGTAGATGTGCAAGGAAGAACCTTTTTCTTCCTCATTAAGCTATAAACGTGTGTGGCTTGATAGGATCAAAGAATGAACGAACACGTTTTTTCAGTCTTCTCTCTTAGGAATGAAGGACTCTTCAGCCTGTTTCAAAACTAATAGTGAAGCTAACCACTTCTCCAGATGTACTTAAAGATGACAAAAAAAATAATACTTGACATTATTCCAGATTTCCAAATTATTTAATTGATCTTTTTCTTTGCAAATATTTTGTCAGTATAGATTTAGTCAGGTTAATATTCACTAATTTTTTATTCTATTTCTTTTGCTTGTGTTGTAATATTGTGAAGATTAATTTTATACTGCAGAGATCTGTCTTTGTGATATTATATGCTTATCTAAAACTAACTCTTTTTCTAGTTTGGATATTACATAATTTAATAAGATATTACAAAAACTGACTTCAAGATTTCAATAAGCTATTTCCTGTTCAAGAAAAAACAATATGGCCTTATATTTATTTGACACCTCTGAAAGTATTGAGAGTCACTCACATTACTCTGTTATAATTTATTTAAAGGCCAGACATTGAATTCTAGCTTACAATTTCACACACAGAAACTATTAAATATTTCCCATTAAAAAATCCTCACTTCAGGTTCTTGGCTGCTGAAAATTATTTCTTCATGACAAAACGGAAGCAAATTAGATAAGCTTTTGCACAACAAAGAGAATTAACAGAAGACGTTTACCATATAGGAGGGGATACTAGAGCAAATGAAAGAATTATATAATGTCACCTGCTTCTTCTGGTATAAATTATCATTGCTCTACYGTATGTCATTTAGTTATGATAAAATTTCTTCAGCGGCTTCATTCTCTTTTTTTTTTTAAAGTATATATTTTGTAATCTTTTTTTCTTACTCTGAACAGATTATTTAACAGGCAGTGTTTCTGTATTATTTTATATGGCATTCAGAATATTGGGTGATTGGTTTCCAAATAAAAGATAAAACTTTTGCTTGAAGAGAGTAAAAAGAATGAGTCCTTTCTTACACTATCATATATCTCTTCTGTCAGTGAGGGTAATAGTAATATCACTACTACCCATTAAATCATCACTCTTCCTTTCCCTGTCTGTAGTCTCATACTGTTTCCCATTACCATACTGTCAGAACAAGTTCTGTGCAAAAACAGCTGGTAAAAGTGCAATACCTTGCATATCTTCAATTGGAAGAGAGAGGTTAAAGTATGGTTGTGGAACAGATTCATTGGGCCCTGCTTTTGATAAGCAGAGGAACCTCATCGCCCTCTGTGAAGCTGCAAATGATGGATGCAGGCCACATTTGACCTTTCTCTACCACCTCTGCAGCCTCCTCAGGAGTCCTGGGTCGGTGTTTACAGAGGTTTATGGGTATCACAGACCCAAATATCTTAAAAGCCCTCTAGATAGTGGGAGCATGGCATAACTCTCCTCTGTGTTGGAAACCTGGTCTACCAGTCCAGGAGCGCAACTGCAGGTTCAGTGGAGGCTGGGGGAGGAGGAAGAGTCTGAGAGAGGATGGACAGATTCCAGGGAGGATCATCGGTTCTGAGGTGTCTAAGATGAGATGCTGAAAGCTGAGCTGGTTACTCCAGGCTTTGTTTCCAGGCCAGGGACAGGTGCTTCCAGACGATGTCCTTGCTCCTCTGAAGGCAGGTATTTTTAAAGGTCTTTCCACTGACTTTCAAGAGAGCCTGAAGTGACCTGCTCAGACTTGGTGTGAATGTTGAGAGATCAAAATTAAGACAAGTGAATTTGCGTCCACTGGCACTGCATGCTCTTCTCCTTCACACTCACTTGGGAGTCAGCTGCTTGCAAGTTTTTGGATGGTCGTTTCAGCATGCTCTTTAGTAAGCATAGCCTTTGGTGATTGTAGTGGCCATTATTCCTGTACAGGAATGTGTGGATAATGCCACTAATGGGACGGAAAAAGGACAGAGCCATGCTTTCTTTATTAGGAAGGTGATGACATAAAAACATTAAGTTGTACTACTGCTCACAGTTTCATGGAATATATATATGTATTTAATATTCCTCCTTATTAAAAGAACTTATTAATAATATAGAAAGTTAGAAACCTGGAATTTATGCAGGGTAGGGCAAGGGAAGATGGCAGAACGTCTTTTTTTTTTTTTTTTTCTCTAAGAACAAAGAATAATTCAGGACAAATGTAGACTGCCACATCACAGGTAGGGTTTTACCCTTGAATTTATGGAGTTATCTCTCCAGAAGTGGTGAGGACTGCCAGTAGCTCAAGTCTGCCAGCTGCTTTAGTCAGGGAGATTTAGCATCTGGGTTTGGATTTACCAACCATTTCAAACTGACCTGTTTCATTTTAAATTAAAAGAAAAAAAAAAGGCGGGGGGGGAGGGGGGAGACGAAAAATGCTTGCAGTCTAACCTTGTGCCATCTATGCACAATGTACAATTTCAGATGGCTAGCCCTGATGTATCTGTGGAAAATGCATTTTTTGCTCCCTTGCGGCAGACCTCCAAAGCCTTGGTACAATCTTTTTGGTTATATAATCACCTAGATAACTTTAGATAACGTTAATAGCAAAAGCAGCCTTGAAGAGAAAACAACAGAGTGTGTATCAGTGACAGCTTCAACCTCTCCTTCAAAAAAAACCAAAAATTTTTCTGAAATGGCTATACTTAAATGGATAGGAAAAGACAGCTTTGGCTTCCATGTCATTCTTCAGGTCTTTCTGGAAGAGTCAAAAATGTTTTAAAGTCCTCACAAAAATCAAGGTTAGAATTATACTTTGTGTGAGAATTTTTGTGTGGCTTTTCTTGTGTGGCTTTTGTGTGGATTTATGCAAACACGTCACACCAAAGTGACAAGGATTGTATGGAAATTTTTCATGCTGTTTGATCCTCAGCAGGAGTTCTGAACTGTTAAAGTTGAAGTTTGCAGTGCCTTGCAGAAGCAGCCTATATAAAGCTTTGGACCCCTGTATGGTCTTTCACTCAATGCTTTAATACATCTATATCTATAGCAAGTCCCTTGAAAAATCTTTCTTCRCCTCATGTGAAGGAAGGACTGGGGAATGAAGTGTGGGTACACTGTTATGTATGAGATCCAGACAGGTTATTTCAGAAGACTTGATGGTGTTGAGCACTCAAACTGCAGATGCATCTGGAGAGAGACCAAGCACTGCTTATAATCTTAAAGAGGATACTTGCAGCTGTTTATTTTGCACCTGCTATTTGCAGATATTACAATTATTTTATCCATGTTTTCTAAATTTTTGCATGTAAGAATCCAAGAATTGTGGAGCTTTTGGCCAGATAGTTCCAGTTAAGAAATATGCACTAAATATCTTCCATGGTTAGCTTATATTTCTCATCACCTTCAATCATTTAGTTTATTTAACACTTTTTGTTATCACCTTCCTTTCTGCAACATTCAGTGAAGTCTAATCTAAGACTGAAAGTCAGGAATATTTTGAATATTGAATATATCAGTTGCCTTTTATCTTTAAAAAGATAATAACTTTTCATAAAGAAATTATATTTTTTTTTAAAGAGAAAGGAAGATATGACTACTGAGTTTACTTCAGCTCACAGCTTTAGCAGGAAATACTAGTTATTAAGGCTTTATCTGGGAATAGCACTCTGGATTCCTATTTTTCAACAACTTGGTATTTGTTGCTATGATGACTGTGAAGTGTCCTATTGATCTCCTTTAAGGTAAAAGTTGACAAGATCAAARATACAAGTTGTGGATACATCTCAGCATAGCTCTTTCTCTCATGTATGCCCCACAGGGCCCCTTCACCAACTTCACATTTGCTGCTGTCAGAGAAGGAAAAGCACTACTGGCAAGGGGAAAAAAGGTGCAGGAAAAAGGCGTGCACAAATTTACTCTTTGCTGCTGGAGCGCTGAATTGACGGCAGTAGCATCACTCCAGTTTCCAGGAAGGAATTGAGGAGGAGAGGAGAAACCAGCCAGTGCACAGCAAATGGAAAGGTCTAGGCAAAAACGTAAGCACAGTGATCTGCACGACAGTAGCATCACAGATGCCCTGGTATTATTGTAAAACCTGCACCTAATCATTTTAATTGTTGTTCGTTAGTCTGTAACCCATGCTCTTTGTCTACCACAAGTAATAGGAATGACTTGTGCAGCTTTTTCCCCTGGTCGGGGTTACACCCATTTTGGAGGTAGCGTATATTTAAACTAAAACAATAAAATTATAACTTAAAGGCAGTGCGAGATTTATTGAGTGCCAAAAATACATACACAACAATTTGCTGCTGAAAAATCATACCAGGAAGTCAAAGGCTGCTTTGAGGCTTGGTTGAAGTTAATGGCATTGCTATACAGGACGTTTTGCGTGGCATTGCTATACAGGAAGATTATTTATTTCTGTGTTACGGTAGCTGGTGAGACACTGCAAGTTACAACTACATAGTACTGTGCAGTAAGACACTGTGAGAGCAGAGACACAGTATGTACATTTAAGAAAATGAGGCACTAATATCCTATTAATGACAGATGATTATGAACAAATGTATTCCCTGAGGCCACAAAGAAAGTCAAGAATGAAAATGAGCAATAATTCTCTAGTTTGTTATGGCTGCTTAAAAAGCGATCCCAAGAGGAATCTCTCACTATTTCTTCAGCAATGACTAAAGATATGGGTTTGTCATGAAGGGGCTTTTTGGTAAGAGCCAGAGATTTGTCATAATGTAATAGGCTAAAATCATGTAAATAAAAATTTGTTTTCACACGAAACAAAGTGATAATGGCATCGTCAGGCACAAATATTCTGCTACAGCAACTGTTGGGTGATAACTTCAAATACATTTTCTGGAAGTTTCAATYAATTTTACATGATGTTCTGGGCTTGGCTTGTCAAAGATTGTAACTGAGTGCTTCAAAAATGGCTAAAGGAGACTGGGCACTTAACCAGTCTGACTTACCCACCACTGACTTTGAAAATCCTAGTCAGAAAAAATGATGTCGATATTAGTGAAACACTTTGCATGTGAAGAATTAATGTATGAAGTAGAGAGGTTGAAAATAAGAGGGAAAATTACTTTTCCAAAGACCAATATAATAATCAGTATTTAAATGAGATAATGCATTATTAATTAAAGTGGCCTTAAAATATGAAATTCATCATTAGGCTACCTGCTTATAAGTAAAGATGTCATGCAGTATTACTAAACCTGACCAACGCACACACTGTGATTGAATTGCAACAGTGTGTACAGGCGGCCTGAAATCTACTTAGGACCCTCGGCTTAGAGAGTTGGGTGTTTCTGAGTATCTCTGGGGAGGGAATCATAGGGCCTAAATGAAATGATGATAGTCACCTCCTAAACAGCAGCATATAGGTGAAATGGCGTTTTTCTGTATAGGGCTTAGTCCTCCTCCTCCGTTCTTAAAGTGTGGCATTAAATACAGCAATACCCCTTACATTAAATTACATTGCAGTTAATATGCCAGACACTGTTTTCCTAAATGGAATGTATTCAATGTGTAATTTAATACTAGCTGTTTTAGTTATTGTAGTCTTTATCATAACATAACATATAAAATTGTATATTATAAGTATCAGTGATAGAATAGGAGAAGAATATGAGCTTACTTCACTAGTAAGTGGGGTAAGATTTCTGCCATTATAGACAATTTCTCTATTATCATTTCACTGAAATAATCATTACCTCTGATTTTACATATTTACTCTTCCTCTTTTACATTTGTTTTTATTTTCATTCTGTATCCACACAAAGATAATTGAGACAGATTATATGCCTCTTGCTATAGTACATGAGTTTGCCATATCATATCTATATTGCATTGCATGATTAAGTTATTAAGTCACTGGAAAAGGTAGTTTCTTCAGGGGAGGTTCCTTAAACTCTTACAATTTCCCTGTTAGTGGCTAGAAAGCAACAACCACTGCAGTTCTTTCATACGTGATATGATGACTAGGGAACATCACTCTGGATCCCTGTTTTTTAACAAGTTGGTGTTTATTGCTGTGATGACCGAGAAGTGTCCTATTGATCTCCTTTAAGGTAAAAGTTGATTGGATAACTGAAAAACACAGGCCGTGTGTTGTTACACGTCTGTGAGTAGAGTGACCACATGGAAATAATTTCCCCTGTGAGTGGTCAGCTAGTGCTGCTGTAATACTGAATTTTCTGGAGGAAGCAGGTAGTTTGTCATTAAGAAGGTACAAGTGGAGGCCATGGCAAGAGGAGATCTGCATCTTGGGCAAGCAGAGAATTTGTACATTTGAGTTCTTGTCATTTACAATCCCTCCTCAAAATGTGGCAGAAAGCTGTTCTGAGGAAATTCATTACTGATGGCTCTCATTCAAAGAGCCTTAGCCTTACGGTTATGGTGCAGAAAGACTTTTGAAAGCTGGTGGGAACAGCACCCAGTCCGTACTACAAAATGTATGAGGTAAGCCCTGGCTTCCCCATCAGATTTCAGCAGCTGTTCTCAATGAGCAGTGTGATTTAATGCAAGTGTCGGAAGGATTCAGGCATAATGGTTCCTCTGCCTGAAGGCTCCTAGAGAAAATTTCCCTTGTCAAAAGGGCTCAGTCATATTTTTATACTGCATGTTGGCTGAAATGACAATTACACGTTAGCTGCTTCTTCCGCCTTCCAACAGTTTCACTGATACGGAGTTGTGGGAAGTGTAGAATAAAATGACAATCATTTTATCCTTTCTTCCAGAAAGTCATGTCTTTTTCTTCCACAGGATTTAGTAGGCTTCTCTGACTTAATGACATCCTAGACTTCTTCAGTCTGACTGTCTTTATATGTCCCTCTATGTAGTTGTGTGTGAAGCAAGTTTTCCATTGAGCAGGCATAATCTCTTCAGTAAAAAAAGACTTGGATTATTGTTTTTATTGTGGACAGTGAAATGAGTCAAAACTCATAGTATGACAGGCTGTATGTGAAAGCATACCAGTAATGACAGCTATTTCTGTCTGCTTTTGCTCATTCATACCTTTCGTAAAGCAGCATGGCCTCTTTAATTTAATACTGGACTTTTAGACTCAAGACAGTCCTTCATGTACCCAAGTCAACGTGTGGTGTACCTTTAGGAAGTTACATTTCTCTTTCTGAGCCATTTTGTTCATCTGAAAAGCAAAGCTAATGATGCTGACTTCCTTTGCATAGTGCTTTGTGACCTGCTGGTTGAAAGGACTATGCAAGAGCTAGGTATTATAATTACCACTATTCTTTAGAGACTGTATTTTCTCAGTTTAACCAAAGCAGTATCAGTAACTTCTAGTTTTACTATTCTACCTTTTATATTTTATTGCTTTTATTTATTCAACTAAATATTCTGACATTATCTTCTAATGTAAGATTATGGCAAATATATTTACTGTCTTAATAATGTGTTAGTCTTAGAACAACTAAATGGAAGATTAAAATGCAGATGAGGTGAACTGCCTGAAGAGAGTATACTCATTTAATAAACTAGTTTATTACTATGATACTGTAGTCTGGAAACAATTTTTAAAAGTCTATTAGCATACATAAAAGCATTGTTAACTGTGTGTTTAAAATAATTTCAAGACCTGTTTGGAAGAAGAGTTCATGTTTAAAAGGTTAGGTGACTTGGGTGAAAATTGTTGGGTTTTATGGTTGCCTATTTATTGCCTTCTTTTTTGTTTTTATTACACTTCTGGATGTACTCATTATTGATATACATGGCTAATACTTGCAGAATCCTCCTAAGATCTTTGAATCAATTCATATGTTGCAGTAGTTAATTTCAAAAGTTTATAAGCAAAATGTAACAAATATTTCCTCTGTGTATTTAATTTTTGAGTTCATTGATCATTTACTCGTTATTTTGGAAGGGAGAGAATATAAATACAGCTCCCAATTTACATTTTCTCTCTCACAACTACTTTAATGTAAAGCAAAATGCATGTTTTCCTGATGACGGTCCTCACATGGCTCTAAACTATGGGTGATACTGTTTCATGGGGTTTTATAGTACTGTTCTTTAGAGAATTATTTATATATCTGTGAGGATATGTGGTTATTAAAGAATACATGTTATATATGTATGTTTTTATATATGTAATTCATACGCAGTATTTATACTGCAGAGGAAGGAAAGGCAGGCACCATCCCAAAATAGGAGACATATAGTTCTAGTGTAAAAGTACCATACCAGAGAGGCAACAGGCCTGTGGGGGTATGCTGACATCAAGTCAACAGGGATAAAACACAAAGGCAAATAGATACAAGAACCCCTATACATTACTCTCAGTCAGCAGCCTACCATGTCACCTTTTTGCTAGTTTCTCATGTTGTACATCTTATGCAGAGATTTCCAATTCCAGATTTTGTAAACAAAACCCATAGCAAAGCCTTGTGAATTCAATTTAATTGTGTTAGGAGGAGAAAACTGTTGTGAGTCACGTCATGAGTTAGTCACGTCATGTTAGTCATGAATCATGTCATGTTAGTCATGAATCAGTCTATTCTTCTTATTACAAGGAGAATAAAATTTTCAGAAGTTTTCCGCCAGGCCCTGGTCCCTGGCCAGCCCTGCGGGGAGGCACCTATGGGTCCTGGGAGCCATGGGCAGGAGGGAGCTGGGTGGGAGTGGGCTGCTAGGAGGGCTCCCCCCTCATAAGGGGTGGCCTTATGTCCCCTGTGGCCCCTGCTCCCCTGCCCAAGGGCCAGCCCCGCTCCTCTGCTTCCTGATGTTTTCTAACCAAATGTTTTCTTGATGACTTCGGATGCAGTTAGCTGGATGCTCTCCCCAGGACTTGATTAGATTGCCCAGTTCTGCAGCGTTTGATAAAGCTAAGAGTTTGAAAAGCTGGCCAAAGAGATAGCAGGTCACGAGGAAGGCACTATCTGTTGGAAAGCAAATTTGAAAAGAAACATTGGAAATATTTTAGATTTACTGTAAAGAACTTAAAATGTTTAGTTAACCTATTTTCCAAAAGCCTCTCACTGTGAGCTTCTTTATAAGCTAATATTCTTAAATCTGCACTGAAGAGATCTATTACCAAACTCAAGCATCATGTGTTTTGGAGTCAATGTCTTTGCAGTTGCAACGGGAGTGGTCAATAACATTGGATTACAATTTAAGTTATGAGAGATGCAGTCCCAGTAGGGAAGCATGGGTTTATGCCTTCTACTTTACCAGTGACATGAATTCAAGAGGCAATGGGCACAAACTGAAACATGGGAGGTTCTCTGTGAACACTTTTTCACTGTGAGGGTGGCTGAGCACTGACACAGGTTGTCCAGGGAGGTTGTGGGGTCTCCATCCTTCAAAAGTCCTGTAGACATGGTCCAGGGCAACTGGCTCTAGGTGGCCCTGCTTGAGCAGGGGGTTTGGACCAAATAACCTCCAGAGGTCCCTTCCAACCTCAACCCTTCTGTGGTTCTGTGATCCCGTGAATCCCAGGACAACTCTGAAAAGCCTGGTAAATATTTATCACTCAGAGAAGATCAGAAAATAAAGTGAATTGAAATGCTTCCCATTTTTTGAGGGCTCCGTAGCAGCTCCGGTGGACACATTTCTCTCTCACACAGGAGTAGAAAATAAAGTGAGTTAACTAGCTTCTCATTATCTGAAGTTGAAGGAAGGGTGGAGTGAATGAAAGAATAACATTCCAAATGGGTAAAGGGTTATCTCGTCCATTTTCCTTTATGTCTCTGTTCCTTAGGTCTAACCTAATATATAATGGATAGACATGTTTAAGAGACATGAAAATGTGTGGTGGAAACCAGCGCTTTTTAAAGATAGTCCAAATTAGAAGCTACAGTACAAGTTGTTTCAAAGTGAAATGGTTATAAAGGTGAAAACTCCTCTCACAAGATCAAGCAGCACAAGTAACCTGTGTGGATCAATAGATCTACAGTGAGCATTTCTGCACACTAACATAAATGATGGATTCACATAGTGGGTTTACGTACTTCTGTGTTAAAGTGCTAATCTTGGTTGGAACAGTTGTTGGTATGAGACAAAATTAAAACTAAGAGATGTATTCAGTGTTTTAATACATGAGAATATTTTCTAGAAAATGGTGACAAAAGGGGATTATTTGCTTTCAGATGTGTCCACTGGAGAAGAATTATGCATAGTTTTGCATGCATCCACATTCATGCAATGTTCTCAGCGTATGTACGCATTTGGGCCTCTTGTGCAAAAAGCCCTTGGGATGCATACATGCAGTATATTTGCACTTGTGCACATCTCACCAGGATACTTGTAAATTTCTGAGCATAAGAGTTTTGCCTTGAGATCGATGTGAAAAACATGAGATATAATGACTGTATCTACCCCCTGCTGTACCATCCAGGTGGTATCCTCACTGCGGCTGTGTAGTCCAGTCCTTATGGTGCCTTTGGAGTAGCTTGGAGAATACCTCAGTTCTTCTATTAGGGAGAAATCTCAGGAGAAACGGAGAGCCTCCAGGCACACTCCCCTGCAGTGTGAACCATGCGCACCTTTGAGTGCCCTAAATTGATCAGTACTGCGTGACCAACATCCCCTCTCCACCTCCAGTGCCCTCTGAGTCCCCATGCATACACCCTATTTAATAACCTCTGAGGCATACGCATTTATGATATATAGATATATATATATATATATATCAGTGTTGACATGAGAAGGCAAGTGTGCTGGTAGCCCTGAGTTTGCATCTGAGGAGCAAACCTTTTCTTTGTTCCTACAGGTCAGCCAGCAGCCTGGCCTGGGACGTCCCATACCTGGCTGTTGGCATGATCACACCGGCAGGATCTCAGAGTATGTATCCAGCATCTCTGCACCAGGGCAATGGCTGATAGGCCAGTGAGACACAGCTGGTGAGCTCCTGGGTCATGGTTTCTGAGGCGTAGAAGCCGGATGATCCCAGAGACCACATCCTCCTGCCCATGGCATCTCTGTGTGCCTGGATGCTCCAGCTCCTCTCACCCATCTCCAGCTCATGAGTGCTCAGGAGGACACAGGAGGYTCAGGAGGCTGCGGCAGCATATGCAGAAGTGAGAAATGAGGTGTGATATGGAGCACTCAAAGAATTTTAACACAGGGTGCCACWGGGACTGGGGTTTAGCTGTCACATCTTGGTGTGCTCCAGGGGAACAAAGTCTGGAAATGGACAAGTTAGGGAGAAGGCAGTTTGGCCAACAACAGTTGGGGGCTCTGTGATTTGGTTCTTAATTGTCCTTTTTCTTTCTTTCTTTTTTTTTTTTTTAATGAAGGAGGGGGATAGAAGCTCTTGAATTTTAGAAAAGAATAATTCACATAGATATTTTAGCCATTTCCTGAGGAAAGATAATCAATATTAAGGCACTTTGTCATGTGAAGATAYGAAAAGATGGTTTAACCTGAAATTGATGGAGAGATTGCTGCTGATTTCCATTTATAACTGAGACTCATTTAAAGACCTAAGACATAGTTGAGGTACGGTGAATCTGTAATTATATTAATTAGAATAAAACCACTAACTCATTGTTTATAATTTGGTTCTTTCTTGTTGTTCACATACTTTTAGATCAACTCAAAAATATAGGTAGCAACTGGGCCCAACAAGTACAGTTTAATTACTATAATACATCTTTTTTGACACACACAGAAGTAAAATGGTCACCAGGCCATTACATTTCCTTTATTTAATAAAACGACACAGTGAAAAATGCTTGCAGGCAAATTCTTTAGGAGACTGGCAAAGGATGTCAGGTGATGCTCTCAGGTACACATTTGTATGTCATTAGCTAAAGACACACATATGAAAGGCACTGTATAAAACTAGAGTCCCTTCCATTCCACTTTACTTGTGCTATATTTTCCCCTGCATTCACAGAATACAGGTAGGTAGTGTAAAGCTGGGTGGGGCTGCCAAGGAGATTTATTTTTATATTAATAAAATATCATTAGGATTCTAATGCCCCTATACTCCAGTCTGTGACTATATTAAATCTTTCAAAATTAATAATATTTACGGTTCTTCACAGAGTAATCATCTGGGCGATCTCTGTTTTTTGTAAAACTTACAAACAGATACTTCTGTACATCTGCATTTTCCCACATGACAATGATAAGGAAAAAAGTGCTTGATAAAGTGGCTGAAACTTAGTGGGGTGGATGTAAAAAGAGCATTTGCGCCTTCTCCATTAGGTGTGGCTGAAAAATGCTCTTGCAAGATATAATCCAAACAGCCTTTCAGAGAGATCTGGGCTGTGTATGACAGCAGATGTAACTGGTTTCTTTCCATTATAGAAACCAAGCAGAGAACATATGCAGGGAAACAGGCAGCGTACACAGAAGCTTCCATTTCAGATGTCTTAAGCTCAAGGAGTAATTCATTCTCAGGAACTCATTTTAATCACAGTTGAGGACAGCTATCCTGCTGCTCACATATATCCTCCTCTAAGCAACATTGTCTCTACACAGAGCCTTGCAACTAAGCATACAGAGTCCCTTATGTCAAAGGAATATTTGACTGACTGCCAAAGAAATTGAATTCTTTGAATGTCATATGTAGTAGCATGTTCTGCCAGTTCATGGAATTCAAATTGTTTGTATTTGTTGAAAAACTAAGACTAAACAGGATTTTTTATATTTAAAAAATATTTTTATCTACCATATGAGATAAAGTAGTAAAAAATGAGCAACATAGCACATTATGTTATACATGCCAAGAAGGGTACCTGGGCTTTCCCTTACAGAGGCTGAAACGCGTGCCACTATCAAAGCATAACTCCAAGCATAGATAGATCACTAGTGGGGACTGACTTAGTCCAACTAGCTTAAACCATCTACCTTACCCACAGATTAATGAACATGCACAAGTTTTGATTCATATATCAACTTTTTAGTTTTTACTTTTTGCTCTCCTTTCCTCCCCCAAGGAAACATAAGGGTTTATTGCTAAATTGATGAACAGCTGCATATAAAGTTTAAACAAATCTGGTACATTTTTTCCCCAAATATGTACAGGCATACTGTATACAAGGGTAAAACCAACCTAATATTTATTTTTTTCAGATTGCCAGATTTTGTATCATGAATGTATCCCGCTTCTTCTAATTTTCAGAAGTTGTATTTAGTTCTTACTTTGTGTTGAATTACTTTAAGATGAAAACAGAAATAAAATTAAAAACATCAGTAAGCTACTGTTTGAATAAAAATTAATGAAATACAGTGATTAATATGCAACAAAAAAAGAAGAGTTATTAGAAAGTGTTTGGCACTGAAAAGACAGTGCTTTATTAAACCATAAAGCTGTGCATATTTTGTGTAATTAAAGATTTTAAAACTGGTAGAATTCAGCTTCAGAATTCATATCTGCCTCATAACTACCTTTTTAGTGAAAAAAACATGCTTTAAGTTTTTCAGTTTCTATTTTTTTTTTTAACTTTAAAGTATTTATTGACTGGAAATAAACTACCTAAGCTATAAAAAAAAAAATAAAAATTATTCTGAACCTTCAAAAGTGGCTATAAGTTCCTTTCAACAAATTCTGGTATTTTATAAAAAATATCCCTCATTTTGCTAGTCTTTCATTGAAATACAGGCAATATAGGTAGTAAGTGGGCAGTGCTTAAAGGTCATTGTAAGTTAGCTTGAGATAATTTATTATGATGTCAACTAATAGTATAGTTATTATAATAACTATAATAATAAAACAGTGAAAAAAGAAAAATAGGTAATTTAAAGATAATAGACATTTGGGTTTTTTTTTGGGGGGGAGGGGGTGGTATTTAGGAAAGATCAGAGATCTAGAGTGTATCTTCATTTTGTTCTTGTTCGCTTCCACGAGTGTTATCCATTAATGTTATAGAAATGATTTTAAATCAGGACTGTTCTGTTGTAAAAATGGCTAACAGCGTTGCAACCACCAGGCTGTCTTTACAGGCCATGGCATGTGGCTGATCTAAAGAAAGACATGTCAGCAAACTTCCCCTCACAGGCTATACAAGAAGACATGAAATTTTACTGATGCATATAGGTAACCTCCAAAGTACGGTCGGTTATGCAAAGCCTCCTTATTGCTAGCACTTACATAAAGAACTCAATACTTATTTTTTATTTAAGGATGTATTTTTAGCCTGCGAATCTCTTTACCAATCTCTCTATGCTGACATATAAGAACTTTTTGAGATATTTATTGTTTTCACAGCCCATGAACTTTGACACTTATGTTTTAGCCAGTGTATGATTTACAAAATACCCTTAAGCATGACTGTCCGCTCAAAGACCTGTAAGAGGTTACATACAAATTCTATTCAGACAGTTTTGATCATAACAAAAAATACAGGAAGGGTTTTTATTGTAGCCAAAACATACAGTCATTTAAGTTTCAACTGAGCGAGCAGAAATATTATGAACTATTTGTGATTTCAGTTAAAAAAATACACAAGCTTTGCAGTCTTTTATCTCCATTTTCAAGTCATTGTCTTTGCGTATAAAAAACCCTCATTTTTTCACTGTTTGTTTTGTTGGCTGTCCAATCAAATATTTTAAAATCCATCTTTATTCTCTGTACAGGTTGTTAAAGGTAGGATGAGTATTTTTCTACAAATGAATAGATAGCGACAGCTGCCAGTCGGCCATTGAAAAGCAATCATGGAGGCACTGAACACCTTCCTACAGTGAGTGTGTTCCCTACTGGGTGATTAGTACTAAGAAAATTTTAAGCTATTTTCACAAGTCTTTGACATAGAGAGCTGCAAAAGGGCTATGAAATGCTGAAGTGTCAAAGTAGTCTTATTTTGGTGATTTTATCTGTTTATCTAGTATATATTAAACAGATTGCGGTGCATCAGCCCAGGATGATTTCTTCTGGAATTATTGACTCCAGTTTGTCATTTGAACTATGTAATTTGTCAGGCTTTGACTCTGTTCTGTTGAAAGCCTTTTTTTTCCCCAACTTCAGCAGGAGAACCACTACAATTATGAYTTTCACTGGCTTTTCTTTTTTCAGTAAAGACCACTCCTACATCTCATTCCTCTGCAAATGAATACAATTGCGAGAACATTTGTTCTTTCCTCATATGCCTGTCTCTCTATTCTGTGTTTTCTCTCTATTTTATGTTTTCTTACTTTGTCTCCCATTTCTCAGGGACAATATTTTTACCTAGAATAAGAACAGTTTTAAATGACTGGAAAGGACCTGCTTTCTGCACTATAGTAGTTTATCAGTGCTCTATGGAGATTGTAGAAGAAACCTGAGCCTGAGAACTACTCCATAGGCTTACATTTTATCTATAGTTTATTCCTATACCCGCCTGTAACAAGAACAACTGTTATTATTTACAATTGTGTAAATAATGAAAGATGTTGAAATGTCTTTAAATACTCACAGAGGATTATAAATAACTACTGTGAAGAAACGTTATTTTGGTGGTTAGATGAGCAAGTCGCTTAATAAAGACTATTCCAAAAAACAATTTCTATTGTTATTACCTATTCTGCCTTTATTTTCTACACAAGCCTTTGGGTGTTGGACAAGCTGTTGGGAGTTCCTTATATCCAGTACAGAGAGCCAACTACTCCTCCACTTCTGCTGCTCCTTCTGAGTGCTTAGCAGACTTTGTTTCTGTATTCCTGTGGAGGTACCCTAGCAATACAGATCCAATAAGTATGAAGTTCTTGGATAGGTTTTGTATACATACATGTTTATCACCCTGTTGCTAGTTCAGCAGAGTTGGGTTGGGGAACAGGGTCTTACAATAGGTTCTCCTCACTCTGTCATTCCTAAATGATGGTAATAAGGGGTGTGGAAACCAAACTTGGGCTTCAGAGATTTCTGTTAAGAAAGCCAGTACTAGCAGAGATATGACAAACCTAGTCTGATGATCCTTGGGCTGTTGGCAGACTCTGCCACCATCACCCAGATGGTGCCCCGCCAGGGAGGGCATGGCCTGCGTTGTGTCACCCTCAGCTCCCAGCTCAGCCCCCACTGCGGAGTAGCCTGCTCACACTGCTTCCTGGCATACTTAAGCAAAACCTAAAACAAACAAATGTTTAGCACTATGAAAGGTAAAAACTGCAGCCTTTAGTTGCTAGGTATCCGAGGTAGAAGCTAAACACATGTTTTCCAGTACCATGAGGTGCCTAAGGTTCACAGGGCAATGCATGTGAACTTCCTTGGATTAGTTTTGAGGCTCACTCTTTGGGGCTTTGAAATCTCACTTAAGATTGCAAGCAGTTGTATTTTCACAACATTAAAAATTGACAGCCTGTGAATATTTCCATAAAGTAAGCAACTATCACCATTGTCTTAATAAAAGAATATATCGTCTTCTAAAACATGACAAGAGGAGGAAATGCCAGACTGCTATTTCTCTCCTTTCCAGGTCCTCTGAATTAAAAAGTTTGTCAAGCAAGAGAAAGAGATCCAAGATCAATTTCTTTTGCTGCAGAATCTTCCTCTTCATCTGTTCAGAAATATAGACTATGTTGGAGGCAATTTCCATCTCACCTGTTGAAGTTACTGTACTTTGCTTTAGTTTCATTTAATGATAGAATTTAATGCAGGGATCTGGAGCTGCAAATTCTCTCTTCTCGATCATAAGGGCTGGAGAATCAGACCTGCTCCCAATTGGACACCAATTTCTCATCTGCACAGTGGAAATACTAAAAAAGAACAGTGGGAATTTCCTGCCTGAGGGAAATTTCCTGCCTGAGGGTGCTGGGTGCTTGCCAGGGAAGTACAAGGTGTTTGATCCCAATGAGTTGAAGAGAGAACATATTTCCCCTCACTTCCAGGGTGGGTGCCAAAAGCAGGGCATGTACTGCTGTGTTTTGAGAAACAGCAGCAGGTTCTGCTATGCTGTATTTAGTCTTGAACAGGTATTTTAGTCTTAGTCTGAAAATGCTTACCAGGGATTCTCTGCACAAGAGGATTTTGGTTAAAAACAAAAGCAAAAAACCCCGAGGTGCATAGGAGCAAGTAAGGAAGAGGAATTTTAAGTGGCCAGGAACGATAAGGTTAAAAAGTGAAAATGTTCAAATTCTGCCTAGATTGTCTCAATATTTGTTTTTCAGTGAAAGGGCCTTATTTTTAGTTTGAAGAAGGAATCACATATCCCTTTTCACTGTATGGATCTGGGAATAAAGAAAGTTAGTCCAGGACTTGATTGGCAGCAAAATACCCAATTGAAATTTCATGGATCACTGATAAATGCCAGCTTCAGCCTTCCCCAGAAGCTTGGGGAAATTAAATCGGGCTGTCTGGAGCTCAGTAAGCTAGCTACCTTTTTTCCACTTTCAGACATGAATTGATTGATTTGATGACAAGGAATTTATTGAGGGGGAAGGGCAACAGGATAATTCAAAGTGCAATGGGATGATTTGCTATCCCTAAAATTGCTTTCATGGAATCTAAAACCATGTACAGTCCTCTTCTTGGAAAGGCTATTACTGGGGCTGCTCTTTGCTTCCCACTGCTTTGGCCACAGTCTTCTCCCAGTTTGTGATTTTCAGGTCCCCGTCGCGTCTCCTACACTGCTCACCCCGGGCCAGATCCTGGCAGCATCTGGCTGTGCAGCTAAAGCCACTGGGCCGCTGCTCCCGCGGGCAGTGGGACTCTGCTTCATCCCCTGCTCGGTGCGCTTGTGCTGCTCCACCTCGCCCTCCCAGCTCTCGGCTGCCCTGGGTAGGCTTTACAGCTGCCTCTTCAGCGAGTGTTTCTGCTATCTGAGAAAAAAACCCTACACATAGTTCCTTGCTAACAAGGCACTCCTGAAGCAGTCTTTCGGGGTCCCTTTTCCTAGGTTCCCATCTTTTTACTCTGAGCGGTTGCCTGAGCCACACTTCAGCTACTTTTGGTCACCCCAGACTTGTGAAAAATCTTCATATTTGTGAAATATCCTCCATTTCATATCACGGCTCATTTGTTAACAAAAATGCCTCTGTTATATTTTAAAATGTTTTAGGCCTGCCCGTTTGTATCTTTTTACAAATCTTTCTATACATCAGATGACAGCTGAATACCATTTATTTTCTCTGGGAGGAGCTCGCTTTTTTAAAGCTTGAGCCACTGAACTTACATCAGTGGAGGAAGTGATGCTATTTTAAGTTGTCACTCAGTTTTGATGCTTGAGCTGTTCACTGAGAATGGCTTTCAACTGCCTTCTTTTGTTTAGAAAATASCCAAGATTTCCAGCTTTTTACGATGGTTAAATTATCTTAACACCGTTGTCTTTACGGCTTGCTTTCAGTAGTTTCTTTTTATTGTATTCATTTAGACTCAATGTTCTTGAACCCATTAATTAAACATATCTGTAAGGGTTTGCTTATTTTGAGCCTAAGAATTAGAGACGATTCAAAGGCTATTTCCAAACCAGGTCTCCCAAACGTAGTAGAAAAAATACCTCAAACACTGGTACAGAAAACCCTGATATGTCGCTTAGGCAAACAGTTCAGCCTCTTGAATTGTAACTGATAACAGAAAATTCAGTACTGAGTTGCCGAGTGCATTTTAAAATTCTACAGCTTTATTGTGTTATATACAAAAAGTAATATTCCCTTGCCAGCCTAGATGAGAATATAACTGTTTTCAGAGCTTTTCCGTGGACAGAGTTAATTTAGCAAGATTTCTCTCTCATTTCTTCTCTTATTTCTCTGCCTGTGTTTCTTCTCCCCCTGCCACTACTATCTCAAGAGATGCCTTAAATTATATTCATCCTGGGTAAAACAAATAAATGGGGAAAACAAAGAGCAACGTAGCTTGCCTTAATGGAGATGAGCTGAGAATTTCCTTGGAAATTGTAGTCTGAGGGTTGAGTAAAGGATAAATTGAAGTCGTTACAATTTCAGGGAACAATCAGCATATTCCATAACTGAGATCAAAACATTTGTACAGCAGTACACATCTTCTTAAACAGGAATGATTGCATTCCTATTTTTTGGAAACTAATTAAATCCACTGCATCGTGACAAAAAATTAAAGCTAGATTTCTTTTCTGGCTCCAGAATAAAAAGAGACTCTCAGATCAGGTCTTCCCTCTGTAATATTTMCTTATGCCCTCAAGGACAGGAATAAGAGATGTAAACAAGTTCACTTTTTTTCTTTCTCTGTATCTCTAATTTTCATACAGGGACCTCTTCTTTAGGGCAGTGACATTAAATGCTTGGGTTTGAGTATCTTTCCTCCACATTGAGTACTCTTGTCTGTGGCAGTCCTGCAAGATCAGATTCTGAAAATCCTGGCTGTTTTGGAGAGAGGAAAGTTGACACTTCATCATGTGTATTTGTAAACCACAAACAAATAGTATTTCCTATTCATTATTTAATACATAGAATTTAACATGAAAGACCCAGAAGACCTTAGTGAGAGTGAGGCCTCCTTGGGACACTGGTAGGTACATGGAAAGTCTGTTCTCAGAGGAGCTTCCAGAAGGGTAAATCAAGAGAGCAAACAAAAGAAAAGAGAGATTTGATGTGACTTGCCCTAGTTTGCAGGGAAGGTCACTAAAAGAATTGGGAATAAAACACAACTGGTTTGASTCACAGGTTGCTACTCTTATAATTGGAAGTTAGTTTTTGTAGCTACCTCAAAATATCATTTTCATTGTCAGTGAAACAGGAGAGACAAAACATTCCTAAGTAAGAAAAGGCAGATTATCATACAAACGCTAAAAAAAGGTTCAGCTAGATTTATGAAGGATTTGCCATGCAATATAGCCAAGTTCTTTGAAGGGAATTGTATGAATTGGAAGGTTTAAGTGTGAGGCAGTTGTGTTTGATGTGCTTTGAATCTTACATGAGGATATTTACAATCTATCAGTGGAAACGTATCTTGAAATATCTGGCAAATAAAAGCATCTTTCAGGTTTTAATGGTGTTAATGAGTACCTCTTGTTTGGTAAGAATGTGTCTTCAGGCTGCTGAAATTAAYAACTGATCTGCTGAAGGGCCTAGAAGTTCTGGTTCAAAAGAAGTTCAAAAATATTGGGTATATTGGAGAAGAGATTACTAAGAAAATGAATGGTTGGAAAAAAGACACCTGTAAGTTTTATTTTTGTTTCCTTCTCAAGCAGAAAAATCCACTTTTGTCTTGAGAGTAGGAATCTTTCCTSGTTCGTTACCACTCAGGGTCTTGTATTCCCTTAATCTTACTAACTTTTAATTATTTATTTTGCTGTTATAAAAATAGTTTAAATCTAAGCAAAGTGTAATTGAATTATGAAACAATGAACTGAAATCTCCAGGTAACTTCAGTGCTGCTTCTGTTCTCCCTACCTTGCCCCCACATATCTAGYCATACTGTCAATACTGTGAACTGATATTGAAGTCTTCAGGTATTTTTCAGGAAACCACGCTTTTAGAATATAGTATACATAACTGATAAAATATTACTCTGGGTGAGGAAAGGCAGAGACAGTTGTAGAGCAGTTCAGCTATTTGGGTAATACACATCTTAATATTTAACACAAAAGTTCTCTTAAGTGGTCATGTTAATTGGTATATTGATAGATACACTATCGTCATATGTGTTTTACAGAAAATATTCTAATATTCTTGTTTTGATACAGTGAAGATGATTGGAAAGAATGCCTCTGCCCACTCCCAATAGGTATTGGTTAAGTCTAAGACCAGACCTTCAAAAATTATCAATGCCTTAACAGTTCTGTTGTTAAATTGCTGAATTTTCTGATGTTGGTTATGGGATTAGTCCCACAGACAGCACACATAAGGAACACTCTTTGAAACTGCTGAGTCATTTCAGTCTGAATAATAATTTAAGTGAATTACCTTGAATTAGCTGAAACAGATGYGTTCCTGGTTTTGGGAAAATTAAAGTATAAAAAATTAAAATAAGTCGATCACTAGTCAGCTAACTTGATCTATAAATTCCTCTCTAGAGTGATCTAACAAAAGCTCTGGGTGCGGGCTTGGGCTGTATGTTTAGCAACTAATTTGCATCTTAGCTGGTATTTGMCTTGCTACAGTGGAAGAATAATTGGAAATGTATGCACTGTATTAAACGTGTTGACTGAAGCTGTAAATTGGAGGAGACTGTGTTTGGTACRTAAATCTGGAGAACACTGCCAGGTTTGGTCATAAATATGTAACTTTCTGAATTCTATGACAGATAATAAGAAACATGTCAATGAGTGATGAAATRTAGATTTCCAATTATTTTAACAATATTTATTTATTTATTTAACAATAAACTACCTTTTTTGGATGTGTTTATTACAAATGTTTCATTATTTCTAGCTGAAAGTATAGGATGGAGGGTGCATAACCAGAAGGGATTCCTGGGTGAATAGCAAACTAATGTGTTCAAAATTCCAGTGGAAAAAGGAAATCTTATGTTTGTCTTTTRCAGTAGGAATTAATTCACTCTTTTGATGGTTTCTTTCCACTGCTGTTTCAAAARGGAGAAAGCTGTTTTTTAATATTCTCATAAAAGGAATTTATGCACCTGGTCTGTCTGTGACACYGCAATAAAAACATTTGGAATTATAAAGAATTATCTTTCTGATATGTTTTAAAACTGTATCAAAAGACTGAAAAGAGGTAAMGTTGTGTTTCGGGGAGGATGCAGGAAGGATAGCAGTCTCATTAACAAAGCCAGATACTGACAGCTTTGTCATCAGACTATCTAGTTTAACTTTCATGATCTCTCTGGGAAATTGTGGAGTTTTGATGTGGCAGAAAACACAGCCACCTCTTAGAGGTGAAAAGAGATTTATCTTAATGAAGACGGGCTATGTGAACACGTGCCTATGTTAAGCTGTATYGAAATGTCTCATAAAAACAATTTCTGGCTTACTACTGAGAATTGAGGTTGGTGCACTAAAGGTATAAGAGCTGCCTGCTGAGAGACATGCTTCCTGCTTGGGATGCTCTCCTCAAGGTCGGGCCATTCTCTTCATATCGCACKTCCAAAATCCTGGGCTAATTAAGTATCCCGGTGTCCCGAATAAGCATACCTGATTCATAGGTTCAGTGAGGGCTGGGAGCATGAAGTCTTGTTGAGTTTGCTCCTACAAAGGGAAACAACATGAGGGCTCTGTGCACTATACTGTTTTCATTCAGGTACTTTCAGAGGGTGGGAATAACGCAGGTTGGCATGGATTGCACAAGGATTATGAAATCTTTCCCAAAGTATTTCTTTGGTCTTATAACAAACTATACGTAGCAAATGAAAAGAGTGCTWTTCTGTCTCAGGAGACCAGGAGAAGCATTATTACCTTACTTATATTGTTACTAYAGTAGGAGCATTGCTGTAGAGGAAGGGAAGCCTGGCTGGCATGGGAGAGAATTCATCAACATTTAGAAACCTGATTTAGATTCCTTTTCAAGTCAGAAGCAACAACAACCAGGCCTGACAAGACTTTGGCACCCTCTTTTTGTGCTTATGAAGGTGTTACAGCCACATGTATCCTTACAGAGACTCATTTCAAATATGAATGCCTGATTTTATATTCAGGGCTAATAAAAATAAAATAGCGATTTTTTTATATGCCTTTTCTAGCAATTCTAGCATACTGTTTTGCCTGTAACTGTCTGTCTCTGTAGGTGAAGCCTTGTGTTGAAGAACATGAACAATTATGTTTTATTGAGYAATTACTTTTTATTGACATTTTGTAGGAGGCCCCTATATCAAACATATGCATGAGGTAGGAAGGCAGTTGTGTAGATGAAGACCAATACAAAGCATGAAAGTTACGCAGGTTGCATGGAAATGTCCTTACTTTACGTATAGCATACTGCAATGCTTTTTGTAAATGTGCTGGTTTGGGTGATGCTGACCTTCACGCTGTTAACCTTTATTATGTCCGCTATTATGGTGACCTACATACTACTGTGAATCATTTTACCCAAACGTGCTTTGGAACACAGTCTTATAACATATGGTATTAATTTTTTTCAGTTAAAATATATGCCAAAATGACTCTGGTTCTGAAAGCTGCATAGAGATTTTTATACCTAATTCTCTATTTTGGCTGTAATTAYATTCACCTTGAAAGTAAGTAACCCTAAGTATTTTGATCCTAAATTTATTTTATCCCTGGTATATTTTTAAGGTTGCCCATTTTGGAGGACACCTCCATTTCAAGTGTCCATTCTTTAAAAATGTAGAATTCCTTTGTGCCAAGATGAGATGTGCCCACAGTTCACTCAGAGTAGGGATTTCTGTACAGGAACAGCACTTGTTAGTATCTCTAGTGCATGCAAAAAGATGTAGAAACTCTGAATTACTCTCGGAAAAAAAACCCCAAATAATCTAAAACCATGACATAGTCATGACAGTTGGCCCCTTTTCTTGCTTGTAGTCCCCCTTGCAGGGGTGAATATCTGCCACATTCAAAGGCAGATAAAATAAGTAAAGACATGGAGACTATACAGAACCTAGAATACTTACAATAGCACTCCATCCTCGTGCAATAATTTCAATGTGATATATACAGAGCCTACACTTTCACAATTTCACTGATTACAAGTTCACCTCTTACCTGCTGCTTGTTCTTTTCTTCTTTGTTTGAAAAGACATAATTAAAATGTACTACATAAGGTATGACAGATAGCATGTTCATCTCATATAGAAAAAYGGGTAGAATAACCTTTCTCTCATCTAGTAATTACATTGTAAACCAAATAYCATTTTGATTTCAACTATCTAACAAAAAAGAAACCACCTTTTTAAATTGTATATTGCATCAGTTGAATATTATATTACAACAGAGGAAAGGGAAACAGCAACATTTTCAAAGCYCAAGTGACTTTTTACTAACAGTTGTCGTGAAGAATAGCAAGGTTATTATTCATAAATGAGTAATTATTCACCAGCTGTACAGCACTAACCCTGATTGATCAGGAACCAACAGAAGAGGAAGCTCAGTAATGGTTTTCAGGCTAACCAAAAGGCTCATCAATCTTTGATTTCTTGGTGTTTGCTTCTTTTTCATTTCATTTGGAAATGCCTACTGAGGGACAGGCAGGTGTCTGCAGTGACTCAGACATGCATGGAGGAGCAGCTGATCCSTCCAAAAGGTGAACAAAGTCCAACCTCAACTCTGAGCCATCTATTTTCAGTAGAAGCAACTCATTTGAGAAAAAGGTGGATAGATATACTGATGACCTGGACTAACTGAAAAAAATRCAATTAAAGCTATGAAAAATGATTCTAATGACCAGAGCTGCTTTGTGTAGTGTCTGAAATTTATTATGCTGTGTCATTACGTTATAACTGCTGTGGTGAATTTAATTTCTGTGTTAGTTACCAGGYTTTTTTGGAAAGCAATAAGGTTTCTATCATTCTGTGGATGATAAAGATGTAGTATGCTTAGGTACATTTTTTTACTTTGGCAGAAGCTCCTTTTTCCCCTTGAACCAAGATATGAAATTATGAATTAAAGAAAATAATTTTGTGAGAAGRGAACTGAAAAGTATGCTTTAAAAAAACTCTCTGGTGAAAAAAAACCCTACTTGATTGATAGATACGCAGCTGAAGGTCAGTGCCCTGAGAGCACTAATGGGCTTTAATGGCCCTGAGCAGCCTCACTTGGGACCCCCATTCCACCCATGAACCTGGGGCCCTATTTCAGCTCCCATCGGGCCACCTGCCTGGGCCTGACCTATCTTATAGGTCCTATGCCTTCACACTTRTGCATCTGAGAAAATGAATAGTTTTGTTTCCACTTTATGTATTAATTCACTGAACCGTGAGACAACGCAGTAAAGAGAGGGGTAGGTTTTAAAGCAGAGTTGGTTCAGGCTGAACATAGCTTATAGGTTGTGTGTAGATAGAAAATTCATACAGGCTGAAGTGCTTTAATACTTACCTATATGCTTTGAGACATTTTAATTAAAGTACGTGGTCAAAATACCAACACCTCAGTATCTACAGTCAGACATTACATTCCTAAAGGAAAAGACTTAATTACTCTGAGTAAATGAAGGMAAATAAGTCTTGTTGAGATCAATAGAGATGCTGCAAGTATTCAGCTCCATTGGTGGTGCTGGGGAGGGAAATACAGACTTTTTCCCCTGAGAGAAGAATTTCCTCTCTCTCTAGGKAGATAACCGTGGTTTTATGTGAAACACCTGTGGCAGTGAAGGCTTTCATATTTAAAATATTAAGCGATGTGGATAAAGTACTGGATCTCACCCTACAAGAATTTCCAAGGAAGGCTGTACTCAGAGAGCTTTCTGCAGGTCACCGTGCATCTCTGTAGGGGTGGGATTTGATCTTGGTCTGTATATTGGGTTACTTGGGAGTAACTGGGCCAGGTGACCTTTCTGGGAGAGCGGGACGCARTTGTGTATGCTGTCGGAGAGCTTGTGGGATGCTGGCAGGGAATGGGACAGAGACTTAAAAGATCTGTGAGCTCAGGGTCTGAGGGGAGAGGGACAAATAGAGCTGGCCAGCTCAGGGACTGGGAATAGATGAGGGACCCTCAGCTGTGATAAAGCCAGAGGGACCTTGTGAAGTCTTGTTGCAACTCAAGTCATTACTAGCAAGGCCCTATGAASAGTGGTAGAGGGAAGACTTGCATATAAAACCTTGCTATTGCTGTCTTAGTTGCTTAGATTATTTTGCAAAGCTACTTATCCTAGCATATTCTAGTGAAATCTGGCTTTTAGATTTTTTTTTTTTTAATTTTAAAGCTTTTTGATTGTTTCTGGGAACTTACTATAGGAAAAAAGGTCTAGACAGATCTAGTTCAAAGCCCTTGTTGACTTGATATCCTGCTGCAGAAGAACTAATCAAAAGCTGGATGCATAAAATGGATGGATTTTGTGTAATATTTGCAAAGCATTGGCAAATGCATATCATATTCTACGATCAGTTTTTAGAAAGCTAGCTGTGGCTAGACTGAGAGAATCTCACCCTTTAGATCCACGGTGTAACTTGCTGTGCTTTTTGGAACAGTCCTAGTTCTCTTTAGCCCTGGCTAAAAGGATGACTGGTGTATGTATATATTTTAAATTGCCATATTTTGTAGGATATCATAGAATGGATAAACCACCAACATTAATTCAGGGGTGAAACTAAAATTTTTCTTCATCAGTTTACTCCACTTAAAGGAAGAAGTAAATTTTTGTCCTTCCTCCGTAAATCTTTTCCACTGTAAATCTCCTAAATACTGGTGTCCTATCTAGCAAACAGCTATAAATTTGAAAAAATTAGATGCTGTATTATTTTTCAAGGCCTTAAGTGTTGCATATCTTTATCTTCTAAATCCAGTAGAAGATATACGTTAGATTTAGTTAGAGTTTGGTAGCTTATTTTTATTAGCAGTAAAGGAAAAGTTATTACACTTGAAAGCTGAGGACACCTGATGTGGAGATCATCTATAGACAATAAATATGGAATGTGACAACTGTTTTCAGGTGAAATAAACTTTAAATGTCATCATTAAGTATGTAGTTGATAATTTTGTAGAACCATCTTACTAATGTKGCTTATTTGGCATGATGGATTTAATTGAAAAGGCATTCCGGAARAATAATGTTGTGGGTCTTCTAGCTGAAAACCAATAAATGTGTTAACTGTTTAAGGAACTTTGCATCTTTAGTAGAGAGCTTCCTCAATTAAAAAGGACTGGAAGATCTTTAAGGGGTAATATAGGGATAATATGGATTGTAAAACAGCAATGCAGTAAATTTGGCCTGAGTTCTGACTTTTGGACAAATGAAGCAGAACCAGTCTTTAGCATGTTCAAGTATTTTTAGTGCCTTTAAAAATATTTTGGAGCTGAGAGGCATTGTTTTAATTTTTAAGAGCATGAGGATTAATTTCTAGATTTGTTGCAATCTTCCTTTTCATGGATGGTATTACTGAATCCATGTTACCACAGTTTACTTACATAGCATTCCTACATCAACTTTGCACCAAAGTTTTGCCTCTTGTGAAAATACTTTGGCTCTTAATGCGATTGCTTGTGCTTTATAGAAGCATATATTGATTGCATGCTGCATTTTGTAATCATTTTTCTGTAAGAAGATAGTTGAAGAATTGTTAGAATTGGATTATGCTAGTTTTGCTTCTCTTTGTTTTAATGCTGTCAAAACAAGTGTTGTAGTTCAATCTATATTCTATCCCYTGGAATATATATTCTGTCCTATATTTTGTCCTTTGGAAGCCTCTGCTTCGTTTTATTAGTCTGAACTGTGTGTGAGATGGTTCCTTTCTTAAAGTCCACTCAACCCTTCAGGATTTAAGAGACCTTTATATGTAAGTGTTATGACTACCTTCAAACCCTGACTTTAATTTGTATTTAGGTGTTGGAGCTGGCTGACTTACTTTCCTCCACTAAACTGTTGAGCATCCAGCAACTCTCACTGAAGAATTTGGGTAACTACATATTTGGAAGGATCAAGCCACATGTTCTGCAACCTGTGAATATAGATTTAAGAGGTTCAATTCTGAAAATCTTCATAGTGCCTGCAAAGGTACACATACATATCCATGAACATACATTGAAGATTTTTTTGGGGGGATAGAAGGAACTTTTCTGAAAGCTACTGTAATATGTTGTAGGATAGTGAGTGTTAACCATTTAAGGGATAAAGATCGTCCTTGTCTGGGACGTGTTTAAGAGGGTTCCCTACCCCTCCCCACTCGGTTCATATATGCTTTTAAGCTTCAGTTACTGCAAATACTGTGTAAACCTTCTTCGGGAGCAAACACATTGCTATGTATAGAAACAGAAGCAAGAAGAGGTGCAAATTTACTGGTAAATCCCATAAAACTTGTGGAGTATGTAAGAGGAAGAATTAGACAGCCATTACAAAGTTATAGTCTTTGAGATGGACGTTGGATGTTAGTRAACTATGTGAGATGTCTGTGGTCTATTTTAATGACTTTACTGAATCCCAAGCTAGTGCTTCTCCTGCCAGGACATCCATTCTGGCTGGAGCATTCAGTAAGAAATGCAGCTGCTCTACTTATCCCAAGGTCAGCCAGACTTTGTAAACCAAAATGATTTTTGACAAGATGGAACTTAATTTRGCCAATTGTTGTATATTAAAATTGTAAATTATGCAAATACATTTGGTTTATGACAGCTGTATTTGAAGGCTGCTTTTTTTTYACCTTCCTTCAGTTAATTAAGGAAGTCTGGCAGCAAAAGGCCTCTCTTACTGACTCATGGATGCTCATACCTGGTGATCTCGTACCTAAGAAGAAAATCACTCATGTTCACCAGAAATGCTCATTAAACAAACTTAAATTGGTTCCATTGTCTGAAACTTGACTGTCCTCGCTGGACTGTGATGAATGCTGCTCATTACTTAGATTAAGCTTTCAGCCTTGGGAAGAGTACTACACTGTAAAATGTTTCACATTATTAAGCAAAGAGAAGGTAGTCATGTAGACAAATGGTAGAGTTTTAATCAATTAACTGGAAAAGTCTAGATGTACTACATAATGTCACACTTATAATAGTTTACAATTAACGCTGGGCATGGAAGTGTTTTCATACCCACTGAGGAGAAAAAGTTATCACTGGGTGTGTTCCCTGCTAGCTGAAAAAGGTCCTGAAATTGCATGATGTACATCTGTCCTCTTTGGGGGCTGCTTGCTTTTCAAAAGCAAAGCAGCTATCCTTGCCCACACAGTTGCCTAAGTGGCGTTTCCAGTGCTGAACCCAGTATGAAACAGTCTGCTCTTCATTGTAGATCAGGTAATACTGAGCCAGCCTGTGAGCTCTTAATTGGGTGGTTAATATGAAAAATGGAGGCTATAACTTTAAATTTTATGGTACGGAACAATACAGCATACAAGTTCCCTGCTATGTTGTGTAAATAAAAGAATAAATAACACAAAAGCCTGCTTATAATYTCACACACACTACTAATACTGAATAATTACTCTATAATGGCATCTTTCTTWGCACAGTTTTCATTTGTTATGCTTTAATTGTTAGGAGTGCTTAGTGAGCTGACTCCAGAACTTGTAAGTTTTATGCAGAAAGAAAATACTTAGAAAAGCAGGAAGAAAAGCAATGCTTTTGCTAAGAGATTTGCACTATACCATTTAAGTTACAATTGAAAGGCAAAAGAGAACACAATAAAGTTGTGGGCTTATTATACATGGCAGAAGGAAGAGGAAAGGCAAAATAGCTTGTGCTGAGGCACCCTGAAAAAAAAAATTAGGAATCTGACTATTTTATGCTTAGGAAATGTGTTTTGTTCCAACAAGAGTCAGCAGATTAGAATAAGTGGCATTACAAGGTTGGTACAGTTGCATGTATCTTTACTTCAAAATTAGAAYGAAAACAATTGATTAAAGCAAACATCCCATAGTGGAAGAGGGAATGTTCTTGGTTATCCATACACATTGAAGTTTGGTGGGTTTTTTTTGTTTGTTTGGTTGTTTTTTTTAAACAATTATTATTTTTTTAAATAAAATTGGGGAAAATTKTGATGCTAATGCTGCTATTGTAAGTGGTAGCTACATGTTCTTATGGGAAGATATTAGTACACAGATGCATTATTTTATGTGGTTGTCTGGATCCTCAATCAGTGGTGTTTTGTGCAAGTGTAGTAATTTGTGWTGGTGGCTTCTAACCTTATTAGTATTCATTCTGAACAGAAGCCTTGGCTCTTTTTTAACTCCCATTGCCTGATAATTCATCATAATTTGGCTCCGAATCACTTTGGCATAATGGACCACAGTTATMTTTGTTGTACCTCTGCTGAAGTCAGTAGAGTAAGCATAGGGTAAGCTTGGTCAAGAATACTACCATTTATTTAAAAATGAAGTAAGTCTTGACATAGTATTAAGCAACCAGAAAGCTAGAATAGGTTGTGCTGTTTTTCATTGCAACAAGATAAATGTAGTATTGTTGGAAAGTTTCAGGTGTGTAAGTATGGAGAATGTTCTAAGCAAATAGCAACCCTTTGAAAGGAACGTAATTGTTTCTTAGGCACAACAGCCTAAAACCAGAGGAGCTGCCTTTTTTATTATGTTTTAAAATTTGGATTAAAAGCTCTTAAAGGATCATTTTGCACAGAGCAAAGTGTGTTACGCATCATTGTGTGCTGAAGCATGAATTTATTAAATATGGATATGTGTAAAATAAAAGTGGTAATTTTTTACAGGTACCACTTTCTTTYAAAAATTGCATAGTAACCCATGTCTGTGAGTTATAGCCAATTATTGTACAGTCTCAGCATGTGACGGATATCCACCACAATCTTACCGAACACTGGGTGTGACTCTGGAACCATTACTAAGTACAGTAAAACTGGATGTAGTTTTTATTTTTATTTGCTCTGTAAACAGGATCCCCGGATTTGAAGACTAAATAAATCTTCTGCAAGCTAGATATAAGTCTACTAACCATAGATTAGTAGCTTCCTCAAAAAAGGAGGRTTGTCTGTGGTTGAATGTTGCACATGTTTGTTCAGGTTTGTTTGACTTATTCTAGAACAGAATCTGGCTGGTTTGTATATACGAATSTTATATGTTCTGTCAAGCATCACGAATGAACTACACAGCTTTATGWATTATTGTGCCTCATCTGGGCCAGAGTAACTGCTCGTGTATGCATCCTTAACTGCACTTACGACTGCAGATATGCTGTAAAGCACATTAAATTAAACCTTTCATTAGCATGATTGAGTTGTAGTGGTTTAACAAGTTTCCTCCCTTCAGCTAACCTTTGCTATCCATTAGTTGGGTGCATGCTTTGCCTGTCAAATTGAGAGATAATGCAGTTTAGTTTCAGATTTGAGCTAAGTCAYGTTATCTCACATTTAGCTCTTACGCTGAAGATTAAGCTAAATTGTGTTCTCATAATTGGAGTGGGCTAAAAGCATACAGGCAGATGGATACTTCAGCTTGGCAATGTAAGCCATTAAGATCATGATAACTTGCTTGTGTCTGAGCCAGGAGTGCGCTCTCTATTAGTTCTGCTGCTGTTTCAAAAAAAAAAAAAAAAAAAAAATAGTGGGATGTGGAATTGGAACAGCAGGTAGGACAGTGGTGTGGCAGCAGTTTGCAGACAAATAGTATAATGGGACTTTCCAGAAATGGCTTCTTTCTCTGTACAGAGCTCCAAGGAGACTCCTTTCCTTAAACTTGGGTTCTTTGCACTTCAGAGATTTTTTTTTTTTAATTATTTTTTTAAAGGGAAAAGGGAGGGGTATATGGGGCAGTTACAGTAATGATGCTGCCTTTCTAGGGTATGCTGTCAAAGGAGCATATCAAAATGTTGTGCAGAGAACAGACGGTTTCAAAGCCTTGAAGGAATGGAGCTGGAGAATCTAGTAATGAAAGAACTGGAGGAGAGTGATAGTCTTTGTTCAGCTGGATCTGAGGTCTGCCAATTTCTGTAACAGCAGTAAGCTTGAAATATATGCACAGACTTGCCTGAGCCTCAGGATACATTTTTATCGTTAATAACCTTAGTACCTAGCCAAGAGTATTCTGCCAACATTTGCTGGATTTGAAGGGCCAACTCAAGATGTTTCTCCTCTAATAAAGGAAAAATAAGAGTATCCTTAACCAGATGACCTACCTGAAGAATTTTTTAGAAAATTTGTCCTTTTGTCCACTTTCCTCTATTTTTGACTCTTTAGTGCAAAAGAATAAAACAAATAATATCACAAACTCAAACTTTTTGTTTCTGAAAATGTTACATGTTGTCTTGAAGGCTAATTCAGGTGCTTCTTACTCTTTTGGCTCCTTGGCTATGCTGCATCTCCCATGAGATGCTGATCTCCTCTCAAGCTGGAGTTGCAGACGGACATTCTGAGTGGGAAGCCTAGCATGTGAATGAAAATAGGGTCACAGGTACCTTTGTGTCTTTAATGGCAACACTTTTTTTTTGTTTGTTTGTTTGGTATCCTTGTATTTTTGTTTTTGATAAAGTCAGCTCTTCTGTGGTTGGAGTTTATGGTGAAAGAAAGAAAACTGAAGGTGACATCTTTTAGAAGCCCCAGCTCAACTTTAGCATCTTGTTACCAGGTATTAAAGGTGTCATCTAACAGTTAGACCAGGGGTTCAATGTGTCTCTGTAATCTTTGCCTATAACTGGGATCAGCTCTAACTTGGTAATGTTGGGTAAGTTGGTCTCTTTCTGACACTTAGAAAACTAACAAATCAAAACACCATGACACTAATTTTTTTTTTTTTTTTTTTAATTAATATTAACTGAAGCAATTTGGAGTGCTGGGATAAAAAGTGGTAGACTGCCAAATATTTCCTATAAACTTAATCAATTTTGGAAGGTAATGCTTGCTGTGGATGAAATTAAAGAACTTTGAGATTACCTTTTATGTTATGAAATATTCCTAGTGCAAATGAGAACAAGTTTCTGCTTTCCATAAAAGCTGCTGTGAATTATCATGCATTAAAACATACAATTTAAAGGGGAGACATGAGATAACGTGCATTAGTAAATTTATAMATTCAAGTCGTCTGTATGCTCCTGAGAGACCCAAGGGTGGGATGGAAATGAATTTCTCTGCACAAMATAGGCTTCTCCACAAATGATAGCATAGGAACTATGGGAGTATCAATGTGTTGTATTCCTTTCTCCACCCCCTCTCACTTTTGGTTCATAACAGTCTAGCTTTTGGGGATGTGATAGAGCACTTGCAAGCGCTTATAAACCTATGAGAAGGTCAATGACATATACAATGGTTTTAATGAACCTTCAAGGAAATTCCATAGTGATGTTTCTTTTGGAAGTAATGAGTTGCTTCACATAAAGGTAATGTGAAGGATGGTTGAAAAGGTGCTGTTTATTGCAATTATTTGCCACTGTGGCTTATTTTAGTGTTTAAAATCTTCATTGGTTAGAGTTCAGGGCTGCTCGTGCATTGATTTCTGTTATGTGACTTCCAAAAACCATTCTGATTTTGTTGCTAGTAGAACCTTTGTGGATATTTCAGGCATTTTCATGATTTTTTTTTCTTGACACTGCAATGACTAAAGAAATCAATTTTATACGGAAGAAATGCAACAGTTTCAAAGGATTCTGAAGTTATCAATGTCAACCACAAGTGTACAAAACCTGAGATCAATAATCCATTCAGCAACCCTGGGAAACTAGTCAAGTGACTTCTGAAAACAAAAAACAAGTACTATGAGAAATGCTAATCACTGTACAGATGYAAGGCCCTTAATTTTCAGAAAAAGTAGTAACAACGAATAAACTGTTAATTGTAAATATCCCGAATATCAGTCAACTGATTCCACCCTCATGGTAGAGTTAAAGGTATCTTTAAATGAGTAATTTCCGTATACTCTTACCTGGAGCCTTTCTAGCAAGCACATACATATGTATTCTATGACTTCTGCCACTTCACATATCAAAGAAGTAAAATCTTGTTTTGTGTTTCTTTTTCCCAGACAACATATATAGAGAAAAGATTATTGCTTTCCTATTGAAAATGCTTGAAAAGGTAGAATGAATTACTTATTGTAGAGTACTCAAGGTGGAGCAAATGACTCATGTTGGGATAAGAGATGCAGACGTGGCATGGGGCCAACTTTTTCACCATTGTCACATCCCTTTCTTCCTAAATTAAACTTCAATTTTTATGAAACATAAGCTGAAAATTCTCATGGGGTCTTTGACACCATGTTTTCTTCATGTGATCTGCTAATCACCAGTTGTACCAAGAGCCCAACAGTTATGTTAAATGGCTATTGGCTGGAAAATAGTGTCTTTGCTTTTAGGGGKSTGTGTGTGTGTATGCACACACACAAGACAATTATATCTACTATAATGCTGCAATAATGCTGCACTCTTATTTCTTCCAGTTCTAAACATGATCAATATATAACTGACTTCTTATCTACATGTTGACCATGTAGCATAACTTAGGTTCAGTACCTTTTGTTGAACTACTTTATTGGAGAGTAGGTAATTGAGAAATAAACAGTCAAATTCAGCTGTGATCTTGGTTATCAGTTTAAATTCTGAATAGATTATTTGAAATTGGAATAATTTAAATGGGAACAGGTACCCAAGGAAGGAGGATAGTTCTGAACAATTTATTGGTGGTTTGAAGCCATGAATAATTCAGGACCTACATATCTTTAAATGACATGCCATGAACTAGATTGCTGCAAATTACAAGAGTATGAGAATGATATAATATCACGTAAATTTGATATTCATCTACAAAGGTTGGTTGTTTGTCAAGCTGTTTGTGGGTTTGCAGCTGACCTTTAAAAACTTGAGGATGAATCAAACTAATAGCCTGAACAATGAAAGTCTTTCAACAAGTGAGCATAATAAATCTCCCCACTTTGAGAGGGAGGCAAGTATAATATATAAAACTAAAGACAAGCTTTAATAGACACACAGAACATAGGGAATTAGTTCTGAATATAGAAAGATTAATTATAGCTATGGTCATGTTGAGGGTTGAAGATGTATGAATGCGTTTGAGGATTCAAGATTCCATACCCTACTTTTAACTGTATCTTTGAAACAAATCATCCTAAAAGTTATCTTTGTCAAGCAGCRAACTTGGAACTTCAATCCCTTTACCTTTCAAAATCGTGTCTCAGTCATGATAATTATGCTGCAATGTAAGGAACCACTAATTTGTGTGGTTCTAGTTGAATCGTGAGGGGGGAAAAATGAAGAACTGTGTGTTCTGCTTAGAAATGGTAATCTTCCCTGAACAAGTTGCTTGCTTTTCTGCTGAAGTTCAGGATTGATTGTGATGGCAAGAAAAGGTCAAAAGTAGCTGTGTATGTGATTTTGTGTGCATGGAGAAATGAATGTGTGTAAAGTATCAACATAGAAAGTTAAATTTAGGCTTAACATCACATTACTAGCTAGATGCGGTGTCATAATCTGTCTGCATCTGAACTGCAGGTTGCGTTTAGTGTTGTGCTTAGTTAAAATGATTGTGTTTAATCAAAACTCAATTTTCAGTGGGGTACATCCAGCCAAACACCAAATATAATAATGTTTAAATTGGGAGAATAAAACAAAGTTCTTACAAAATGTGAAGCTGGGCAGAAATAATTTGGCTCTGTCCTTCAGAAGCTCTGGCTACGAGAGCCGAGCTGTTTGAGCATTTTGAGCAAACACCACTGAGTGAAGTTCTCCCTCGGCATTACAGAGTGGCTTTCTCCTCTTCACAATTGAACAGAGTTTGGTAGTATTTATGAACTTAGTGTTTTTCAGGCTTACTGGGACACCAAATATAAAATGAAACCAACTGAGCATCTAGCAAAATCAGAGGATTTGTAGAGTGTAGGTGAAGCTCTGTAGCATGTGTGACTGCCTGCCTCCCCCATATATAATAGGTACATATATTTGTATGGTTTATTGTTGCTTAAATGGCTGTCAAATTATTAGAAGTGCTAAATTTAATGCCTAGCTATAATATTGCAAAGGGGATTTCCTGTCACCATGGAGATTTTCTTATCACACAGGACAGTTTAGTAACTGTAATGCTTTAATTTTAGACTGTCTTTCATGCAATATGTRACTACATTAATCTTTTGGTAAAATGAAAATGAATGCATTAAAAGGTTTGTTCACTTAAGATGGAAATCCACATAAAAAGGTGCATTCTGTGCTTACACCTTGTATAGTACAACAAGCTTAGGAAGGCAGYGTTATGTAGTAAATTATTACTTAGTCTGTATCACCTTGGGATGGTAAAGTGGCATAAGATACTRAATACACTGAACATACATGCAAGACACAACTGGTACTTTGTCTGAAGAGAATGGCAAAATAAGTAGTCATAACAGTGAAATATTTGTATAAACAGTTAGGGTTTTTTTTGCCACCTAATTGTACAGACTTTCCTCTGAAATCTGTTGTTCTTATCACTGTAGTAAGACTTGTGCCAGGTGATGATGTTTAGATGTAGCACTGTCTGTCTACAGTTGTGCCTAGATCTTAATCGAGCTTCCCTTTCCATCTCGCAGAGCTGTTCTGTCAAAAGTATTGAAGGGGTTAGAATTAACGCAGCTATCRGCTGCTCAGGTTAGCCAAGCAAGCTGTCATGGCTTGCACAAGGTATGCAAGGTACAGGACAAATTTTCACACTAGCGATGCCATTAACTAGTGTTGGCCACAGTATCTGACTGACACGGTGCCCATTCCAGAAGATTTTKCTGGGATTGTTCAAAAGACAGTGAGTATTTTGGGAAGTGAAAACTGTAGTAATTATGTTGACACAAGAGTGATATTTACCACACTGGCATTTGGATTTACAGAAAGTAAAAAGTACTTCAGCTTTCCTGCTGAGCGTAGCAATACTATTATAAATGCTTTGTGTATGGAGGCAACGTATCTCATGTGCTCAAGAAACCAATAGCTCTTAGTGTACTAAGTGTCTCCAGTGGAGACAATGAGGGTTTTAAAAATAAAGCTTGCATAATGTTTCAATGGGCTGAATTTTCAGTTATTTCTTTCTGTTTGTGAACCAACACTCTCCATCTTTTTTGCTCAACTATTGCTTCATCTTCATTTTAAAAACTTCAGTTCAAAACCTTGTGCTTCCATCACTTGTGTGCCACAACTTAATACCATAAGAAGATGGAAGCACAGTAAAAAATTGTACTTAACAATAATTCAGAACAAGGTCAATATGTTTTTTCTGTCTCTTGTTAAATTAGGCTTTATCAACCATTTAGGAGGCTATGTGTGAATATTTTGATGTAGAGGTTAAATGTTTCAGCAAAGATGATATTTCTGTCTTCATATCACAAAGTATTGGATTGTTGACTGGAATAACAAGAGGCAACAAATATGCTTTAACAATCACTTATATATCAAACTTCCTCAAAGTCCTAACTGAATAGTGTTATAAGTTTTGGAGAGCTTGTAACAGCAAGGAAATAGTGCCTCTAAAGTATGCTAATAACATTTGCTCTTGACTTTCAGATGAATGACAATGTGCTTGTTTGGGAAAGCATCCTAAAATAGCTTCCCAGGGTAATACTAACGGTAATCAATCACTACGTTGCTGTTTTTCACATATAAGCTGAAAGATGTCAGAGTGCTGTTGAGGTGCTAAAGGTGGAATAAGTGGAAGGGAAGGCTAGCACTTATTCAAACACCTAGCTGGACATGATCACATTTTAGTGACAGGCTGTCTAGGCCTTCTTGCTTAAGACATCATTAGCATTTCTGCAGATAGCTGATTTAAATGGCTTCTGGTACTGTGGAACTTGGTATCTTTCTAGCGTAAAGATCCACTGAAACTATGGAAGGGTGAGCTGTGCTGAAACACTACCAGAGAGTTAGACCAAAGGCATTATTTTAAAATAGTTTCACTTTCCTACTTGTYGTGGTTTAACCCCAGCCAGCAACTAAACACCACGCAGCCGCTTGCTCACCCACCCCCGTCTGGTAGGATGGGGGAGAGAATCGGGAGGGCACATGAGGGAAAACCCGTGTGTTGAGATAAGAACAGTTTAATAATGGAAATAAAACAAAGTAGAACAGTGATAATAACAATGATAACAACAACAACAACAGAATATACAAAACAGGCRATGCACAATGCAACTGCTCACCCCCCACATGTCCCAAATGAACCGCGTGAGACAAACCCCAGAGTCGTCGTGTCCCGTCCCCCTCCTGTTTTATACCAAGCATGATGTCACATGCTATAGAATATCCCATTGGCCAGCTGGGTCAACCGCCCCGGCTATGCTCCCCCTCAGCTCCCCCTGCACCTGGCAGAGCATGGGAGGCTGAAAAGTCCTGGTGCAAGCACCACCCAGCAACAACCAAAGCATCAATGGGCCATCAATGTTCCTTTCATTACCAAAACCGAAACACAGCACCCCCTCCAGCTACTGGGAAGAAAGTTAACTCTGTCCCAGCTGGAACCAGGACACTACTATATTGATACATCTTCTTTAACTCATGCCACATGGCTTAATACTGTTTTCTCAGTACTTTTGATTAGTTTTCTGAATCTTATTAAAAAGGCTAAGGCTGGGGATGAAGGAATAGGCTTTTATAGGATGAAAACATAACATTATCGTGCTTGTCTAAGTAATTGTTAGAAAAACTCCCCAAGCCCTACAGTGTCAGCAAAAATCGTGAATTCAGAGCTTAAGCCTGAAGTTAGCAGCACTCAGTGATGGGAGAGCGCTAGAAGATGCTGATGGGGGTGCTGGAAGTAGCTGTACGGTGCATAGAGCTAGGTGGGAGTGAGACCCACAGCTGTCCCAGTGGCATGTTCTGGCTTGGAAATGGAGAACAGTTGGGTGGCAGCCAGACTATTGAAGATCAGCTGGTCCTCACTGYATGAAAGAATGATGCCATCCCTCTAATTTTACACATACATGAAGATGATTTTGCCATGCTGGGTAGGCTCTCAACAATCGGACAGGCTTAAAGAGCTTATTTAAAACAGGTGGGAAAGATTTGAAACTCATTTCTAAATATGGTAATTGTGTAATAAAAACAGATGACTTGGCATAGAAATTTTTTGGGTCACTTTGATTATTCCCCTACACCCAGTTGCATCTGGACTTCCCCTCTGCCCCCTCTGCACTCCCACCTTTCCTACACTTTGTGTATGTGCATCCTCAAAAGTATATAAATACTCTGTCTTATCAAATCCTTATGTTATCACTCTGTGTCTGGCAGTGTTCCCACTGGAGTGTGTGTTGTAGATGAGTGTGTATAAGTGCTTATTTTGTGAACAGAATCAATACTTCTCTCTATTTCCATTATTTGTCTTATGAACATTGGATTCTGACATTCACTATATTACATCTGGGATAACCTTCCAGAAGATTTAAGTGCCTTATTTTCAGGAGTTCTTTTGTTTTAAACTGCTGTTGCTTCATCAGTAATCCCATTCCCACCATATTCTTTTGTATAATAGGTATAGAAATCACTTATTTAAAGACTGTAGGGTGCACAGTGACATTAGTAATTATCAAGGCAATGTTACTAGTGAATGAAGAGATGGAAGGAAAGAGCAAATGCTTTTGAGTTGTTGGGGCTTTTCTTACTCTTAAATACATTTGTTTTTCTTGTGGTAGTCCACTGAGACTAAGAATTTAGAATTGCAGAAAAACAGTGTGTGCTTAAAGGCAAGAAGTGATACCTTGGCTCAGCCTTGCCTTCCAAGATGGATGAATCCATATTTTGGGAATTCAAATACCCTGTATGAGCAAGCATTCTCAGTGAATGACTTGCTCATAGTGCAAAGTTTCTTGATTAATATGCCTGTATGTGGGTTTCCATGAGTACTATGTAATAGCATAGCAAAAAATTGAATTCTAAGATCCCAGTTTGACCTTCATAATGCAAAAGGTTTTAACATGATTAAAAAAATAAAACACAGAGCCTTTTTGTAGTAGACCTGTATTCCTAAAGTGTCATTTAATGTCTTTCTAATGTCTTAGAGGTACTGTATGTAACCTCCTAGGAATAAACTTTCAATTCATGTTATAATTTATTTCTGACAAAACAGTGCTTTTTTAAAAACTTCATTCTGAGATTATAAAGGTTTCACTTCAAGTATATCCTATAGCAATACAGCCCTGTAAGAAGCATTTGAACTCGCAATGAATATCAATTATTCCGGAAAGCAATCCACTGAGCTCCAGAAGGAAGCCACAGCTGGCATGTATTAAAGGTGTGTTCAGGGGACATGTCTATTCTGCTATGTTACTCTAATATTACTGTTAACTTCCAAAGTAAATAACGTCTTTATCTTTCTCTATGTATTCATCAGGGCATTGTGCTTTGTCTAGCTTATAGAATTTGGCTTTACTACTTCCATTCATCTTCTACGTGTCATGCAATGTCTAGTACAAGGGTAATTGATAAAGAAGTGTGAACTCCACTGAGCAAGATATATAGAGTGACCATGCTTTGAAAAATGTGTACGATGTTACTTGTTAATAATAAATATGTTTAAAGAATGGTTTGTCACTCTGGATGACAGATGATGTTTCTTGGTTGGTGCTGTGAGGAAGGTTACTACAGCTATGAGGTATGAATGAGGGGACTAAACTGTAAACTGTGTTGGGATTATAAGAAGGCAAAAGTTTGTGTTACTTGTTTTAYGTATTGACTCTCAATTTCAGAGGGGGGAAAGAAACACTTGTAGATTGTCACATCAGATGCCAGTCAGAGGAAAAACCTGTCTCCATAGACAATAGAAATTGTGTGGTAGCTGGAATAAGCATGCCTTCCTCTAAACAAGTGAGTTATACCTCTTTTTTTCCCTCAGAAGGGGCTTTCAAAGATATGATACCCCACAGAACATGATTGCAGTCCTCTTCTCTGAGGATTTGTTGCTCGTAAGCAAGCTGGAACTTTAAAAGCCTTTTGAAAATAGTTTATGATAACATGTAGAAAAAAAATTAAATATGACAGTGCTCATCCTGATAGTATGGGGCTTTTGTTTGTGCTGCTTCCACCTGCCCCGCATCAAAGGCCCCGTGGCAGAATATCTGAGGGTTAAGTCCAGCTCTGGGGGTAGTGTAGGTACAGTGCTCTGTGGCGGGCCACTTCCTCTAAGGTGTTTATCCGTTTGACTTGTATTTCCTATTTAGGAAAGAAAGCACTTCTACTTTATAGAAGAATATATTTTCCAGTTGTTCTACATTGCTCAATAGGCAGCAGTTTTTATTTTAATATAGATGCAATACAGGATTGTGTGTATATCAAATTGCATCAGACCTTCATAAGACAGACTGCTTTGAAAATTGTGTAAAGTCTCATAAACTTGTGTAAATTTGTTTACATAATATCACAGTTCTTCTAAATATTACACTGATATGCACTAAAATATTTTGCATTAACTAAAGTTGCTGCAAGGTCTGAAATAGATATATAGTTTGAAATCCAAAGTACATATTTCATCTTCTACTTCCAAAGTATATAGTTCATCTTCTGGTGGCTGCCTACTCGCTTCTCTTTCTTTTTTTGTTCTTTATTACTAATCCCTGTTTTTGTAGCCACTCGCTTGTTAAAAAGCATACATACTGACTGGTAATTTAAATCTTTATTTAATATTTCATCTCATTCCTAAAAGTTTTGATTTAAATTGCTCTGCTTAATAAGATACAGTGTTCTATTAGTATGGGACAGAATTGATGAGCTTTTTGCTGGTGGATATTTCTGTTCGTGTAAAATTCTGCATGGTATGAATGAAACATCAGTCTTTTATGCTAAATCTCAKCTTCTTGCTTGGCATTCAGAGGTCTTTAAGCTATTTGGTAGATGGAGGCTAAAATTTGCATTTGATAACACACTATTTTCTTGAATTGGCCATGAGTTTCCACTTTCTTTTGCAGTGCTCAAGATAACTTTATTGTCATTAAGTTATCACTAGAATTGCTGGGGACAAAGTCCCTGAGAAAATGGTCTGGGAGTATTAAAACTCTGAAGTTTAATATAAATCATGAAATTGAGAGAAGCAAAGCTCTTCCTTAAAAAAAAAAAGCCAAACAGAGACTCTCTCCCAGGCTTCTTGGCAGGAAAATACTATCAGAAAGCATTCATTTGTCTTTCAACAACAGACAAAACTATAAATTTTTATGTTTGTCCTGTTTGTTTTTAATGGATTGTTGGAATATGCAGAATGAATGTTTGGTGTAAGAGTATGTTGTGAAGAAGTACATAAGGATATAAACACCCGAAGTATGCAATCTGAACAATAAGTCAGGAATAACACATACTATTTTTTCTTAAATGCTGTTATTTGACTTTGTAAAATAGCATTGAAGTTTTACAGTTATTTGACTTTTTATTTTTTGTAGCTGCTTTGAAATCTTTGCCTATGATATGCCTTTTGCATACCATTTTCTTAGCTGCTACAGTTACAGTTCTGAATATATTCTGGACTTCTTGGTTGAATGTTAAAGCTTATAGTTTTTTTTTTTTAATTGTTTTATTTTTTATTTATTTATTTTTAAATCCATGGATCTTGAACATGCTGTCTATGAACAAGCAGATCTGTGAGTAAAACCAAGAAGAAATCCATGTCCATAGGTACAGTTATAAAATAATGACCATGATTGTTGGGTTTTGTCTCCAAAAATGGAAAAAATACTAGCAAAAAATCCAGTTATTAAAAATACAAAAATTACTGAGGTGGTACAGTGTGAGAGTAGGGAAGGGATGTTATCACTTGTGATAGCAAAAGAATGTCTTGATTGGGGGAGGAGAAGAGCACTATATTCCTTTCTTTAAAACCTGCAGTGGCTGTTTAGACCTACAGGTGTCCAGCTGCTCAGCATCCCTCGGGGGCAAATCAGAGGCATGGCAGAGACCAGGCACTCTGTGCCTGTAGGTTATTACCCTCTGCTCACTGGAGCAGCTATTCCCATAAGAGTATTCCAGCGAATTTTATCACAATATTCCTGTAAAAGTCCATGTGCATTGTACTAAGGAAAGTGTCAGTCACAGTCTAGAAAATGATTGAAAATCATGGGGAGTTTTGTCAAGCTATGAGGGAAGAGCTTTTTCTGTTGATGTGGTAATATCTTTCACTTTTTCAGGATGGATAGGCAGGGGAAGTTGTCATGAGTGTTGTGATCTTCGTGCGGAGCTAGAGAGCTGGGGACAGCACCGCAGGAGAAAACATGCTATAATTCAAAAGGGTCTTCTGCTGTAGGCAGCAGAGATTTGGGTGGTGTTTGGGTATGCTGTTTTGATGACAAGCAGGAGAAACATACCCTTTCTAGATACAATTTCTATTTAACCCTGGATTCTGCAGAAAACTGAGATAATTAAAAAACAAAACAAAACAAAACAAAACATGGAGTTTTTTAAGCCTGAGAGAGTCTTATGCTGTGCTCAATGACATTGTAGCTACAAAGCAGTAATAAACTGTTTTGCCAAGGTTGTAGACTTTGGTAAAAGGAGCTCTTAAGATGTGTGTTGAGGTCTCTACTGCAAGCCTGAATTCAGCTGTTACCAAAACAGAAAACAAACTTGTTCTGAGCTAAATGCTTGTCTAATTGCTTTAGTGAGCCCCAAAGATGATATTACAACACCACTCTTGGAAAAGCTATTCCAATGTTTAATTGTTCAGCTAGTGGGTTTTCTTGATTAACCTAAATTTCCCTTGTTCCAGTTTACACTCAGGTTTTTCTTCCTTTGTATTCCAGACTGRAAGAAGATGTCATTTGTGTTCTCTTGCAGAGGTATATTAAAGACTTCCTTTTTTCAGGCTGTGATGTATATTCTCTTTCCTTACAGATTACATCCCTGAAATCCTTTCAACAGTCTTGCTCCACTGCGTTAAGCTCTCTCCAACTACTCCTTTTCTTCGAGATGTGACACCTAAAACTGGATGTTACTGTTCTGGCAGCTTTGTTAATGCCTGGTAAAAAGGAAAGATTAACTTAAGTGTCCTCTAGGCTATATTTCACTTTGTGTTTCCTGTCATGCTGATCGACTTCTTCAGTCATATGACACATTACTTAGGTTTATCTTGGGATCCATTATAACCTTTGATCCTAAAGGGCTTTCACCTACCCCTCATTGTACCTCATTGTACTGAGTTATTGCTATCAAGACTAAAACTTCCTTGCACTTGCAATTTAGTAAAGGCATAGAGATGTTCTTTTTGTCCAGACAATTCAGCTTAAGATCCTTTTGCATTTTAGTCTTGTTCTGTTCTACCATATACTTTCAACCCTTAATGTCACTAACGAAAATACCAACTGCTGTTGGGTGTAAGACAGACCCCTTCAGATCTATCTGTAATGAATCAYTGAATTTTAAGTCTACTATAGGTAGATAGTGCATTTTTTCCAATCTGTTATGCATGTTCCTCATGATACCCTCATGGAGGACATACTGTCATGACTGAATTTTGAGCAGGTCTCAAAATGTGGCCACATCAAGAGTTTGCTAAGATAGAGACAAGACTTCAGTTGTTCCTCCAGTATTCTAAAGATATGTTGCTTGTTTTGTAGAAGGAAGCTAGACTAATCTAGAATGACTGTTCTTGATAAAACCACATCCTCTTGATTTTTTTTTAATTTATTTTATTCTTCTCCAAAGACTTTAAATTGTTTAAATATTTGCTTCTGTATTTTTATGAATTTAAGTTTATATGACTGGTCTAYAATATCTTCATTGCTCCTAAACCTTTCTTTTAAAAGGAGGAAATGTTTATTGGTTTTCATTCATCTGGATGGTTACTATCTCCCACCATGTTCACCAATTTTTATTGTAACTGACTTAGAGAATTTACTGAAACAATCTCAGAATATTCAACAGTGGATTACATCTCACCCAAACAACTTTAAAGACATTTACAAGAACTCTCCAAGAAGTCCTTTTACGATTTTAGCCAGCAATCTTATCCCTTTGTTCCTGGTATTGAATTAGCTCTCTCATTGTGAGTTACCTGTCTAATGAAGGCAGGCAGAGGAATGCTAACCTTTTGCCTTCTCAGGGTTGCTTGTTCTGCAGTAGAATCATAGAATCATTAAGGTTGGAAAAGACCTCTAAGATCATCAAGTCCAACCATCAATCCAACACCACCATGCCCAATAAACCATGTCCCTGTTGTTGAGGAAAAGCCTCTCACTTGAGCGAATTTAGAATTCAGCAGAGACCAAATCTGCATTAGTTACGCATTTTTGTCATTAATTGTGTTGTGTAGTTGCGATTGTCTGCCAATGTTTCTCAGCTTTCCCAGGTCTAACCTTTTAAACTGGAATGCAACTGGCGTGGGAAGACTTGCAAATGCCATAATCAAGAAATATGAATATAATCAAAACAGCAATTTCTTACTACAGGCATATCTTACTTAAGCATTTCACTTTCRTTGTCAGTATGGAAATGAACAGAGCAATATATATTCATAAAGTATTGTGCAGTCATATTCTAAGATTTTTTTTGTAGCTCTTTTCTCACAGGGTCTTCTGGAGAGTTACAGTCTCTTACTCCCAACAACTAATAAACCCAGTTGTTGTGTTTTGGTTTTGAAGTGTCAACAGAGAACAACAGTTCCTACTGGTGGTTATAAATGTGGCAAGAATTGCATTTCTGTTTGGACCCGTTATTCCCTGATAGAAAGTATTCAGTGTACTCAGAGGAAAATGGGGCAACTGTTAATCGCCCATAAATTATGATGCTAGAAATCTCCCAGCTCTTTCCGTTTCAGTCATGTTTTTGAATGTCTCATAATCTGGACTCTTCAATGAGATATGTTTGCTGTTGTTTGGGGTCTGGGTTTTTACCTCAAGGAATAAAAAGTCAATCTGCCAATCTACAAGCATTCAGTTGGACCCGTCTTAGTTTTAGATTCCTTGAGGAAACTACTTCTCCAGTTCTGCAGTGAAGTTATAGCTTCCTAAAAGAAATACAGTTCTCAACACCTGCAGTTGTAATTAAAATATAAAATAATGAGGTGCCTAATGTGGTTTCCTGTGCTTTTTGTGTCCATGCCCCCCTCCGCCCCATGATTTGTAGGCTGCTTTGCATTTATAATTTGATACGCTTTAAAGCAAACATTCTTCACTTGCTAATGACACATCAGTCCTATAAAACTCTCCGATGCAAAACAATGATAGTAGTCTTTGCTTTGTTTCCAAATGATAGCTTTAAAACCTGTAATTTTAAACCACCTGCAGTTAGAGTAAATACCAGTTTCACAGTCTGATCTGCTGCTAGATTTTACTTTCACGTACATGTTTTCATGCACTTCTCTTCCTTTTTCCACATAAGTGGCAGAGGTTTCTGTAGTGACTTCCTGCTTAATTGGCTTCACTACAATTAAATATCAAACGTAAGATTATGGCTTGTTGCTTTGTCTTTTCCTCTAGTGTCTACTTTTGCTGAGGTGCCAGGCACTCCTGAGCCAGGCTGACCCCAGAGAGAAGTAAATTTTGAAATCTAACTTGAATACAGGAGCTGAGGAGTTTTAACTGGAAAAAAACCCAACAAACCTATATTAAGCAATGAAGAACTCATCTGTTAAACAGCACCTATAACTTTTGAATGGGTTTATTTGTATCTGTGTAGTCCAGATTGACAGATTTCTCTCCTGGTAACTTTATTTTCTTGTGAAGAAGTAGGCATTATAAATTCAGCCCATAAATGTGTTACAATCTGATGAAATGGGGACTGCTACAAGAACACAGAATTCTGCCTCTTTTTGTTGTCCCCTGTGCTTATGACTAAGAATGATCTGGTTTCCCACGGGTTAAAATTGTGGTATAAATGTTTATGTTATGTTACCCTTCATGTCAAGACAAGGAGGTGATGCTTTTGCACCCTGAGATGATCTGCTGGGGCGGGTAATGGTCCCAATTCAGGCACCACCGATCAGAAGATGGAGAACACTTGTGGAAGAGGCTGTCAGACCAAGTTGGAGGAGGAGGAGGACCTGCTGCAAGGAAAAGGGTCTTTAAAGGAGGAAGTCAACTTTGAGTTTTATGACACTGCTCGCTAACATAACCTTGATTTTTAGACAGAGCTGTATGTAATTCTTCACGTTTTTTCCCTAGATGTTCAATAGTGTAGCACTTAAACAATGTAACTTGCAGCCCTTAGCCCTATTATTAAAATCAAACACACAAATGTGCGGGGTGACTATCTTCTTCTTTGTGATGAAGTCTTACACATCCTTGTACTATTAAAAAAAAAAAAAAAAAGTGGTTTGTATGCTGCTCCTAGAAATAGATGAAGGCAAAATTAAAGTATSTGTCCAGCCTAATCAGGTACAATCTTGGATCAAACAGATTGTAGCTGATCTGTCTAACTCTGCCACCCTGTTCAGAGAAAGCTGAATTTGCCTCTGAAAAAAACCACCCCAAACCCAGAAACGAACAACAAAAAAAACCAAACCCCCAACACCTAAAAACTGCCTCATTTCAAATGGACTATAGTCTTCCTACTGCTCAAAAAACCCCGAGGGAAACAGCAGTACCTTTTGTGCAGTAAAATCAATAATTTTTGATTATAACAAGAATATTTTGCTGGAAAATGCTTTCTTTTAAATTTCACATTCATTAAATCCAGAGCAATTTTTCTTCAGAAGAAGACATGCTGCTCTGATGCTGAATTATATTTCCAGCTCTATTATGTCATGTGTACACTTGCTTGCAGACATCTAGGTGTATTTATGATAATCTATAACTAAAGGAAGTGCTAATCGTCTTTGCAAAAGTTAACAAAATTATTTAACTGCAGATTTGCTCATGCTCCTACTGAAAGTAGAGATTTTGTTATTTTTATGCCCGTGCTTGGAGAAAATGCCTGCTTCCAGCTTATTTCTGTAGAGCTGTTTCTTTGTTTTTCTGTTAACAAAGTGTCAGGACCAGCACCCAAGTTACAAGGGTGTGAACAAAGTGAGGACCGTTAGCCCTAGTTGCCGTCTGGGGGAGCGCTCCCCAGCCTGGGTCCCTGCAGCCCCCGGGGCGGGGGGAGCTCCTGGGCTGCTCACCAGCTGCTGCCTGAAGGAAGCCCGCAAAGCAACCCCTACAGCAACGGTGCAACCTGCCCGGCTCACTGCAAAAATTTTAAGGAATTGAATAGAGTTACATATTGCTTCACCAGCCTCCCGCCCTGACTTCGCTGTCAATGCCAGCAGGATACASTGCATAGTCTTAGCATTTAGTAAAAATAAACACAGTCTGGTGAAAGCAGGTGGGTCGTAACCTGKAAAGGCTGATCCTTTGGTGGCTCTCCAGGTCCTTGCTCTCCAGGTCTATTTCTTGATCTTGTTAGGACCATCTTTCTTCTGTTTTCTCTTCTCCCATCCTCACCACTTGCTTTTTGTAGGTTCCTAATTGCTGTATGCAATCAGTTCTTTGTCCTGTCAGATGCTTTGACAAGTCTACCACGCTGCCAATCCCTGTTTCTAGCTCTTTCTGCATTTTGACCGATATAGCAGGGCAAAGGAGCAGATAGATGATTTTCGGCGGTTTTCAAATTGACCTGCTCTGGTCTATGTTAATACTGTCTTAGCCTACATACAGGTTGTACATTCTTTTACTACAGAGTTTCTTATTTGGTAGTCATTTGCCCTCATTATTTTGGAGCCTACATTAAGGCTTCAATATGCATCTATAAATGTTCTGATAATGATAACGTGGAGAATTTTAAATGAACTTAAGCAGATTTTGGGTGCATAAATCCCAAATTGATTCAGAAAGACCTTGCTTGGCAGCTTGCTAGTCTCTCGTGAGGTGAAGCTACATGGTTTCAGTTTTTCATTTTTGGTCCCTAACTTCTGATACTGAGCTCATTCACGGTGTTTGGGATAAGGACTGTGTGTACATGTACGTCTGTAAATTAGAAACTAATTCCTGGCATCTCAGAAATCACCTTTTTCCACAGCAGGAAGAGATGCATAATTCAACAGCAGAAAACTATGCACCAAGTTCTGTAACATCATCAGACAGGCAGACTACCACAGTTCCCCAAGATCTAGCATCACAAGTTGCAATGAGCAGTCCACAGAAATGCAGGTAAAACAAGGGCTAATAATTTGGGTGTCTTCTTACTGTGCTGATTTTTCAGGGTTTGGTTATTGACCAGTGTGATTTGTTATCTTAAATTTTACCCTTCCCCAGTGACAGCAGATGCTTTTCATATTGGAAATAGATAAAACTGGGAGGACTGGAGTTGTTATATTTCAGTGGATTTTAGAAAGGAAGAAAAGTGTCCCTAGAGATAACTGATTAACTTGTAGAACAATAGGAGTGTAAAGACCACCTTTAGAAGCCTGATGTATCTGCGAGAATTTAGACATCTCCTTCTCAGATTTCTTCACTACTCAAATTATCTTCTATTTTTTAACCAATACGGAGATAACCATTACAGGGGAGGAAGGTTTTTGGGAAATAACAGCGGAGAGGTATTGGGAAATATTTTTCAATAAAGACATGTTTTGCCAGCTACTTTTATGACAAACTGAAATTTTTTTCTGGCAGAGGGAGGGGTGTTAAACTGATCAAAACATTTCATTAATACCTTCTAAAAATATAGCACCTTAATAAAATAAAAGCCATCGCTCTGTATAAATCTCTGGAAATTTGAGTCTGCTATAGATTAATATGTTCTATATATCCTACAGAATCCATCCTTTTTTATCCTGCCCTTTCTTTTGCAGAAAAAGTGTGAGGATGCCAGGATGATGTAACCCTTAATGCTTCAAATAAATTTACAAAAGGTGTGTTTTTCTGATTTTTTTWAAATTTTATTATTTTTTAAATCTCTGCAAACATGAGCAACTATGTGAGCAATTATCTCTTTATCCATCTGACTGGGTTTGCGGTGAAATGTGAAGGGAATGTAATACAGCTAATAAGCCACACATGTCTGTAGAGGAAAGAAAAATTAGAGCCTTCTATACCTCAGTGGTACCAATCTGCCAATTAAGTTTTAGTGATCCTTTTTTGCATTTTGTATCTTGGCTCCATCTCTTGTTTTGTATGTACTGTGCAGCTGTGACTATAAAGGTAGTTGTCACCTTTTGGATGGCTTCTGAGGCTTAGCTTCAGGTTTATCTGCCATTACATTATCTGTATGGCTCACTACACTTCTGTCAGCCTTGTCCGCACTAAAAGCGTGTGACTGATGCAGCTGAGCAGCCAGGTAGGCGGCAGGATGACACGGGGTAACAGAGCAGCAGTGCAGTGATGGTCCCTCCTGTTCTGGAGCTGAGCAGAGCTGCGCTCGCTCCTGCAGAGAGGGCATGTGCACAGACCTGTGCGGTGAGAGCGTGGTCGGTGGCTTGTTTCTAGAGCTGTTTAACATCTGGAKCAGGGTTAGCCATGAACTAAATGATCCGGTTAGCTGTGGAGAAAGTACTACTTGATTTTATTTTCTTTTGCTCTTTCCTCCTTTCTCTCATCTGTCCTGCCTTCCCCTCAAACCCCTTTTCATACGGATCCCGAAGTGCCTGTTAGAGCCTTGTATCCATTCCTGTTCTTCCTCTGCCGCTGAGTCATGCCACCAAGCTGCTGCTTCCGCACTGCCTGAGCCCCTGAGGAGGGAGCATTGGTTGCTCAGGGCAGGGTATCTCTCTGCTCGCCTCTTTTGTATCTGGGGTATAGGATGGAGAGGAGGACAGAGGAAGCCGAAGCCTAAAGCCCTGTGTTCAATATTGCTACAGGTATGGTTCAGATACAGTTGTCATGGGATGCTGCAGCTCTCAAAGACATCTAGTATAACACACAGAATTTTTGAACGATACAGCTGTAAATATCTGCTAAACTCAGACTGAAATCTGAGATGTATAACTTGCCCAAACTGGAGAAATGTTTTCCACAAGATGAGGAAACATGGAGTTTTCTACCATAAAGTCAAACCTTTTTATATTAAATCCCTCTTGACAATACTTGGACTATTTTTCCTTTGTAATTCAGTTTAAAAATCTTATCTTTGGAAATTTAACTGAAATGCCCAAGTGGCTACATTCAGCTAAGCCATAGGTGCCTTAAAATAAGGCCTTGAAAAGAAAAATATTGAGTAAGCCTGACTTGAGTAGCAAGACATTACCGACTATGCTTTCTGCAAGTCTTGCACTCTATGCTGTAGTTGCAATCAAAGCATATATAGAGTTACGTGCTTTGAAACAGAATGCAAGTGGAGCTAGTTCATATAGCCTCCTGTAAGCTTTAACAAAAATAATGCTTTATTTTTATAACTATTAATCAGGATGTATTTATGGACATCTCTATTCAGCATAAAATAATAAAGCTTTTTATATTTATCTGTCTCTGAAAACTGTTATCATTAGCCATTTTTTGTTGTGCCATAGTGCATTGGAACAAGTTGTATCAAGTGGCTTTATTTTACAAATAGTGGTATAAATATAACTTTCTTTATCATGTTAGCTCGTTATCATTATGAAATGCAAAAATGATGCAGCTGTCCACATATCTTCAGAGAATCTAGCTCATTTATATATTTAATCAGACTTAAGACATCAGTTGCTTTTTCTGGAAACATAATGCAATTTTTTTACTGCATATTCGGTCAGCACAGTTTTGGCATGCTAGAAAAGACATCCCCTTCCCCCTTATAGTGATTCATTTATTCAGAATAAAAGGAAGACATTATACAGAAAAAATAGTTTTCCAACATGCATTTTCCAAATCCTTGCAAGAAATATGGACTTCATTTGTCCACTTACTGAGGGGTTTTACTAGCCTCCTCAGTCTTGCTTTAAAATTGGAGTATGCTATACTTTATGCTATCTTCATATGATAAATTGTGATCAGTAGAAACTAATAAAATTTATGGGCCTCATGAGAGCTACGTGTGCTTGATACGAGTCTGATAGTTGACTGTTTCAAATATGGACTTATTATGGACCCAGGAAAGCTCACAAATTTTTGAGACTTCCTCTGTGGCACTTCTGCTCTCAAATTTTCTATTTGTCTTTGGAGCACCTTTTAACCACAAAATGCATGCTTCCTTTTTTGTGATTTTTTTTTTTTTTTTAATACCTCACTTGTGCCTGTACAATAAAGTACTTAGTTGGCTATACACAATTAATTTTGTGAGCACAAAAATATATATGACAGGTGCAGTTTTTGCCCATGCAAACTGGAACCAAGTGTTGGACTTCCTTCAGCTGCAGACCTTTAATTTTATGGCATTAATTGGTGTATCTTAATGATGAATCTATCCCTTTATAAAACACAATATTAACATATTGCTGGAAAAAGACTAATGGAACCTAAATGTTGCCAATGACAAATTTTTCAATGTGGGGGAATATGATAAGGTAATTGGTTTACTTTCCTATACTCCCTCTTCTCTCATGTTCAGGAAGTAAAGAAGGAGGAGAGCATAATCTTATCATCTAATGCATAAGGTAAGTCAGGAATAAAACTAAGGTGCTTAAGCAGAATGTTTAAAGAATGTCAAGCTCAGTTGAATGAGGGTAATGCCACTAACATTGATCTGTCTTTTGACAGTAATACTTCTTATTGCTCAACACCCCTGGGGCTTTGTAAAAATCCTCTAGCTGTTTTCTTCTTTCCTCTTCCATTTTTCCCTCTCACCCACACTATACTCCAGCTGTTATTCCCCTAGAAATGAGTTGTGGTGGGTTGCGCCTGGCCAGCAGCTAAGCACCCACCCAGCCACTCACTCATTTCCCACTCCCAGCAGGACAGGAGAGAGGATAGAAAGAGAAAAAGCAAGAAAAAACATGGTCAAGCCCTAAGGGTTTTTTATTGCTAAGCAATATTACATGGTATGGAATATTCCTTTGGTCAATTCAGTTCATCTGTCTACAGGCTGGGGGGTGGGAAGGGTGGCAGAGGGAGAAAAAGAGAAAGCCTTGATGCTGTGCAAACATTTCTTAGCAGTAGCCAAAACAGCGGTGTGTCATCAACACTGTTTTAGTCACAAATCTGAAACACGGCACTCTCTGGGCAGCTATGAAGGAAGTTAATTCCATCCCAGCCAGGCCCAGTACAGGAGTGCAATTAAAGAACAGATTCTTTTTTGTTTTAAATACATCTTTGTTCATCTTGTTCCTTTCTTTTTCACAAAAAAATGTCTGGTTTTCTCTGTTTTGATTAGCTATCTGCAATGCCCTTCTGTCGTTAAGGTTTCTACCATCCCTTCTGCTCCAGTGAGAGGAGAAGAATCACAGTATGAGCTCCTTTTCCACAGCAGCAGGTAGATAGTTTCACATGTTCTGATTATTTTTCTTGTAGGTACACGATCATCTTTTCGCCCCTGTCCAAATGCTGTGTAGCTTGGCAGCATCTGATGGTTCTTTGACAGAGTCAAGAGGTTCGTGGTAACAATCTAATTTTCCCACAGGGCATCTGTCAGTGCTAAGACGACCCTACGTTTTAAAGAGAAGGAATCCTAAAGTTGGGAAACTGTTCAGTGAATGTGCAGCACTCTTAATAGTCACTAATTATGAGGAAATGAGGGAGAAATAGTAGGAAAATTTTATTTTAATCCTGTGCAATAAGTGTAATTCTGCCTGGGCTTGTTTTACCTCCCTCTGTGTTTTTTTTTTTTTTTTTTTTTTTTTTTTTTTTTTTTTTTTTTTTTTTTTTTTTTTTTTTTTTTTTTTTTTTCAATCCTGCGATGACAGCGAAGTTGCTTTAGAAACTGTTGTATTTTGTAGCACTAGACTTGGAATAATGCCTGTTAATTAAACTTCACCTGAGCCAATACAACTTTCTGTGTACAAGTAAAAGCACGATACTCTATTGTGCAGAGAAGAAAACATCCAGCCTTGCAAAAGTTTTTATCATATCTGTTGATATTGCTGGACATGCAAAGACCTGTGTGTTTAGTTTCTGTCTTCTCACTTTGAGGATGTTTGCAAAGAGTACCCTGCAGGTCGAACAATAGTTCAGGCTTTTCAGAACAGAGTTAAAGCACCTGGTACTGAGGGAAGTATGAGTACATTGTAAGACAAGATGGTTTTTAGTGCTTCCACCAATCACGTAAGTTATAGTAGCAATATAGTACCAATAATATGCTCTTTCTCTCCCCTTCAACTTTCAGAATACTTTAGTTTATAGCATGGAACAAAATGATCAAACTGCTATTTGTACTTTGCCAGTATTTCAGGTGGTTTGATTTGTCAGTTGTGTTTATTAGCTCCAAAGGCAGGCATACTTTTAGCAGTTGAGCTGCATATTTTGGTAATCATAGTACACTAGTTCCTCTTGATTTTTTTTTTTTTTTTTTTTTTTTTTATTTCATGAGATACTTTTGTAATCAGCTAGTCCACATCTGTAAGTTCTGTATTCTAGTACAGAATGTGAGGAAGTTTACAGTTTGTTATTATTCTTTTTTAATAGTAAGCAAATGAATCTCTTAGGAAAGCTGGTCACATTTGGTCACAGCTAGCTGCATAAAATCTTAGTTATGTGTAAGTGGATGGCTGTGATAGGAATTTGTAGACCTATTTATAGAGAAGTAAATTCTCATCCAAATATTTATGGACTCCTGGGTCTGTAAATGCAGAGTTTGAAATAATGGTTGTGAAAAATCTCAGCTCCTGCATGGATGTCCCAAAAGCGTTCAGTGCTAAAGACTTCTGGATAGTTTAYAGAGGGCAGTTTGAGTGTCAATAGTTTATTCATTTGCATCTATAAGCATTAGAGTGCATAATTATTTTCTTTTATAAAGCTTGTAAAGCCTTTAGACTTACAGAGAAGCCCTTGGCCTCATTAAGATGGTACACTGTGATGATGGTGACAGCTTTGCAGCAGGAGGAGGAAGTATTGTTTGCATCCAGACAGGGGCTTCCCCCCTGAGGGATATACAATGACAGGCAAAGCCATAATAGGATTGTGATGGGGGCTGGAATATGCATACTGTGGTTCAGGAGACCAAAGCTCTGTCTAAACCTAATAGCAGATTTCTGACAAAAAAAGATCCTTCAGGGAAGGATGCGGGAGCAGGACAGGTAGAGAGTAATCCTTCTCCTAATAAATACATCTAACTTCTGCCAACCTGCATCTTTGGGGTGGTAGCCCCGAAGTGTTACCCTAGGAGTATTCGGAGCGTGTGTACGGGTGCAGTGAATGGTATTYGAGAGAAATAGGCGCAAATTATTTTCACGTTGTAGTTTGCACTAGGACAGCAGAACTGTGTCAGGACTAAAAGCATGAAAAGTAAAGTGCTTGGCGTGCAGCCTGTCCCACTCCCAAAATTGCCATTTTAGAGGTTTTAAGTGCACTTCAGAAGAGATTTGCACTGTATGGCTGCAGCTGTGTACCATTCCTGTTATATTTGCTGAGAAAAGGCTTTGCTGTGTATTAATAGAATATATTAATTTAAAAAGCAGATAAGACAGGTCTTTAATTTGGAATTTGGCATAAGGAAAGAACTAAGGAAGTAAATGACTTCTATCTTTCCTTGCAACTGAAGTTTCTGTTGGTTGGTGTGATCTGCAAGGAAACTACAGTGGTATTTGCACTGGCTGGATTCTTGTTCCTCTTACCTTGGCTACCTACATAACAGACTCCATGCAAGAAAGTGTTAGGAAAGCTCTAGCTCTAAAGTTGCCAATTTGTATGCTGTTTACTGTTATTTAAACTCCCACTTTCTTCTCCTCCTATGGTGAATTTTGTGTATTCCTGTTGTAAAATAAGAGAAGGTGTTTAAACATTTTCTAGATATGCTGCTCCATGGTTTCATTTTGCCCTTAGTTTCCAGGAAGAAACATTAAATGTAAATCGTTTTTCTTTATTTGCAATAGGTCAAACTAATTTAGCTAAAGTTCACACCCATCTGCATAGAAGATTATTGTAAACACAATAAAATTCAAAGGTAATTTCAGTGACTGAAAGAGGATCAAAGGTGCTTTCTGTGCTATTTTAATCCACTTCAGAGAGTTGTAATGTGTTTAGCAAAGGGTGAAAGTCCAAGGCTTTCCCTTGCTGTTGTCCTTTATATAACTCTATTAACTATTCACTGGTCTATCATTATAACATGTTCAATGGTGAATGAAGGAGAATCTGGCAAGGGGAACTTAGTTGGAGTACAAGACCTGATGTATGCTGATTTTGTTGATATGTTTCATCAGTTGAACAGTAGCAGCTTAGAAAGCAGAAGTCAATCTTACACCTGATTATGAAGCCTGAATACTTACAGCCCATTACAAAAGTAAATGCTGATCTCTAGAGTCGGGTTGCAAAACCATTGTGCTTTACAAAACTAATCTTGAATAACAGATCTCTATGTGGGATCTTAAGGTGTTTCCTGGTGCTTAAGGAGGAATATGCCTTGTTTGGTTTCTGTAAAATGCTAATATTGCCAGGTTTTTCTTTTACCTAACAGTCAGAATATTTGCTATGGAGCTGGTCTAGCCCAACAGGGCCCTTTTGAAGCAATTTAAGTGGAGGTTATTAGGCCATGACACTACTCTTAGGCTAAAGAAGCGGCCTGAATTGTGGGTACATTTGGCTCACTACCTGCAGGTGATGGTCTCCAGAAATCACGGTTTGCAGTACAGATAATCAGAAAAAATTACCCAGGATTCACTGGTCAGCAGGTTGATAGTACCATAAATGAAGATGACTTGTTGATGTAATACATAATGTAATTTTTTTTATCCTGTCCTGAACTGATCAATTGCTCTCTAGTTATCGGGGATGTTGTTTGACTCTTGTTCCTATAATGTGAACCTGCAGTAACTTGTTATATTGCACAATCAAATCAGTTAACATCAATTAAAATATATTTGCTGAAGAGCAAGGAGTTACAGAGAAATACTTAGATTTGTTGTTTCCCTTTTCCATTTAGTTTTGAGCTGGTGCAATGACCTCTGGTTCTGATTTCATTATGGCAGTGTGTACAGAGCTGCTGAGCTCTGGTAGCCAATCAGAACCATGGAATGAAAGAGGGGTGTGGTATTTCGGTTACAAGGCTGGCGAAGTTTGCACCAAATCTCAGATCTTCTAATGTTCTACTTTTAAAAAAAAAAAAAAAAAGTTTTATATTATTTGGTTTGACTCTACTACAGATACAATATACATACTTCCATCTCTTTTTCAGAGTTAACAAAATTATAGCTATGGCCCTATAAAGAGGCCAAGGTAACACTCACCCACCCATCCCTCAAAAAAAACCCCAAAACCAAACCAACCAAAAAAACACCGGAACACCCAACCAAGCAACAGCAATAACAAAAACAAACCCCCAAACCTCGTCTGGAGTGAAAGGAAAAATACCCTTCATTAAAGCCCTGAAATGTCTTCCAAGCTGATCTAACTCACTGATGAATGACTTTGACTACACAGTCATATGTAGATTAATAGGGAAATTTCATTCCTGATGTAGAAAGATTCCTTCAGCATGCAGCTCTTCCAACTAGCAAAATACCAGTCTGAAATTACCCCGTTCAGCTGATTAAGTCCATTGCAAAGAAACTAGCAATGCTTCCATGGAAAAACACTGACTCCATCAATAAAGTTTCTAAGCTTTATGGTACTACCCAAAAGGGAATTACTCCCTGAGTGGATGAGGCAATTAATCTCTGTTTCTATCCCTTCACTTGGAGACTTCGGGCTGCAGTGAACAAAGCCCTTTGAAAGCAATAAAAAGGTTGCTCCCTGACTGCTTCTACAGAAATTTATAGGATATTGTCCACACAAAGACATTTCCCAGTGGAATGTCTCTTTTCACCGGTAGCCTTTGGAAATTGCAAGAACCACAAAGCATGCACCTACCTATGCTCTGTGCTGCTCTGTGAATGGAGCGCGTTAGTATTCTGCGAGAATGGGATGTGAGATACTACATTATGTTCAGATTATTATCCAAGCCAGATCCTGAAAGTATGAAATGAGGATGCTAGTAAATGTGACAGCTTAACAACAACAGTATTTGATTTCATGTTAATTTATCTCTTGTGGAGAACAGATATATTGTTTTTTAGACACATCTGTATTCCTCAAAGAAAACCAATTCAAGTCGAAAGAAAGTTTGAATGCCAGGAAGAAGATCATTAGGTGTGATAAATGCATCTCTGAATGATCTTAGTGAGCCTGCTGAAGGGAAGAGTTTCAGGGAAGACTGGCAGAAATTAAAAGTTTTCAGCTCTGAAAAGTTTCTTGTTGGCGATACTAGTGACAACCAACATGTCTCAGAGCTATCACTGGAAACTCTTTCCTCTGATGCTATAGCCCTTTCTCTTGGGAAGTAAAATGGGCAAGTGGATTCTGGTGTGAYTAGAAGTAAATGCTTAATTTAATTAGCATTAGCTTTGCAGGACAGAATCTTGTGTAGAGTAGATATAGATCAAAGTTTATTGGGATAGTCTGCATGTAGTATGTACTTGTCCTGTAACTCTGCTTAAATTAGCAGATTAAAGTTGCTTATACTTCCTCTAGATTTGACCTGTGAAAAGAAAAGGACACTTAAAAGCAGAAGAAGTCCAGATACTCAGATAGTATTTTATATTTATTTATGTATTCTTCCCTGATGGGCATTTAACTCCAGTTAGCTTCGTGAAGACTGAGTTACCCTAGGAGTATTCTGCACTGTACTGCAGTGTGCTGGAAGAGAATCTCCATGTTAGTCATCCAGATGTTTGTTCGGTCACAGGTGGAGAAGAAGGAAGTTCTCAGTTGTCGGGTAGTGTTTCCTATCCCACCAGTGCAATTTAACTTATCTGAGTTACATCAGTGATACCAAATGGAAAAATAAATAAATGGAATTACTTCAAGCGATGCTCAAAACGTTCAAGTTGAATTGTTTTGCAATATTTTCACTTGCAACTTACGAACAACTTCCAGTTTTCAGTAATGTTCAGTAATCTGTAATATTTTGAAGTTGTCTAGATTTATTGTTGCCTGTGTTCTTATGTTGCTTGTACTTTAACATAAGAAATGAAACACACCAAAACGTGATGTCCTCTAATTATCAGTTTGAGGAATGAGCCTGGTAAGTGCCATGTTTCAGTCAGTTTACCTTGGTGGTTGACCCATATCTGTAGTATTGGTCTCTTCTCCCAAGTAACAAATGATAGGACAAGAGGAAATGGCCTCAAGTTGCACCAGGGGAGGTTTAGATTGGATATTAGGCAAAATTTCTTCACCAAAAGGGTAGTCAGGCATTGGAACAGGCTGCCCAGGGAAGTGGTGGAGTCACCATCCCTGGCGGTGTTCAAAAAACGTGTGGATGTGGCGCTTCGGGACATGGTTTAGTGGGCATGGGTGCTGGGTTGACTGTTGGACACGATGATCTTAGAGGTCTTTTCCAACCTTAATGATTCTATGATTCTATGATTCTGTTTGCTCTCATTCGACATAGGAATCAAGTTAACAAACTCATTATTTTAATGGGATTGAATTGGGAGGACCATGTACATTTTGTGGTTATGGAATTTAAGTTGGATTGGAGAAGCACTGTGTGTGATTTTTTTTTTTTCTTTTTAATGTACATCTTGAAACCCTTATGGCCTTTCATAAATATTAGAGGATGAGTGATAGGTGAATTGTGTAAACTGAAAAACTCAGTGCATAGTATGGCTTTTGGAAAGTTCCTACAAGCAGCTGGGACTCACAATAAACAACTGCTTCTAATGTAGGTCCAGGCTAACTACATGGCCGGTCACTTTGAAGAATGTGGATGCACCTCCTCCAAACATGTCAGGCATGGGTATAGGCTCCCTGCCTGTATAAACAGTGTACAATTTGGCTGCTTTTTTCTGGAAGTGAAAAAAACCCTCCTTGGCTGCAAAGCAGCAGTCTGTTTTCTGTTTTGAGAGTCACTGCTTTCTGAAAGTTGTGTAGCTGAGGCTTGTTTGTTGCATTACTTCTCCAGCTCAGTCCTTTAACAATTACTTTATTGCCTGCTTTCGGCCTCAATCAAACAGCAGGATGAAGCTGAAGGAGACAGAAGTCACATATAGTATAGTGTCCTTGGGAAATACAGTGAAGACATTTTCCTAGGGTTTTTTACTGCTTCCAAATGATACAAATTTAAAATGGTCTTCTGTGCAATCAGTCTTTGCTGGAAGACTCTCCTGGAAACTTCATATATTACTTATGTCAGAAATCTAAGTCCATATTCATGATTATTCAATTACCCTGATGCTTTGAACTGAAACTGCATTAGTGACTGTATTTCTATCAGAAACCTGCCCAAACACCGAATTTCATTGCAGGTCCTCCAGAAAAAAAAACCAAACCAAAACGAAAAACAAAACCCAARCATGGTAGTCAAGCTGACTCAGCCTCCTTAAAATATTCTTTTACAGATATTAGTATTAAAAACGGAGGTAATTTTTTTGATTCAACTATTATCCAAGTTACGATTTGCTTTCCTTCTGACATAAGTATTATTTTCAGTTTAATATTATTATCTGTGTTTAAGACTCGTAACTCATTAAAACAAACATCCAGATACCGCATTACTAGCAAAGAGCGAATACCAACAGATTTGAAATCTTCTGTAGAATCCTGCTGGAAAAATATTCCGTATTTATTGGATCATAGTTTATGAATGAAGGTGATCTGAACTGAGTTACACCTGCTTTGAAGAACAGAGGTCAAGCAAATACCGTGAGCCCTACAGAGGATCCAGTGGATGCTAAAGGTTCCCTCTCTGTCTCAGCAAAATCTCTCAAATTCTGTACAGCTCCTCTCATGACAGCTGGCTGTGCATCAGGAACCAGTTATTGTCCAAGACAAAGTCTGGCAATCCTAATTTGGGTGATTATTGCTATTTTTTTACCCAGATGTAGGGGTATACAGGAACATAATGCCTGAGGCTGAGTTTTATACTGCGTGGTGCAGTGCGTGCCATGGGTGTCAGAAATCATCCAGCCTGCACGCATTTTGTATATGGCAGGCACATTTCCTCCAGGTGATAGGAAACCTCATTTTATTCCCAATGAATCGGTTTGGATTGGTTTGTATTCAAAATGATCAACCTTCCAGTTTAAAATAGTAGTGATTTTCTGAAATACATAGCAGACATAAATATATAAGAAGGCTTGTATTAGAGGAATTCAGGATAGCAGAAACTAGCCTTCAAATGTTAGCAATTACTGTCGACTTCCTTAAATTTTTTCCTTCACACACGCAATAGGTGCATCACGATAGGTTATTCTCATTCTAAACAATATTACACTCATAACGCTTTCTGTCTGGAGTTGGAGTATTTCACTAAAGAGAAGTGTGTGGCTGTCTCCTGATGTGAACAACCTGCAGAAGTGAATGAGCACAACAGATTTGGCTAACAGTTGCAGAACACAATGAGTGTTCACACTGGGGAGCTGAGGATTATTTATTTTTTAACCCTGCAAGGCCTGCAGTTTAAAAATTATGATTAATGCAGTGAATGAGTCTTGAATCTTGGGTCCTGTCCCATGACTGTTTTAAGAGACTAAGTCACTTATGCAGCCTTGGGACTGACTCATCTTAAATGGGAATTATCATTGCTTTCTTCAAAAAGCAAGCTAAATATCACTTCTTTCACCTAATAAGGGTTGTAAGGGTTGTAAAGTTGCAGAAAAATGTTTCAGTCAGTGAAAATAGAAAGGAGGAAGTACCTAATCTTCAAGCATAAGTATCATAAGTGTATCATTACCTTGTGCTGGAAGCTGAAATACAGCTTTTCTGTTAAATATTGCCTATCTTATATTAGGCTGGAAACATTGTTTTGGGTCTTTTGATGCACTTGGTAAGCTATTATGCGTACTGTTTCTTTTTTCTTTCTTTTTTTTCCTCTTGCCTTCTCTTGAGGTTATAGGCAATTTGAAAGGCTCCTTTGAGGATTATTATGGCATGTTGGGAGGGAGGGTAGGGACAATCAGTGTAATAGTGGGTTTTTTCAGTTAGCACATTTTACACCTGTATGCACTGAGTGACTTGTAGCAAAGATAGAAGTAGCTTGTTCCTTCTGCCCAGGAAGTACAAAACCAGATATCTTCATGTGTGGACACTGCTTATGCGTGGCAGAGGTGGCTTGTGCACAGCGGGGTGTGCAGCGTGTCCTGAAAGCGCGGGGCTTGCCTGTCCCCACGCGGGCCGTGTCACGTGCCTACGACACACATCTGATACAGACTCAACCTGGCATGTGTCGTGGTTGCTACTGAAATGTGTGGTGGATGAAATGGAGCTGCTGCACCAGAAAACTCTGGTAACCAAAGTCTTCAGACTTTGACAGCGTAGACAGAGCTTGCAAATGAAAGAAAATGCCTGGGGAAAGCCTTGATGTGCAGGAGCTACTTTTGGAATAATCCTATAGCTAGTGGGATGTGCCCCAAAAGAGAAACTATGTGAGAAAAAGCAATTAAAACTGGAACTAATCAAATATAATGCCAGTTGGTGCAACAAGTAATAATTTGATATTTACAATCTGTTCTGGTGGTGTAAAACTCACTGGGGGGCTGATACGGAGCGCAAGATATTTTCTGTAGCAGAGTCCAAGTAAAATGATGGTACTGATTGTAATTTGTAGGGCTGAGAATACTTTTGTGGGGGTATCTGAGCCTCTGCTATTGTCTTCTGTGCTTCAGCCTTACAAAGTATTGCATGAAGTACCACAGAGAGTAATTTGCTCCCTTTCACCTTTTTCCTAGGTGGCAAGACCACTGTCATCTGTCAGCACAGTAGAGAGAAGATGATGAAATTTAAACGAACAGCTTAAAATTGACAATTTTACTTGCATCGGTCTTCCATCGTGTTTTCCATGCCAGGCATGGCTCTTTCCCTGCTGAATAAAGTCAGATTAAAATATATTTAACAAGATGTGTTTTTTGAATATGATTCCTAGTCTGAAGCTAATTTAAGAGAGCATCCTCACTAATTTTGTGGAAGCAATTTTTGTCATTAGTATTTGTCTTTGGAGGGATAGACAATGGTAGTAATGGATTAAAAACAAATTTCTCAGTATAAATAACAATAAATTGAAATAGCTGATCTGATAAATTCACTCAGAAAGTTAGGTTTTCCAAATTCATGTGACATGCAACTTCTTAAATAATCTCTTGCTTTTTAAATGTTAATAGCTTTTATATAACTGAGTTGAGATAAACAGATTTCTTCCCTTTTTAAAAAGAAAAACTTTGGTCTTTAAGTTCTAATGTAGGCTGCTGATTGGTTTTCTTCCTCTGGGACTGGCATTTTAATAAACCTACTCATAGAACATAATTTAGAAAAGAGAGGAGAAGTCTTTTGTGAATAACTGCATTGCTTTCTCACTGTGGTTTGAAACTATGTTTAAGTTGAGTTTGTTTGCTTTCCCACTGGCTTTAATGAGAGAGGTGTGTATGCTCAAAATTCCTCACATCCCTAAAGTTCCACTTCGTAATATATGTACAGCATATGTGATTGTCATGTATTATTGACCAGAACAAGATTCAAATTGGATGGTTTTTTTTTAAAAGAGAAAATGAGCTTATGACAGAAGAGCTCTGCCCATTACTTTTATTCTTCAGCAAACTGCTTCATTAAGAATATCTGCTGTTTGTGGTTCAGACTCTGGGTATCCCTGACCTAGTTGGTTGAAACGATACTGAATCGACAGATTAAATGGTTGGGGAGAAGAAAGCTAATTTAATGTGAGAGAACCTTGAGAAAACTTTGAAAGATTTATGGAAATTTCTACTCAAACTATGTTATCTTTGGCTTTATGAACTTAAAACTAAAGTTAAAAAAAAAGTCCCCAGAATAGAAGTGAAATGCTGAGTGAGCACATGTGCTCTAGGAGTTCAGTGAAGGAAAGCAGAGGTAAAAAAAATCTCCCAGCTATCATGTGTAAAGCCAGGAGTGAATGGTTAAAAAGGAAAGGAAACCTGTGGGGATGTACTTACTAATTATTTCACAGAGTAAATGACATGTGAAAAGAAGAATGCAAGGCCATTCGGGATTCATTTGCACAGATGCATACTGCCAGTCATCTAGGTATGTTTTCAGATTTTAATGTTGTTTTTTCTGCTGGGAAAAAAACATGTGAGAAACAGTAGGCAGAGTGAATGCAAGTTAATGTTAGCTATGGGCAGGGATGTTTTACATCTCTCTGCCCTGTGCACCAAGCAGCTGTGTGTGATGGTGTTTCAAAAGTGATGTCTTCTGTCAGTAACCAAGAAAGCAAGCATTTAGTTGGTTGATGTTTTGCAGCCAGTAAAAATCATCTGGGTCTCCTATTTAAAATATCTAGTGGACAACTTGAGAACCACTGATGCCTCTTTTTCTTAGAAGAGTGGATCACTGAAGCACTGTGCTAAAACCTTCTGAGCAAGCCACTGCTTGTAAAGACTGTTGTGTCTGCCAGCATCTGCTGCCATACTTAATTTATGCAGTGATCTTTCAGTGATCTTTCCTGGCAGGGGTGAAACAATTCATTAAAAATAGATTAATTTCATAACGTTCAATTTAACCATTTGTTTGTCCTATGCTCAGTGCAAGGTGGACGACTGCATTTTATCTTTAAAAATGGTTGAAAATAGTATTTGGAATGAAGAGTTATTTCTGTATACTTAATATGAAACTGAACAGTGTATGTCTTAATTTGACCTCTATTTTCATGCTGCGGAGACGTGAATGAAAGGATTACATGACTTTTGTTTTATACACTCTATTTTAAAGATTTATTATTTCACTAAATTTGTGATATGGAGTAATGATATATAGTTATATATAAAAATCATACAGTACCTCTCAACAAGCAAATGACAGCATGGGGGTATTAAAGCAGGCTGTACAGGAAGATACCAAGAGACAAGTACATTATTGCGGGTTATTAAAAAAAAAAAATTGTTTATAAAGGCATCTGGTGCCTGAGGGTAATTCATTAACAATTTAATGGTTGCATGGGCATCATAGATGTATAAGTTTTGAGTTACATATTGGAAAATATTGATATCAGTAGTATCCAGAAGAGGAAAAGACTCATGAACTTAACCTTGAATGCTGAGCTATCTTTATGAACTCTTATGCCATTTCTCTACTTGCCTATGCACTTTCTTCATCATGTAAGCCCTAAATTGAACAAATGTTTAGATTTGTCATGTGTGACAGGGTGAGAGATATTTTTTTTATCGTGCCTCACTTCCCGAGTAAGGCAAAAGAGTCATCTGTATGCCTGACTCAAACCCGTGACTTCCTGCATTGCTTTGATGATTGCAGACCTGTAAATTTGGCCTTCTAAATTTCTATTTGTGGTAAATTCTGTGAAATCCTAGCAATAATTTACTTATTACAATTGCGTTACAGTCTCACCTTGTGCCACCTCATTGTCTGTCTCCTGTCCATCATTAAATTCAAGAAATTTCCCGTGGATCTGTTCTGCGGGTGATTTTGCTGCTTTAACCAAAGCAAGTAGCTTGTCCTAGGAGAACCCCAAGCCTTGAGCCACTTGCACTGCTTTTTTTAAAATCAGGCAAGAAATAACGAAGTTATTTCTTCAACAAAGTGAAATGTTGCTTGCTCCCACTGGTGTTCTGAATGGCCTTTGATTAGCAAGTTCCCATTCTCCTTTCTCTCACAAGTTGCTGTTTTCCCACAAGACCTTTTCACCCTCGAAAGGTATTCCGTCCTGTTGCTTGCTTTCCTTTCTTTTTGTGGCAAGTGCTATGGCTTTGTCCATCACCAAAGACTGGAAGGACACCTTCATATATGCCAGCAAAGATGATGACCTACTGCTGGTAAATTTTACAGCAAACAATCCTGCCTGCTGTGGTGCTAACTATAGCATTCAGAGGAAGCAAGGAGGATGTTAAATCAGTTCCAAAATGTACGTGTGAGGGCATTCATTGTAGTCATTCAGAGTTATTCTGACAAAATTTTTTTTATTTAAAGCTCAGTTGGAAATGGTTCCAGTTTTGATGAAACACAAGGAAAAAGGGAAGGTGGCTTGTTTTGGTAGTCAGAAAATGGGTCAAAGGCTTCTCCCTGGAATTTCAGTACGTTAAGTATATTTCCAGGTGTCTAATCTCTCTCGCCCTCTCAAATACCAATGTGACACTTAATTGCTGTACATCTTTGTGAATTCAACTGTGTTATGTTGTGAGTACCTTTCTGTTTTTTCCAAGAGTTTTACTCTTCCTATCCACAGTCTGTTCCAAACACAACTGGCAAGGATGGAGCTTTTTTAGTACTCAAATCTTTCCTGTAAACTGCCCTTTTATAGAGGGATCTGTGAAAAATTAACTTTGACTCATCCTGGATTGTAAATATTTGGATTATGTGGTTGGAATCTCCTTATACAATAAATGTGTTCAGTGGTATTATTTATTCTGGTCAATTATATTATCTTATCAATTTTTTTCTACATGCTGTTTATACTGGTGATAGGCAAGCAAAAAGTAAATGTGTTTAAAACAAAGTCAGGATGACTCGAAGGGAGAGGCTGCAAAGTCACACCGATGTCACAGAGCAGTTTACATCCAGCCTTATCGATTGTGGGTGGCAGCGCAGAAGACATCAGTCTTCAGGAACAAACAGTTCTAATGCCTTTAAATAGTCAAGTGTCTTCCCGTGGTGATTTATTTTGTTAGAACAGCAGTTTTTGACCAGAAATGGAGGATTAAAGTCTGGGTGTCCTCCTGTTGTAGGAAGAGAAAATACCTGTAGGTCCTAACTATTTGACCAAAGGAAAATGTTTGTAAAATGCAGTATTATTTGGATTGGTCACCTCTGCAGGTTGTTATCCTGATGAATAGCGGGGACACTCATCATTCACAGGAGAAGAAGGCAGAGAGGTCAAAGCTGAGGCATAGGATCTGGAGCTGAAAGTTCTGTATTTAATTATTGTCTGTGAAATAGCTCTAGCATGACCGTAAAGTGCTTGCTCACTGGTTGTGCCGTGTGTCCTGGAATGAAGAGATAGCAGTAATAGCTGCTTTACAGGATTTATACAAAGCTAAATTTCTAGGTGTTTGCATTCGCCATCATGATAACAAGAAGCTCAGTGCAAGAATAACTAATCCTGCTGATACCTTCTGCAGAAAGGAGGAGAGATTAAACAAATCTAACTGCAATAATGTATCTGCAGGTACATCCCAGCTAAGAATTGTGTCTTGAACTTCACATTTGTAAAGCTGTCTTTGTTTATAGCACTTGTTTCTGTGAAGCTGAGCACGTTGCTGCTGCTTTAATTGCTTAATAATTTGAAGGTGCTCATTTATTTGTACGATTGCCTTTCCTTCCTTCCTTGGTGTAATTGCAAGAATGTTGAGATGTTATTCCTTTAAAGCGATCCTTGACATACAGCATTATCTTAGTGTTTCTGTTGTTCAGGAAATACTCTTTTTTAAAAGACTTTTTAAGACTTTAAAAGACATGTTAAAGGTTGTGTTAACTTACTAGGAACAAGGTTTTTGACAGGAGTTATCTAACACACCTGATATCTATGCTTCTGTTATCTGGAGTATGTCTTCAGCAACCAACAACTGTAGGAAGTGTGCTCTTACAGAAGACCAATGCACCTATAGCCTCCTCAGCCCTGGGAAGAGAACATCTTGACAATATGCCTCTTTTTTATTTCACAGTAATGCATAGGAATGCTATGGAATGGCCCTAACTGGTCTTCCTTCATGTTTACTTACCTATTTAGGATCCCATTTTATAGTTCTTCACCTAACAACCTACAAAGTTACTATGCTTCTAAATCTTTCTTTTTGACTCTGAGCAGAAGCGATGAGAACAAACTGCTATCTACACAGCGACTTTAAATCTCCAGCATTGCTATGTGGACTCTGTAATCTCTGCTCAGCTCTGTTTTACACTGTTTGTAGTGTATTTATAGCTGATTTTTTTAGTGAAAATCTTAGATGTGCATGTATCTCTAAAGATCATCAAATATGCTGTCATTTCCATGTTGCCAACAGTGGGAGGAATTTACCACATCTACACGAGCACATACATGTATGTATGTATATAAACATGGTGTAATTGCAATTTTTCCACATTTTAGATGTAGAAACGTCTTATTGGTTTCTGCATCTAATTAGACAAAAATTAGATGAAGAAATCTTTGACAAGTAAAACAAACGAAAGCTTTCTTTTGCATTCAGTCTATCCGATACGCGCTAGCTGCAGTAATCTAATCTCATTTACAATTTCTTCCTTTCCCCTTGCACCACCCTATGTTTACTTCTTCAATGAATCTCTGTAGTCTTCACTTATACCATCTAATCCCCCATTTACCTTCTGTGTCCTCTGTTTCCTTGCTACAGTATTTTCAGCTCCTTTCCTTACCTACCTTCATGTGTGCTACTGATTCTGCAAGAGACAGTAAGTGTTATGGCTTTTCAAAGCAATATAGTTGCTGGTTGATCAGCTGATCTCTCTGCTCTCTTCAACCACAAAGGCTAGCTAGAATGAATCACATATTGTTTTTCCTCCCAGTTGAAACCTTAAACTTAAATTTCCACTGCTTTTTCAAATTTGGTGGAAATTGCCGAATTTTAATAAAGGGGCTGACAACTGTGGTCATGGAAATCTCACTTTCAGAGAGTCAAGCTAACAATATTTGAAGTCTTTACTGTCAAAGCTGAAATGTTTAGGAGAATCGGATTTACCCATGAATTTTTGTGTAAGTTAGAGATGATGAAAGCAGTACTATCAGAATGGTAATAATATGGGTGGGGTTTTTTGGGGGTTTGGGTTTTTTTTTTGTAGCCAGATAGTATCAAATTATGCTGGATGAAATATGGAAGGCAAATGTAAACTGATAGTAAACAAATGAGCCAAGTATGACTGGATTATCATGGACCTGTAGGAATGTGCTTTCTTGACCTTAAGCACCGTCTCACTGACAAATCTGGTAGTTTTACTGTCAGCTGAAGACAGGAAGAGTCCCATAAATGATCAAATCCTTTTTATAGTGGAAAATGATATTCAAAATCATTGAAATCTGTTCTGCTATATGAGGTGATATACACTATAAGAATGCTGTATGTAGGATAAGATATGTATCTGTAAGGTTATATAGGTGATAGCAGACCCTAGAAAGATTCCAAGTGAAAGATTTATGTGATGTTTGATACAGCTACTACCTGTAAATCTAAGTAGAAGCATAGAACAATGTGGGCTGGAAGGCAATTCTGGAAATGATTTGGTACAAATTGCTTGTTCAAAGCAGGGCCAGCTCCAGAGTTAAATCCACTTCAAATTACTTCCATGCCAGTACTTGTGAGGAAAAGGCAATGGCCCTCCTTTGCTAGGAAATCCACTGTAAGGAATGTGGAAGGTGAGAAGTGGAAGAGTTTTCATATCTCATTCCTTCTGGAGAAAACAAAGTAACTGAGAAGCTACCACTTTTCACTTGAATATGCAGCTATTTGTTTAATAATTTCAGCAGATCCTGAGATCTGGCATGCAGCTAAAGTGAAACTTACAGAAGTTTCCTCACTTTCATAGAATCATTTAGGTTGGAAAAGACCTTTAAGATTATCGAGTCCAACTGTAAACCTAGCACTGCCAAGTCCACCACTAAACCATGTCCCTAAGTGCCACATCTCTAAGTATCATGCCAGGGGTAGTGACTCAACCACTTCCCTGGGCAGCCTGTTCCAATGCTGTTCAATGGTAAGTCTTTGTTGTTGGTTTTGGCCTCCAGGTCAGCTATTTTGTAGGCATTCAGGTTCTTGGACTGATTTCTTTGCTGTAAATCAGTGCGAGGCCAACGGTCTAGAAACTGAGAAGTTTCATTTTCGTCCAATATGGCTCTTATGGATTTGAGCATGTTTGTCTCAATGTGAGATAAGGCAGAACACTGTTAGCATTAAGATGAAAATTTAAAGGTCAAGAGAAGGGGCTCTAAGAAGGGGAGAAGGCCTTTTCAATGACAAATATGAAAGTAGATTATTTACGCTGAGATCTTTTTCCTCTTGCAGTCATTCTTTAGAGCTGCAAGGTGTTAATATACTACCCTAGTCATAAAGTATAGCCTGTATTTCCGATACATGGGAAACCTGTGTATATCCTTTTGGAGAATGGATGAAATATGTCTTATTCCTCCTTCAAGGGCAATAAAGCATCTTGATGTGCCCTTTTGGCTGGAAGAAATCTTAATATAACACCTTCTGCATCTCATTAATACCAATCCAGGGTTCACAAGGGAAGGGACAGTTTAGTTGTGACAATCCCTAAGGCTTGGATGCACTGACTCCATAGAAATTTCTTTGCTCTGAAAAACTAGATTGTTAAAACAAAACTAGTCATTCTATGAGTGTCAATTTTGTTTAGGGGGAAAAGAAATAAAATGCTGACATGACCTTAAGATAGATTGTTTGTAGAAATACTAATTTGGAGCTATTTGCTTGCAAAGAATTTCTTTAGTGAGTTTTTCTGCAAAATTTCCTGTGTACATAGGAGGGGTTTTGGCAATACCTGATTCTCACTGTTTTTTTGGAGCACACTCACTCCTTTGATGCATTTTCCTGGGAAATCTACATTGAAAATTGCATGGTTGGTTATTTCACATTTAAGCATGCACACTACTGCTTTTAGACAGCTTTTAGTGTTGCAAAGTAATCTTGTATAAAAAAAAGTCTAAATTTATGAAGATTGTAATGTTTTCTCTTCACCACCTAGCAACCTTGTTTTCTATAAATATTCTATTGATTCAGTGTGGGGCTTGCTAAAACTGCAGAGGTGGTAAATCCCCCGGAGTGTGAAGAACGACAAGCTTTTTTCTGTACTGTTTGTATCAGAAAAATCTGTTTTTCTAAGTTCACATAAAGTCCTACTCAAAGTACATCTAGATTAAGAAGTCTCTAGAAACATTTGCTGTGTTGCTTGGTTGTGACTTTTAAGCACCTTTAGACCTTACTGCTTTGCTGATTTGGGTAATTTGGGAGAAAACCCATTGCAGTTTTTTTTTTCTTTTGGGTGTCGAGCCTGGGAGTTTACAGTGGAACCCCCACCACCTTGTTTATCCAGGACAGGCATGTGTGATGAAGTAAGACAAAGAATATGTAAAATCACCTACCAGTTTCCTGTTACTTTACATTTCTGACTGAAGTAGAATCGTTTTAGTAATGGAAGCATTTTTGGTTTGCTTCCCAGAAAGCTTTCTGCTTTCTACTGGGAGTCACTGAGCATAGCATTTTATTTCATAAGTGGTCGCATGCCTGGCGATGATGTAGCCACGGAACTGCAAAGCCTGAGCAGATAGGCAGCAATTCCATACGTTTTCTGCAATGGGGTAGAAAACTGAATTTGCAAGATTTAGACATACAGTATAGACAGACATAACATTTAGTTAAAGTTCCTTTGCTCCCTACATGGCTCTTGGAGAGTATTGGCATGGCAGATTAGGATTTAAAACACCAGATTGCTGAATACTGAGATATATTACACTGCTACACTTAGGTATGCAGTTGTACAGGACTAGTCAAAAAGGACAATAATGAGATAGAAGAGCCTTATAATCCCCTGAAGGAGCTTCTGTAGTTCCCCAAACCTCAGCCTGGAGTTTTGAGATGCTTTTTTACCAGCTCAAAAGCTACACCTCAAGCTTCTCAAAGGCCTGGGCTTTTATTTGAGAGAAATAATTAGGGTTCATTCAGCTCTTTAAAAATGAAACTGGAGGAAATCAATTATATTCCTTTTTTTGTTCAATAGCTTAATGGCTCAGGGTATGAGCCAAGGAATATCACTCCAGGTAAATGCCATTTCGTGTCTCTTGCAGCACAAATTTTCCAAGTTATGAGGCAGGAGATATCAATGTCCTTAAATTTAAAGATGTAAAATATGTTAAAATATCAAAGTGAATTAAAGGCTACAGGATAATATCATTTATTTTTATCATATCAGGGGTTGGGGGGGAAGCTGTCATGGAAATGGACTTAAACGCCTGGATTCTCTCCTCATTCCCTGTACATTTTATTGATTTTTGACTGAAATAGTTTCTTATTACACTTTTGCTCATCATAGTAAGCCAACTATGTATTTTTAATCAATACTCACTGAAAATAGCATAATATAAAAAATCTGAAGTTTTGTTCTTTGGGAGAATGGTGAGAGTTGTGCAGTGCTGCAATCAAGATGCCCGAATGCCGACGTCTCACTCTTCCTGTCGCACAGGAGAGAACGTGCTCTTGGAAATTAGAAGGTAAAGCATCATTTCAGTTTAAGTAATTCCACAGAACATAACTGGTTAACTTTTATGACAGTTTATCAACAAAATAGATGTTTCCCTATTTATTATTTCCCTGATTAAAGTATTTTTACAAGAATATTTGAAAACTATGTCTATCTGACTTTCAGATGTTATCAGCAGCCCAGTATCTAATGAAATGGTACAACCAGAGCTTGGCATGCTTACGTATAAAAGTTTAATGATTATTTTTTTTTAATAAAAATTCAGCCATTCCTTCTCAGAATTTTGTCTTCCCTTTGATAAGACAGTAATATTATTTGAGACTAAAGGTAGCTATGTAGAAACAGGCTTTGTAAGTGCTTGCTGCATGAACATGCTAGACCTCTCATAAGTTCAAGTATTCAGAAAGAAAACAATTTGTGTAAAATTATTTTATTTTATAAAACATTTCAAAGCAACTGAATATTTTCAAGACTGGACATTAATATTGGACTGGAGAAATAAGGGGATAGTTCATAGAATCATAGAATAGTTTGGGTTGGAAGGGCCATTTAAAGGTCTTCTAATCCAACTCTCCTGCCATGGGCAGGGACATCTTCAACTAGATCATGTTGCTCAGAGCCCTCTCCAGCATGAATGTTTCCAGGGATGGGGCATTTATCACCTCTCTGGGCAACCTGTGCCAGTGTTTCATCACACTCATTGTAAAAAATGTCTTCCTTATATCTAGTCTAAATCTACCCTCTTTTAGTTTAAAGCCATTACCCCTTTTTGCAACAGACCCTGATAAGAAGTTTCCCCCATCTTTCTTATAAGCCCCCTTTAAATACTGAAAGGCTGCAATAAGGTTTTTCCCGAAGCCTTCTCTTCTCCAGGCTGAATAACCCCAACTCTGTCACCCCTTCCTCATAGGAGAGGCATTCCATCCCCCTGATCATTCTCATGGCCCTCCTCTGGACCTGCTCCAACAGATCCATGTCTTTCCTGTGCCAAGAGCTCCAGAGCTGTACGCAGTACTGCAGGTGGGGTCTCACCAGAGCAGAGTAAAGGGGCAGACCTGCTGGCCATGCTTCTTTTGGTGCAGCCCAGGATACAGTTGGCCTTCTGGGCTGCAAGTGCACATTGTCGGCTCACGTCCAGCTTTTCATCCACCAGTACCCCCAAGTCCTTCTCGGCAGGGCTGCTCTCAATCCCTTCATCCCCTAGCCAGTATTGATACTGGGGGTTGCCCCAACCCAGGTGTAGGACCCTGCACTTGGCCTTGTTGAACCTCGTGAGGTTCACACGGGCCCACTTCTTGAGCTTGTCCAGGTCCCTCTGGATGGCATCCCATCCCTCAGGCATGTCAACCGCAGCACTCAACTTGGTGTCATCTGCAAACTTACTGAGGGTGTGCTCGATCCCACTGTCTATGTCAGGCAGGAGAGTTGACAGGATAAAAATATTTATGGTAAGGAGAAGCACCCTTAATTAGAAAATGGTGAACTGTGGTGGTGCCCTCCTAAAGTGTCCTCATGCCGCAGTAGATATATTCAATATTATTAATGGAGTTAGAACTAAGCAAATGGCTTTCACTAGGGGGATTAATCCAATAAAATTCATCTTGGTTATCTGGACTGGAACAGTCTGTATACAGATGAAGACTTTTACAGCGGGAATGGTTTTTATTTCATGCATCCATACTTTAGCATGTATCATGCTTATTCGTTATTTTCAGATAGTGTTTCCTGTCAACAATTGACCTGTATGATAAAGCTGTATGTTGTATGGAATTCTTCTGTTCTTCTATGATATGTAGGAACATTGAATTTCTGATAACACACAGCAGAATCCAGAGCTTACTCTCAGCTGCCTGCAAATCATCTTGTAATAACACTGGATTTTAACCAGCCAAGATACTATCAAACTAGAGTTAACAGTGGATGATACATTAAAACTCAATGTACTGTAAGTAATCAAATCCCAAAGAAAAACATTTAATACAGCTGTCCAGCAAGCCTGAAATATCTACTCAGTAGAACAATCAGTTTTAAGAGGATTTAAAAATAACTATTAAAATTCATCAATACCAACTGAACAGAACTTCCTGCAGGCAGGAAGGCAGGTGGCAGCTCTGTCCAGTATGGGAGGGCTGGGTCAAATATGTCTCTGTGCTGGCTTCATACATCTACAATTTTTTTATGTAGTTTTAGTACTCATTTTTCTTTCTTGCAGAGTAACTTATGAATACTGCTTTTATAAAGCATACTGGACTGTCAGAGAACTATTTAAAAGGGTGCAAGAGTTGCACCTCAGCTAAACATTACATAGAAGGGTTTGGTTTTTTTTTTTTTCAATGAGGGGCTATTTTCTGAATCATTAAGCAGAAAGAGTAGAAGTATAAATCAGCTGGAAGGTAGAACTGTGATCTCAATGCAAAGGGGGGGACCACAATGAACAACGTGGTTGTATGGAAGGAATTGAACATTGGGTCCATTGCCAATACGTCAACAATAAAGAAAATAAAAGTAAAGAAATMAGATATGTCTTCATAATGTCTTCTGAATGAAATATAAAAAACACATCATAAAGAAATAATATTGAGACTGCTAAAGAGAATTATTAGGGCAAGAAGAGAGGGGATGCTTTTGCCTCTGTGGATTATTTAAATATAGGTGATTCAAAGAATAGGGGCAAACCCCAGTAACACTGAGGTTTTGTGGCTTTTTTATGTAGCTGTTGATTCTGCTTTCTAGGTATTAGAAGGATGCCTGCAAAGTGTTGAGTGAATAGTGTTTACGAAACACTGTGAAGTACAAACTCGTAAGTTAAATTTGATCAGTGTATGACGTGACCTTCGTAAATTTTGAAAGCCTTAGTAATTTCTTGGTCTGGAAAAATGTGGTGATCACTCCATGGTACCTTAATTTTCAGTGTAAATCAGAAAAAAAGAGTAACAACCCCCACTTTCCTCATATTAGTACCATGGTTAGCTTCTAATGTCAGAGTAGGTATTCCCAAAGAAAGGAAAAAGTACTCAACTTCTGCAGAATGGAAAAGTATGATATAAGAGAGATTCCTCATGATTCTGTGTATAGTCAAGGTCCGAAGGAACCTGGTATTGCTCAGCTTATTTTTACAGTGAAAAAAAAGAAAGGAAAAGAAATCACAATTTAGGGTATTTGRTGGAATTAATTTTTTTTTCCCAGCCCCTTCTTGGCAGAGATCAAACTTGATTGGAGTTCTGCAGATAAATATGGAAAACATTTGATTTTTGCCTCACATTTGTTATTTCTAGAATAGACAGATAATAGTTATTTGGTGCACAAAGATCAATGTATAAATGAAAGAAAAAATGTATTTTCTGTAGGTCTGTCTTCTAACATGTTTTATCATAATACTGTATCTGTGTGATATCTAGCAATGCCTGTAACGCACCTTGTAAACACATACTGGGCTGAAGCGTATCTGTAGTGCGGCACAGAGACATGTTGCCATAGCAAGAGCTCCTATAGGCACGGTGGCCCAGGCGTGCACRCTGCCTTCAGCATTATATCTACAGAGAGAATTCCAGAGTAGGTCTAGATAACGTAAATGAGAAAACTTCCTAAAATTCGTGGGGAAGTCAAGGCGATGGATGCTAGGCAAGTGTCGTTGCTGCTGCAGTGTTAGATGCAATGTGGCCTTTCCAAAATTTTTGCTATCACCCAGCAGTCAGAAACAGGTTTAGAGAGATGGTGGAGGTGTCAGATCAGTTCCCTGAGGTCAGCTTGGTACCACTTCTGGAAGGTCCAAAGACCTGTGAGGTTTTGAGAGGGTGATTTAAAGAAAGGCAGAGGGCAGTCTGTCTCAGAAGCAAGTTGTGGGGTAACTAGTGCAATGCGAGACTGTGCGGCCCTGGGAGACGGTGCTGTACGCTCTTCAGAGGCAATTGCTCTTCTTTTGGGATGGTCTCCATTTCAGGAGAGTCAAAGTGCCAAAGCATATTATATTTTTATGAAAAGTGTGTGTCTACAGGGGAAGGAGGAATGTAATGGACAGTAAAAAAAGTCATGAGGTGGGGAATAAAAATGGCTATGTGAAAAAAAAAAAAGGGAGGAAGGAGAATTTTTTTTAATAGCTTGTACAACAATACTAGGAGTCTGTGTTATAAATGAGAGAAATAGTAATTTCCAGTTGTAATCAAAAATTTGACTTTGGTGTTATCACAGCCTGGTTGGATAGTCTAGCAGGACTGAAGCACTCAAAAAACCCAAACCTGTGTTATTGTTGCAGTGTTTTTTAGGAAATACATATTTTCTTCCAAAACCAAAAAAGACRTTACCACATTCAAGGAACTGACAAGTCAGAAGCATAAACGATCTTTAATTGCCTATGGAAAAATGTCATAACAGATAATATGCAAGATGGATTATAATTTCAGGACTGCTTCAGGCCTCCAGTCTGCCTTATAATCACAGATTAAAATTGGGTGAGAGCTATGTAACTAGGGGGCTTCTCTTCAGGTGATAATGTTAGAACCTTCACACAGCTAATACCAAAATGTGCTTGACACTTTTAAGTGCACTAAAGCACACTTTCTATTTCCATTTTGCATTCGACATGGCACAAAGCTACAGAGACCTGAAGATAAGGAGAAATTGATTTTCAGAACTGAGAATCACAGATAAATAAGTAGAAAACATCAAGACTTGACCTCAGATGGCTTTGGTAAACAGAATAACCCCCAAACAAACAGTGTATGTATTTGGAATTTCAAAGAGCTGCTCATCTAAAGCTGAAACAAATAGAGGGCAATCACTTCGGACAGACTATTTAATGAGGAAAAAGTGTGAATAATGCTTCAAAAATAAATATTTAAGAATACTTTTAAATATCCAAAAAGCCCCTGTCTTGTAACTGCCAAAGAGCGCAAAGTAGTTATAAAAGTTGTAATTTTTTTTTTTTTATTGTGAACTGTTAACTGTCTAGCAAGAGTGCAGCCTTGTTAGAAGTCAAGTGAAGCCAGATGTATATGAGAACTGTATATTAAGTGAAATAAAGGTGGTGCTTATGCTAAGTGCTATAAATCAGGAGCTAAGAACTGCAGAAAAAAATTGAAGGACACCCAAGTAAGTTGGACTCACTTTAATCAGTAATCCCCGTCTTGATTTCATTCGAGGAATTGTAGAAGGGTTGAAAAAAGCAGAGCTCTAGATTATTAATATTGATTTTCATCAGTGTGTGAAACACTAAGCAAATATTAGGCTTGAATGTAAATAGTTAAGAACAAGATGATAGGGCTGTTAGTCTAAAGTAGACCTTAGAAAAATAATTGAACAGTTGGAGTTACTCTGTTTTGTGTAATCACATGAAGGAAATACCAGTCACAGTGTGATGGGAAGAGCTGGGGAATTTCTGCAGAAGTTGTGAATTCATATGCATAAGCCATTTCTCTTAAGCTCTCTTAAAGCTTTCAACTTTTCTTCTCTTTATGCTACCAACTCTACTTTGGATGAAAACCTTATCCCTTCACTGTCCCTTTTTTTTTTTTTTTTTTTTTTTTTTTTTGTGGTTCATAAGAAACTGCTAAGGATAAGAAACACTGAATCACCATAAGACTTCTGTGTTCCTCTGAATTTTTAGTCATTTGTAAGATCTTTCCCAGCAACAGATGACTTCTGTTAGAGGAGCTGTGTTGCCAGCTTTTCCCAAATGGGAGTCTATAGCTACTTGAGAGGTTATCAAGAACAAAGAAATGGATTGAAGCACTTCTATGCTTTGCTTTAAAGAGAAGCCGATGACAAAGATGGAGGTATTTTGGCCATTGGGAGAATGGTAGATAGTGAAAAAGAAATATGAACTAGATAACATGGGGATTCAGGAAAACAGATGATGTTCTACTGCAGCTGAATATGAGGTTGGATACCCAGTAACAGACATCAGTCCATGGGTAGAAGTTCCTATTCTGTACCAGAGAAAGGGTCACTCTAGAAAAGACTTAATTTTCAGTAGTTCCCAGTGTGACACAGGGATCAAAAGGACTAATCAGGTCTTTTGTTGTTCATCGGAGAACTTCAGACAGAGCAGTAAGATTCTATCTGGTGGTGTTTTAACGTCTAAAATACTGTGTCCACCTCTTGTGTGAGCAATTGTGAAACATTTTTGGTAAAGTGGAAAGGGCATGGAGAAAAAACAGTCAGCTATGCATCCGTCACTACCTACCGCTCCAGGCAGAGCTTCAAGGGGAAAAATGACCATCAGAACAGAAAAGGTGTCTTTTAACCAGATAGTCTGTATTCAAGCAGCTTAGTTTATAAATGTGGTGTTGTTACTGTTAGTTTTAATTGTAATTGTTCAGATTGCTGATGGAGGACAGGGAGAGAAGAGTAGGGGCTCTGTTTCACTTTTATTTGGGTTTTTTTTCAGAAGCAGACATTACTTATCAGCTAGTGTGTACCCTAAAATCATTTTACACTGATCCAATTTTTTCCTTTTTGAGTGTTAATCCTATTTACCTTTCAGAAATTAGAGATTTTGAAATTATCTTCTAGAAGTAATTTTCACTGAAACTTTCTGGTCATAATTCAGAGTATAGTCACAATTCAGCATAAAGTAAACTAAATGACTACAATGAAAGCCATATTTAATTATTTTGTCACATAATTCATGCTTAATGTTATGGAAGTTGCCATGGTGAGCTCAGAATTGATTTGTTACATTACATTTAGTAATAATTTATTTGCATCTAATTTTCATTTTAAAGGCCTTAAGTCTATGGCTTTTTGGAAAGACCATTTGTAGCAGTAGTTTTGAGGTGTTCTGTTGGAGGTCTGCTGTTTGTAGTGATCAGGAAGTTTTAGCACAATTAATTTCAGGCCTTATGTAAATAAAGTCTTATAATTATTGCATCAATCCACAGTAGCTTTTAATTTAAGAGACGCATCCAATTTGCTGTAGACTAGACCTGAAGTTTGATGAGTTAATTAGGCTTTCTAACCTGTTATCTTACCTTTCATAATTAATACCATAATCATATTCATCTAAACTCAATTATACGGAAGTCACTGTGTGAATGTTTATTAAAAAAACTGAAGCAAAATGTGGGTGCAGTAAGTCTGTATGCTCCTCAGGGTGCAAGTTCTTCAGCAACTGGCGCTGTAATTAAGAGGGGGATTCCATGTCTCTCGTAATTTGAGAAACTGCTTTTGTATTTATTGCAAATTCTGGGCAGTGTTGTCCAAATAACTACAGCCTGTACTTAAAAGGTCTATATGTATCTAAAAACAAGGAATCTCTGCTATGTACAGGATGTGACGCAGTGCCTAAGGTCTGATTGCTGGTACAGATGATGTTTGGGACTGGGATGTTTGAGCCTGCCTCAATACTTCAGGCAAACACTTCATTTTGTAATGGCTGAAAATTTGGATGGATGCTATGGACAACTCAATTTTTTAAATTTTTTTTTAATTGCATCTATTGATCAAGGGCCCAACTTGAGGCTGAGCTTAACTGTAGATATTTAAGCAATTATCTGCAAATTGGGAGAATTCTCCTAGTGATAGGGAGTGAATATGCGGTGCTCAGGGTTGCCTCTGTATCCAACCTTCACATCAGTAAATTCAAGACTGACCTGTGCTTACTAGTTGTGTTGACTATATTTGGATCGTGTATTTGCAGGTGAAAGAATCTGCACCAGAATTCCTTAATGTGCACTTTGAACTTTCTACCTCTTGCCAGTGTCATATGAGTTTTCCTTAGTTTGTTTCAAACATCTCATCTCATAAGACCACATTTTGCCCAAGTTCTGAGCAATTCATGAGAACTGCATAGTTTTATATAAAAGCAAGATGATTGTTCTCATGCTGCTGTTGTTTAGTCGTTATTTGACTAATTCAGCAAATAGCTGTGTACATTGAGACAAAATGTAGCGTTAGGGACTCAAAAAGGTCATTATATGCACCAGTCCTTCCCTCTTCTTTCTCCAGCCACCTGCTTGCCCTTCTGAGTGAGGAACCATCTCAGATGAGACAGCAGTGTATTATTTTTCAGCGCTACGGATGCTGCCCTGGCGCCCAGGAAGATAAGGATGGRTTTCTGCTTTCTGTTGGTCATTGGAGGATTTCTGAAGCCCAAATTCAGGCTGCCTGTATTTCAAGGCCTATACGCTACCTTACATTAAGGTGAAATTAAGTAGCCTTTTTCTGAGCCTGCCCAGGTGTTAGACATCTATTAGAAATGATGTCTGGTTTTTTAGCATTGTTTGTGTTTGATTTACTTGAATAAAAAAGAGCCTCTGATAGAAGTTGTGCTAGGAGCTTCTTTCACAACTTGGGAAGGATTTCTACGTCTTGACTAGAAGTTCTTACTAAGAGAAAATATGACCTTTGGAGCATAAAAATAGCCTGTTTGTTGGTAGGTCCAAGAAGCAAATCCATGCTGTTTAAAATTATTTCTGACTGTGCACACTCTTTCCAGTGCAGTAGGTTGATAACTCTAATGTGTGTGTTGTAAGCACTTGAAATTTGTAAAATATTGTGAGCTTGAGTATTGCATGCGTGGGATACAACCTGGAGACCCTTGAGAAAATGAGCTGCTCTTTTGGCCCATCAGAAAAAGCAGCTCTGGAGGATGTGTGCCCATGTTTGGAGACCGTGCTTAATGCTGACACAATATCCCTTTGATTTGTTTGCTTTATGGGTACGATGCTGGTCTTAAAGGGTCAGCAGTTTTGTCATCGGGGACGAGTTGTGACAGCGTTGTAAGGAAGAAGTAAGAGTAGTTAGGAGGTGACAGACCAATTTCCAGTGCTGTGATTGAGTGGGTGGGATGACAAATGACTTCATGAGAGCTCTGCAGGAGGGGTTGACATGAGTTTTTTGAGGACTTAGCAATATATGTGTCAATCTCCCAGGGCAATAAGTCTGATAAAAATGGAGATTTATTATTGAGAGACAGCAACAGGATTGTTGTCTATTGGTTGTTATTAGGTGTCTTGTAAATGTATATCTAATTTCTTTTACCTTGGGCCTGGCGGCAAACTTGGAATCCCATAAGCACTGTGAGAAGTGAGCGGCCCATAGTAATAATGTTGGCCCAAATGAAATCTTTCACTCTGACCTCTAGTATGCACCTGTGGTAAAAAGAAKAATGGGTTATTTGGTATAGAAATTGGATCTAAATCTCATTGTCTCTTGAAATCTTTGACATTATCTCAAGGGAGAAAAGAAATCAAAATGTCAAATAAAGGTAATAATTCATTAATAATTGACTGTTTTATTTGCATGCCTGTAAACTTCTTCCCCACTTCTACAAACTGCGTAAATACGAAAAGAAAAATTGTGAAATAATCTATTCCTTGAAATTAATATTAATTTAAGATGTTATCTTATCAAACACTAAATTCAGGTCCTTGTCCAGTTGTGATGGTCTATTCCCACAATCTTACTTTGTCCTTTCAGCAGCTGGTGATGTTTTCTGTATTTTGTAAATAGCTTCTGTACTGCCACTGCTGGAATTTTCTGTGATGTTTAACATTCAAAAAGTGATTGCACATGAAAGCTTTTTAATGCAATTTGGATGGTTACTTTGATAGCAGATATCCAGTTTTATTAATAAAAATAAAAGGGCGATGACTTATCTAAATTGCTTCTCTTTCATCACAGTTATAGAACACTTCAAAAACTGTCAGAAAACTTACTGTAAGACTAGTCATGCTGTATTTGCTTGATAAAGGTTTGTTTTGTAGAAACGTTGGGCAACTCTCCCTAGTCCTAAGATAAGACTCTGTCCTATTTCCTTTTTAGTTAACATCATGCAGCTGTTTTTTTCTGAAGCTGCTATGAGACTGAGAATGCATGCTTCATGAGGCATAAACATAATCCCTTTGCTGAACTTATTCAAAAGTGCTATTATTGGAAGTGGCTGCATCTGAGAGATGAAAACTGTAGGGTTTTCAAAGTCTGCCCCCACCTCCCGCCCCCAGAAGGAAAATCTACCTGAAAACTGAAATAAATGGTCAGCACCTGTGTATTCATTTTTACTTACCTTAAGTCTTTGAAAGAACATGAAGTGAGATGGAATGAAAACAACTAGACTATGTTTGAGAATATCAATAGATATTTGATATAAATTAGGACTGTTGCTGATATCAATAGCAATACAGAATATGTATGTATTTCATTTTTAGTGTTTTAATGTTTTAAGGAAATAGAGTTGCACATTAGGAAGTGAGTATTTTCATGTTTGGAGTTTGTTTTTTTCTTTTATTTTTATTGGTTTTGTCTCAGCTTCTCTTATAGCTTTTTTTCCAGGCAAGGCAGAAGCAGAGAGGTAGGCTGTGAGATGGAGCGGTACGAAAGATTTCTCAGATACAAACATATGTATCTGTGCTATGTGAATACACTGAAATTACCTGTGGGTGCAGGTGCATTAAAAATGATTGATTCTTCTAGAATATCAGTGGAACCAGCGGTACATGGACCAATTTAGATTAGAAGTGCTGGATTCTTTTGTATACAATGTACAATTTATTTAAACATTTAGAGTGGCCATTTTCTTGGGATTTCTGGGTATCTGGCAGCCTGCTTGGACAGAGATTGTTGTCTGGCAGTAACGCACAGGAACATCTGATTTTCTTGTCAGAGCTCTTAAATTCACCAGAAGTAAGATTTCCAAGTGGAAAAATGTAATTGTGGAAACTGAGATGTTTAGGCACCTTAGAGAAATGAATGTATTGAAAGAAAATTGAATGAATTTAAGCCAAAAACTATTTCATGTCTTACTAGTGACAGATGCAATTGGAAGATACTTCAGCTCTCCGTGGAACTCAAAACCAGGGTTACAGCATGTTCAGTATTCATTTTAATCTCACTAAAAATTGGGTTTACCATTCAAAATAAGCAGTTCTTTGGATTTCCCATGGATCTCTTTTACTGAACAAAATCATAAGGGTTCCTAGACTATTATCAATACAGCTACAATAAAGATAATTTCAGAACTGTACAGTATTATGTTCTTTGCAGTATTGCATTGCTCAGCTAATAATTCATAAATGTTAGAATATGTGCCTCATCTTTTCTAGTTGCAAGTCCCTTACTTGTTTTCTGATCCTTAGAACTACCTTGGGACCTAATCCTGAGAAAGCATAAGCTCTGTAGCTAAGCTGCGGCACACACTTGCAATGGGGATCCCTGGACCCTCCAGGGAGCTTACAGGATGTTCTGAGCTGCAGCTCTGGGTGGTTATTCACTCTACCAGCTTCTCCTTCCCCATCCAGCTAGCCTCCCCACTTGGTGACCAGGAATTTGTGTGCTGTAGCTGATACTCCCACGTTAGCGAACTGAACACAGATAGGGTGTTGAAGTAGAAAGTCTTGTATATCCGTCCCAGGCTCTCAATGTGCGGTCAGTGCTGTACGCTCTGGAATAGAATAGAATAGAATCATTAAGGTTGGAAAAGACCTTTAAGATCATCAAGTCCAACCGTCAACCCAACACCACCATGCCCACTAAACCATGTCCCGAAGTGCCACATCTACACATTTTTTGAACACCTCCAGGGATGGTGACTCCACCACTTCCCTGGGCAGCCTGTTCCAATGCTTGACCACTCTTTCAGTGAAGAAATTTTTCCTAATATCCAATCTAAACCTCCCCTGGCACAACTTAAGGCCATTTCCTCTCGTCCTATCACTAGTTACTTGGGAGAAGAGACCAACACCCACCTCACTACAGCCTCCTTTCAGGTAGTTGTAGAGACCAATAAGGTCTCCCCTCAGTATCCTCTTCTCCAGGCTAAACAATCCCAGTTTCCTCAGCTGCTTCTCATAAGACTTGTTCTCCAGACCCTTCACCAGCTTTGTTGCCCTTCTCTGGACACACTCCAGCAACTCAATGTCCTTCTTGTAGTGAGGGGCCCAAAACTGAACACAGWATTCSAGGTGCGGCCWCACYAGTGCCRAGTACAGGGGCACRATCACCTCCCTMYKCCTRCTGKCCACACTATTCCTGATACAGGCCAGGATGCCGTTGGCCTTCTTGGCCACCTGGGCACATTGCCGGCTCATGTTCAGCCAGCTGTCAACCAGCACYCCCAGGTCCTTTTCCGCCGGGCAGCTTTCCAGCCACTCTTCCCCAAGCCTGTAGCGTTGCCTGGGGTTGTTGTGACCCAAGTGCAGGACCCGGCACTTGGCCTTGTTGAACCTCATGCGATTGACCTCGGCCCATCGATCCAGCCTGTCCAGATCCCTCTGCAGAGCCTTCCTACCCTCAAGCAGCTCAACACTGCCGCACAACTTAGTGTCATCTTCAAACTTACTGAGGGAACACTCAACCCCATCGTCCAGATCGTTGATAAAGATATTAAACAAGACCAGCCCCAAAACTGAGCCCTGGGGAACACCACTCGTGACCGGCCACCAACTGGATTTAACTCCACAACTCTCTGGGCTCGGCCGTCCAGCCATTTTTTTACCCAGCGAAGAGTACACCTGTCTAAGCCATGAGCCACTAGCTTCTCCAGGAGAATGCTGTGGGAGACAGTGTCAAAGGCTTTGCTGAAGTCCAGGCAGACCACATCCACAGCCTTCCCCTCATCCACTAGGTGGCTCATGTGGTCATAGAAGGAGATCAGGTTGGTCAAGCAGGACCTGCCTTTCATGAACCCGTCCTGGCTGGGCCTGATCCCCTGGTTGTCCTGCACATGCCTAGGAGCTCTAGAAGCAGAAAGACTCTGAATGGATTCTTGGTGGATATATTTTAAAAAGTCTTCAACTCAATCTCTTCTCAGTATGGAGGGGAAAAGGGCTATCTTTCATATAGGAAAAGATTTAACTAGCCTTTCAGTTTAAGGTGGTATTACTGTACATGTAAGCCTAGTCAAGAACAGCATTTGCTATAGCTAGCACAAGAAGAGTAGCCATGGAAGTACGGCAGGAGGTGTTTCATTGAGCTCTGTGCAGGGCAAGGCTAGTGGTATTCTTAGACATCTTTGCTGCAGTTGTTCCTAAGCTGAGCGAGGGAAAACTCATGCGAGTGCAGATACCCGTGCTGCAGCCAAAATTTCTATTTTGGGCTCAATATCTGTGAAGCCCTGGTCTGCTGTATGAAAAATAAATATTTCCTTTGACTGCTTTACCCCAGACTTTTCACCGTATTGCTAGCAAATTTTGTTGAACCTTGTCATTCTGTACTCCAGGAAGATATTTGACTTTTGTCAAACATAAGCTTCAACAGAATCACTTTCAGTACAATTTTTGTGTAAGAAAAAGGAAACAAAATTAACATCAGGTATTGCTTTTATGGAAAATATGTAGTCTTGAATGAAACTCCTAATTTGAGACACCTCAGTTCTTTTCAGTAAGTCAATTCTCCAATTTTCAYCTAGAAAGCAGAACACCAAATGAAGGAAGATACAAAGAAAAACTACAATCTTTTTAAAAAGAAAAGAAAAGAAGGGTTTTGTCTTTAACTTTTATTCCCCATCTCTGCCTCTGCCCCTCAAGCTACTAAGGAAGCTGCAATTCAATATGACACTGAAATTACAAATTCTTTTCAATGTTAGGTTGTCAAGCTAATTTCTAAGCTTTTTCCTAAAATATTATCCTTTTTAAAGAAAATAGAGAAGGAAAATATTCTTCTCTATGATCAATAGAGTTCTAGACCCATCTTGAAGTATTTGAGAAATAATAATTTTTCTTGAGACACAAACTTGAAAGGATTGCAGAAAATGCATTTATTTTTAGGTTTAGCTAAACAGCAGGTGCATTATTCAGCTATTAGAGATGCAAGATGAACGAAGCATATGGATTGCCCATTATAATAAAAAGTAATTTGCTCTATCTGACTAATTTAAGCATAAAAAATTATAATGATCAATCTTGTATAAAATAGACAGAGATAACTCAGCAATTTAATGCTAATTGTGTTATCATTCCAAAACACATATTGATTTTTAAATTAAATTTACAAAATGCCTGGTAAGGTCCAAGACCTAATGAAATACGTACATGGCATCTACTTTAAACTTACAGAAAGAGATTCCTGGTCATAAAGCCAGCTGGTCAGAAACTTCATAAAGCAGGCCCAAGTTGTCTTCTAACTTGCAAGCAGCCTAGCTCTTCAACAAGGGGGAAAACAAAAAGCTGTGGAGGTTACAAAACTAGGCTAGGAGTACTCGTGCTGAGGGAGTCTGGCCTTGTATACTCTTAAACAACATAGGGTTTTCAAAKCGTGAATGCTTGGCGTTGTTTTCTATTCTAACTTCTAAAGGGACCTGTTGGGGCACTGTCATCATGACATACTTTTCACGATCTTGCCCACAATTTTCCTCTGAGAAATTGAGTGGGCAGAGCATTGACTTGTCTGGGTGTCTTTGTCTTATGTGTCTTTGGATGGATTCGTCGTGTGATGAAAAATCTGCTCTTTGAGAAATGGCAAGGTGAATTGAGAATGACAAAAAGTAATGAGAAAAGGACTGAAGCCTATTGCTATCACAAATAATATAAATGTAAGTTTCTATCTGCCAGCCACCTCCCTTATAAAATAATAGTAGCTGTCAGGTAGGGAAGCTGCAAGAAATGATGATGTTGTTTAAAAAAACATTTCACTGCTATGTTTTCTCTTATGAGCAGTGCTGATGTATGTAGTTCATGATGTTCACATGATAAACAGTGCACCCTCTTTATGACATCAAGTTGTTGTATATCACACCCCCAAAAGTAGCAGCGTATGGAATGAAAGAAATAGCAATTTAGTGGGAACAATCAAGTTTTAGGTGTGCCGTTGTAATTAATCAGTAAGACATGACAGACTGTGTGCCAGTGCTTCTTAATCACCTCTCAGGTGCTTGGTGAGGCATGGTACAAAGCTGAAGCCTTTCAGCACATCCCAACGGAGCATTAATCAACAGTGCAGGGCAGTCTGCGCGACGCAGTAACGTTACAGAGCAGATGCCCTGAAACTCTGACTTATTTCAAGGAACAGCCTTGGCCTCCTTGACATGTGGGGTAGGTCTAACCCGGACTCTGCAGCTTGCTTGGTCCCACATCTGCATGAAGTCTCAGTGCCATGTCTAACTACTGCCTTTAGGTACTCTCTTCCCCCGGAGCAGACTTTGCTCTCACATCCTTGGGCTGGCTGACAGCCCGGCAAAGCAGGGCCCTGCCATCAGTCTGGTGGGGAAATACTTCACCTGTCCAAAGGACTGCTGTTATAGGGGCTTTTGTTTTCTTTAGTTTTGGCTTTCTGTTGTAGGCTGATGATAATGGTGCATTAGACAATAACTGGGTCCCTGGAGGGCAGGAGCTCGCTGCTCCCATGTGGGCTTTTCTGTTGTTACTGACACGGAGATGAAGTTGTTCTCATCCAGCCCAGCTGACCAGACTGGTTGGACCTCTCTGAAAACATTGTTTCTAATGACAGGTATCTCCAGCCTTTTAACTAAATCTCACTTTTGCAGAACTTTCCTGGGGGCCCTTTTAAAATCAAGTTTAAAACAGAACTTCAGTAAGATGTTGACAGAGGGTGTGGGATGGGGGAAAATGAAAGGCAAGAGGAGAAATTAATCAGTTTAAGCAGAGCTTCTACTTAGCAGTTCCAGTGTTTCATATCAGAAATCACTGACAATCCTTTTATCCCCTTTACTTCTGCTTTGTAGGCAGGAATTAAATTTACAGTAGCCAACACATCTCAGTCTAACATGTTATTTGACTGTCATGACTTCTTAGCTCCAGTGGAAATGCTCCCAGGTTCCCAACAATATGTATTGAAACTTTGTTATACAGAACTGGGATTTCTGTCCAAATATGTCATTAAGTAACACTTAACAAAGTGCTATTGATTTTGAAGAAAGACTTGGTAGGATGGAGAGTCTGAGATCAAAGGTGTTCCCATCTAGAGAGGAACATTTAAAACCAACCAAACAAGCAAACACACAAACAACGCAGGAGCAATGTAAGAGGCAAGATACTAAAAGAAGCTGCGTAGCTGTCTGCAAATGTAGACGGTGATTCTGAAGTATCAGAGGTAGGTTTAAAACTCAATCTGCCAGTGTGCAAATGATGACAAAGCTACAAGGCTCAAAGACTCAGTTCAGTGATGCTCAGAGGTGCATCCCTGTTTCTTCTCTTCACAAAAATCTTTTGAAGTTGGCTACTGTGCAGATTCCTCCAGAGTACAGAGACTCTGGAGACTGACTCACTAGAAGGGCAAATAGTATAGGACTGTGCTCACTCCAAATGAGTTATGTTGCTCTCCATCAGCCATATTTTAAGTGTCCTAGTTAAGATTTATCTGCAAAAGAGTTTATTGCTATTCTTCCCTTAGTGTTGAAAAAGATCTTGTATCACTAGTGTCAATGGAACATGCCAACAGGCTCTTCATGTGAGACCTTGTTAAAGGGAGTGAATGTATTTTTGCTGGGCGAACGCTTATCCTTGGGGAGAACCTTACATCACAGCCCACAGAGAGTATTTCRGACTTCGTTGTTAGTTCAGGGAAAAAGACAAATTTGGATCTTTGAGAGCAAAAATAAAAGATCATACAAGCTGAGCCCCAAACATGCTTGCTTCTCTTCACTGCTTTTTTGATCTCATTGAATGAGTGGTGAGATCGCACCTATCAGAGTTAACACCAAGAGAGAAAACAGCGTCTCTTGTTTTTATGGAAACAGCAGTAAAGCACAGAAAATCTTTGAACTTCAAGGGTTAGCACAGAACACTAGGGCTTCACTCTTGATCTCCAGTCAGTGAGGCAGAGCCAAGAGTTCAGCAGAGGTTAGATAGACACTCTCTGAATTAGAACAGAACTGGGAAACCTTTCAGTCTATTAGAGAAGTGCTTTCATCTTTCAGTCAAGACAGGCTATTACTGGAATTAAAGAAGAGAGTTAATGTGTTGCCAGAGAATTTTAATAAATATTCAAATTATGTATGTGGATCTTCTGTTTATTTTCACTTTTATTAATAGGTTTATTTTTAGCTAATTATGCCAGACCATTTCTATCTGACTAGTTCCTTTAAATGTCTTTGTCCAACTCCTTTCCCCTTGCACATAATCAAAGCTATTTCGTTTTTTTTTACATTGCTCATGAAACAGAATTGGAGGTGCTGCCAAAGAGATCCATCAATTCAGTCCTTGTAGGAGCTGAATCTGAACTTCGACTTTTGAAATCTGAGTGTGTTTGGAGATCAGATATTTGACTGACATCAATATAAGTCATCATTTCCAGACATATCAATCAGAAAGTCTTTCCTTTGCAAATCATATAACTTGAATGCTGTTATAAATTACATCAGGCACACAAAAAAAAGTCAAAACCAGAATAAAATTCATTCCTGTTAAAGAGCAGTGAGTTTACAGGCAACAGATTTTACTTTGACTCTTTTTTTTCCAGTTCCCTAAATTATGCTTTCTTGCTTAATGGTTTTATTTTTAACCTAATGTGGAATGTAAGAAATCAGTTATGTCTTGTTTCCTCACTTTAAAAAAAATACTCCAAAATGGTTAAGATCATCCAGTGATTCATAGCATCTGTTTGGCCTAACAATGCTTTACAAGGGAATAATGTCTGCTCTACTTAATTGGTGAGTCATATTCTGTGTTTATCACTATCTGCACACTTGAAATGCACACAGTGACAGATTTTGTCCCCAGAAGAGCTGAGGTTTGAGTACATGAACACAAGCCTGTAAGCAACAGGCAACTGCACATATATTAATTTCTTTTTTAAAAAAACCCTGCAGGTTGGTCTGGTAGGAAGTTCTTTTAAGTAACTACAATGAGGCAATGACCCTACCTCTAAAATCTAAAGCTGCTTTGCAACAGCAAGAAAGAAAAAGGGGGGAGCGGAGTTTGGAAAGCAAATCTTGTTAGGGAGAAAAAAAAAAATTGAATTTTTACTAAACTTGATAATGTAAATTTTGTTTGGGCAGTTTTACACATTTATTTTAACCAAGAAATGCTATTTAATTTTGCCTCCAGTCTCTCTTTCCAATAATGTTTCTAATTATGTGATTATAAGAGGGATACTTACTCTAGCAATGCTCTTTTGGATTAATTGACTCTGTCAGAAATGTCTGGACTCTTGTACTTCAGAAATTTTGTTTGTGGTGCCCATTCATTTTCAGAGAATGGTAGGAGGCTGGGGAAGTAAGTTTTCCTCTGTTCTCAGGACACAGTGAGGCTATGTGACCCACCTGCTGTCAGGCTGTGAGTCAGTGCAAGACCCAGAAATAGAGACTATACGTCTCCAGATGCCTGGTTTCATAATCTCGCTACTTGACTGTAAGTTAGCTTCTTTGGGACAATTCCTAAGAGGCGAAATTGCTGCATGTCCTGTTGGTGCCAGTAATTTTTGTAGCTGTTTAATTGGTTGATCCTTCATTTAATGATCAGCTGGAATCACAAGAGAACTTGTACTGACTCACTGATGAAGTGCAATTGATTCAGCAGCTTTATTTTGTTTAACTTAAAACTTTTTATGAAAAAGAGATCCCACCAGTAACACTGTCAGTACGCTTCAAGGATGTCATCCAGGAACCAGAAGCCAACAGTGGATCTGAACAGTTGCATGTAATGTAGAGCTAAGGGAAGCCTGCACTCAAAATGTATATGGTGAACATGGGAAGATTTAGGTTCAGATAGACATGTGGCTGCTTTGACCTGTCTCTGATCGCTGTATCGTTATTTAGGCATCCAAAAGCTTCTCCTGATTCATTCGACATTAGCACTTTACAGCAGGGCATGAGGAATGATTGAAAGGTGCAGGCAAGAGTCAGACCCTTGTCTGTCTCATGCATCAGACTCCCTGGAAATAGAGCGCACTCTTATTTCAGTTCTTACCATCATGATCACTTGTACTTTTATGGCATAGGAGTTTGGAGAAGAAAATTAAAAGTTGTCTTTTCTTAAAAAAAAAAAAAAAGTGTCCTTAAAAATTTGTCCTGTGATCTCTTTTGATATGAAGAAATCTTATCTGCACTCTTAATGTTGCAGACTTACACTACCACATATCTATATTTGGTTTCACTATAATTTAGCTGTCTACTCTGTTGCTATGCCTGATTTATTCTCAGATTAATGATAGTGCAAACCTGTTATTTTTATCTTGAAATGCATACACAGAATGGAGGCTGGGGGACACCCTCCCATCACGTGTAATGCAGTTTAATTTACTCAGTTGAAATGTGTTTGTGTGAAAGTGGGTGGTATTTTTTTCTGGTTTATTTCTTTCTGACTTGTCAGTGATGACGGCTGGAAAATGTCTCCCTGGTAGTTTTCTAAATCTTGCATTGTGGGAGATAATACATTGAAATGATTATTTCTGTCAGAATTACTTTAATCTTTTAGGGCAGGACAATATTCTTTGCTTTCATTCCTACCTCCTGTTTTGCTCCATAATTTGTGTCTTATCTTGTGACCTAAATATAAAGGTAATGGACACTTCTGAAATGATAGTAGAAACTAGAATGTTTTCAGAATTGTAATGGTTTGTTTGCACAATACCTATGTCTGAATTCTTCCCTTTCCTAAGTAGTCTTTCTGTTACTGCGAATTTAAAATAATCCTATTAATTTTTCTTGTGTTTTATTTATTATTTTCTCTCTCCGAAGCTCTACATTTATGATTAAATCCTTGTAGCTAGCTATGAATTTCCCCACCTCCTGCTTACCTCATCCTTTTTTTACCTCTTGTGTATTTTGTGGTGGTAGGCAGCCACTGAGCGTCAGGCATATTTGTCTTCACTGTTGCCATCCTCTTACTTGCCTCCACTTACCTTGTTTTTGCTATGGCTCTTGTACTCACCTTTATTTCTGTTTAAACAACTGGTTATTTACTTGCTCTCCGGTGCTTGCATGGTTGTAACTGTGGATTTCTATGGTCATCAGTATTACAGTCCCTTCTTATGGTTTATTCAAGAGCAGGAAAAAAGAGGGAGCGATGGAAAAAGATCTCTAAATTCCTGAATCATATGTCCATTTTTCTGTCTGTTGGGACATAAGAGACAGAGGATGATCCAGCAGTTGTTTTCACTTGCAAACATATTTTTTATTAAATTTTTCAGACATATAAACACTATTCATATGACTTGAAGCTCCTTGAAAACTGTTCTTCCTCATGCTAGGTATTTATATATAAAAAATCTACAGTAGAATTTTTCTGTGCCTAATAGAATGATTTATCAATTTAATACTATACTGATTATGCACACTAAATGGAATGCAAGACACGTCAATCTCTCTTTTAGTCTGATTGCAATGGGAAGAAACATTTTCATGAGAGAGTAGGTATTAATAGATGATAAGGACATAATGCAGAGTTCAGTTATTTTTAACTTTTCTTTTAACAATCTGCTCTGCAGAGCACATAGAATGAAATCATGACTAAAGATTAAAGTTGGTCAGAAATACTGTGGTGTCTCTGCGGTGTCTCTCTGTGTGTTTGCCGTGTTGAGATAAAATATGGATTTCATACCTTAATTGGTGTGTCCAAGCAACCATCTAATTGCCCTGTCCCTTTTTTGAGGGGGTTAAGGGTGGGGTTGGTTTTTTTTGTTCCCTTCCTTTCATTGGTAACTGAGGACAAGTCATCCTCGGGAAGTGAAGAACTGAGATGTTTGCATTAAAGATAATTATAGAATCATAGAATCATAGAATCATTAAGGTTGGAAAAGACCTTTAAGATCATTGAGTCCAACCATCAACCCAGCACCCATGCCCACTAAGCCATGTCCTGAAGTACCACATCCACACGTTTTTTGAATTCTCCAGGGATGGTGATTCAACCACTTCCCTGGGCAGCCTGTTCCAATGCTTGACCACTCTTTCAGTGAAGAAATTTTTCCTAATATCCAATCTAAACCTCCCCTGGCACAACTTAAGGCCATTTCCTCTCGTCCTATCACTAGCTACTTGGGAGAAGAGACCAACACCCGCCTCACTACAGCCTCCTTTCAGGTAGTTGTAGAGACCAATAAGGTCTCCCCTCAGTATCCTCTTCTCCAGGCTAAACAATCCCAGTTTCCTCAGCTGCTCCTCATAAGACTTGTTCTCCAGACCCTTCACCATCTTTGTTGCCCTTCTCTGGACATAGTCCAGCACCTCAATGTCCTTCTTGTAGTGAGGGGCCCAAAACTGAACACAGTATTCGAGGTGTGGCCTCACCAGTGCCGAGTACAGGGGCACGATCACCTCCCTCTGCCTACTGTCCACACTATTCCTGATACAGGCCAGGATGCCATTGGCCTTCTTGGCCACCTGGGCACACTGCCGGCTCATGTTCAGCCGGCCGTCGACCAGCACCCCCAGGTCCTTTTCCGCCGGGCAGCTTTCCAGTCACTCTTCCCCTGTGGCGTTGCCTGGGGTTGTTGTGACCCAAGTGCAGGACCCGGCACTTGGCCTTGTTGAACCTCATGCGATTGGCCTTGGCCTTGTCCAGATCCCTCTGCAGAGCCTTCCTACCTTCAAGCAGCTCAACACTGCCGCCCAGCTTGGTGTCATCTGCAATAATGTCTAAACCATGTCAACTTTGAAGGTGAGGGGGGGGGAAATCCTTTGGCTCCCCCCTGGCACTCCCTGCCTGACTGCCTCTGTCTGCAGGGACTAGCCTCGCTGGAGCTTACACAGCCCTGGAGACTGGGTGGAAGTGGGCGGCTGGTTCTCTTGCTAGTTGGCATTAATAGAAAAGAGAATATTCTTTGTTTATAAACCTGGTGCAGGGTTCTTTCACGTTTCTTTGCTTGTTTGTGATTTCAGTTGACAAAATTTCCTGGTGTATGGCATGGGGAAGAGGTTTACTTGGGGCATGCAAATAGTCCATACATCCCAGCGACATGCAAGCGGTTATATTGCTTGTTAGTACAATATTTATGTGGGTCTGAAGAGCGCAAGGACGTGGGAGGACATGGTGCTGACAGAGTGGAAGGGGAGCAATGTTCTGCGTGTGCAAATCAGGGAAGCTGGAAATCCCTTGCGCTTTATTACTGGGATCAGTATTTTGTGGTAGGGAAGTGATCAGGGATTGCTTGCTCTCATATTTCAGCATCTCTAGGAGTGACATTAGAGGTGAATTTGATGTCATAGACAAACTCCCTTCAAGTTTGTGCTCATGCAGAGGGAAATATTTGGGGCTTAAATAAATTTCCTTGTCTCCTAATATGTGACCTCTACCAGAAAAAAAGCCTAGTGGTTCCTTCCAGTCCTACAAAGGTAAGAATTCATAGCTGTTTTCCTTTTCTCATGGGAGTATATGGATGACACCTCAGCATTGCTCCAGCTTTTTGTGTATATGAAGGTCTGGTCATCAAATTCCAAGGTATTTTGACTCACACCTACCCCTAACCCCCTAATTCCCGTATTTAAAAGTGACTGTGATAGTGACAGACTGGGTGAGGAATTTAATTACATCATTTAAAAGTGCCTTTCCAGTGATGTAATTTTTTTCTACAGCATTTATGGTGCTACTCTAAAATGCCTCAATCTTTTGTAGTTCTTCTTAAAATGAATGTGTGCCAAATCAATACTTGTTTACATCCTTGGATGAAATCTTCAAAAGCATCTTGGCAATTATTTGAAAAGGAAGAGATGAATCTGAAGAGAGTTTTAATTTAATATTTAATTTCATTAAGGACTTTGGAGCACAAAGTAAGAGAGCATTATTTATAACACAAAGCTCTGAGTGCTCCTCAGTAGAGAGGAGGATCAGAATATCATATGGCAGAATAGGGTCATCTAGAGGAGACAATAATAGAAATATAAGGATATTCACTAGGGCAAAGTCCCAAGGTTGTGTTGTTCCTGTTACTAGTCTTTAAGGACAGAAATATTTGCGAGAGGAGAAAGCCTTGAGAAGTATGATGCAATGATAGAATGAATGAGAAACCAAAATGGTACAGTAAAGAAAAAGGTAAGTGTAGTTTTAGTATGTACCAGGTGAGGAGTTTCTAGTGAAGGCTGGGAACTCTTAAGGCCGTAGTAAAGAAACTGGTGAGAGTTCATCGGGAATTTTGGGTGTGTTTCTGTCACATGTTGCTCAACTGGAGCTGGAAAGGACTTTTGGGATGATCTGAGGAATAGAGAGTCTCTCTTATGAAAGGAAAATGTTAGCCTTAAGTTGCTGAAATGTAGGTACCAAAATATGGTTTCCAAATAATGGGTAAAGAACTACTTAAATGTCACAAAAATGGCAATGGGACTTTTTAGATAGCTTTTCAGGAGAGCTAAGAACAAGAAAATGAAATGAGTCACTTCACATTTTGAAAGCTTTGTCAGCAGTGGTGCACTGTGTCTGCTATTTTGTCTCTGATAGAAGGTGATATTCAGGGAAAACAAATGAACCTTGTCACTTTTTGGTCCATTCTCTGTACTATTCCACCACCCCCAGTAATTGTTGTAATAGCTATGGACTAGATGTTAGAGATTCTTTCTAGTTCTTTGCCCTATATTCCTATGAGTTAATAACCTAGGTATTCTTTTTTGAAAGTTATATGCATTTAAATCTAGAATTCAAAAGTATTTTGACACTTAAAGAGCTTCTTTAAATAATCTGAACGTCTGTCATATAAACGGAACACATTTTAAATACTCTGAAAATCACTTATCAAGGCATATGTCTTCTTTGTTGCCCTGAAGCCTTCTCTGTTTGTTAGTGCTGGAGATACTCAAGTGGTAGATGTATTAATTTGTGGGTCTGCTAGGTGTTTATAGCTGTGCCTCTACGCTTGCTCAGAAACACACTGGTCAAAGAAGAACTGAGCAGCCTAGCTCGTAATTCTCACATTGGTAGTTCAAGGTCGAAAAGAATGAGGATCCTTCTCCAGATGGAGGACATCATAGGCATTCTTCAGTGCACATTTCATGTGCAAATAGGAATAGGCTCCTCAAACTTATGGTTTTACATACACCGAAAGTGATCTGGAGATTAGGTCAACTCATCTCTTCTGCAATATCTTTTTGGTTTGAGTTCTCAGTCTGGTATTTGGAGACACATTATATGCTGTCCTCTGTCTCAAAAGGACCAAATGGGAGAAAATAAGTAGTCTTCTGCTGCAGTGCTGAGAAAGGGCCAGACCCAGGATCAATCAGGAGATCTACCTCTCTGGTCTAGAGTGATGTTCTGCTTGCAATTGCTGTGAGGACCCCATAATCTTGTAGTGATAGTTATAATTTTAAAAAGTAACTGAATGCTATTTTCCTCCTTTGAGGGACAGTCAGAGTGGGAAGTCTGTGTGTGAATACTCTCAAGGGGAGAAGGGGAAGAGATGTGTATCACTGTTCCTGAGCATGTGCCGTAACTGCTGCTGATGGGAATAGAGGGACTTCTCTGTGCACGTGTTTTGAAATAGTGCCTTTGGCCAGCCTTGGAGAAATGTCCCCATTCAAATGCCTGTCTTCTGAAGTTGCATTTAAAAAGTAGTTTTAAACTGTTGATTTATGTAAAACTTCAAATGGAAGTGTGAAATTTCAGGCTCTGCCTCAAGACTGTCACAAATTTTTATTTTTCCCCAGAAGATGGTAATTGATCAGTTCCTTCTTCAAGGTGGCCACTGAAAGTAAGAAGGCATGTTATAAAAATCTTCCATCATGTCCAGTAGAAAATGCTTTAAAAGATCAAAATTATAAACTATTAAATTCTCATAAATTCATTTTAAGTTGTTGAAAAYAAAGGCAATTTTTGGCCATTGCATATTTGTCAATTTCAGAAATGTTTTTTTTCTCTACACAGGGCATGGGGCTAGTATTGCTTTATACGATAATTCTCCACATTGTGACCCCACACCTTATACATCTCTAGCTCCATCTGGTGAGCACATGCTTTATATGGCTATAGCTCCATATGGTGATGGGGCACCACCTAAGGTAGCGTCCAAGCACCGTGCACACAAAGGAGAGAAGCAGCACAGTGTGGGAGCAGAGGTGGGATGGAATGACTGGTTAATAAACCCGGATAGTGCTTCTGTGACTCAACCGTAAGAGAGGACAGTCTGCTTGGGGAACTTGGGATTCCTGGAGCGCGCTGGCTGGTCTGAGTCTCTGGTCCGGAGAAGCAGCCCTGCCCTGCTTCCTGCCGGCCTGCCTGATAACCATGGCTATGTAACTCTTCCTATGCCCAGATAATAATTTTAGCCCAATATTACTGAATTTCCTGGATTTACTCTCGTCTCGACCCAGATAATTGTACTACTGGTTTGTATTTTTTACTCTGCTGTTTTTCTGTATCCTGAACCTACAACTTGACAGGACTGCCTTAAGCCCCTTACAGGGAGAAACTCAGAATATTTTGTACGTCTAGAAGTGGCAGTAACACACTCTACGGCACTGAATGACTGTATTTTTTTCTAAAGGAAACAAATTACGACCTGTATAATTTCATTTTTACTTTGTCAGAATTTCATTTTCCGTTTTGTTACTGATTGACTATTTTAAAATAACATCATCAAATCATATTTGTTCCCTAAAATCTTTGAGCAGCAACTTTACTGCAAAAATAGTTTGGGGTTTTTGTTAGGTTCATTTACAATTGCAGCTCAAGCAGTATTTGAGCTTCAATTCAAACTGGAATCTCTGTAACAATATACAAGAAAAACTGTATTTTTCAATTTGTTTCTAGAAAAAAGTTGCAATATTCAGTAGAAACTTGAGCAGATGTAACAGGGCTATGATGGAAGCATCCTGCAAAAGGCCACAAATCTCTTCTGTGATATAAAATGAACTGGTTGCTTGGCTACCAGATTCTTTTCTGGCTTTGAAAAGTAGTTCTCTGACTCACATTAAATCTGTCTTGGGGTTAAGTCCTCAGCCAATATAAAGGTCTCAGCTCTGTTACAGCCTCAGATAATATTAGAACTAAAACTGAAATTAGAAATCCACTAACGGAGGATTTTCTTTCCTTCTCTTCTTCTTCTCTTAGTGATTCATTTATCATGCTAAGCTATTTGGTTATTAACAAAGCTARAGTTCTTTGTAATTTATTGTTGAAATACTCCTGTGGTAATAGACCATTTGGTGCAAGAAGTTCTTTTATTTTTAAKGAGAGTAATGAAAAGAACAAGGAAAACAGTACAAGAAAAACACTGACAACCTGGAGCAAGCCTGGCAGAAGGCCACCATATGAACAGGGGGCTTTAGCACAGGGCACATGAAGAGAGGCTGAGGGAACTGAATTTGTTGAGCCTTGAGGAAAGACAACTAAAGGGGAATCTTATTGCTTTCTAACTGCTTAGTCAGTGTACAGAAGATGGAGCCAGACACTTCCCAGGTGCATTGTGGTAGGATAGGAGACAATGGACACAAGTTGGAATTTGGGAAACTTCAATTAAGTGGTAGGATTTTTTTTTTTTTAAACCATGAGTATGGTCAAAAACTGGAAATAGGCTACTGATCCATTCCCCAATTATGTTTTTGCTGAAGAGGATTGATCTTGTTTAAGCCCTGTCAACTAGGATAAAGGAAACCTATTCCTTAATTGATTAATGTCAAACCCAGCAAGCTGGTAGCACTAAGGAAGTTCAACTACAGCTCTATTTTTTGCAGGAGAAGTATGTGTTAAGTAGTGAGCAGTGATGTATATAAAGGCCTTCTGATTTGTTTTTAACAACTAATTTGCTAATCTGCGTATTTTCTCATAAAACAAAGAAGCAGTTTGTGCCTTTTTAACTTTATAAACCATTTCTCTTCCTCTGTGATCCAGAAGCATTCAACAGAGAAATCCGCGGCTTTTCAAAACTGCTTTCTTTTTTATCCAGTAAATGGAAGTCCTCTCCCAGATGGAGAACTGTAGCTTGTTCTCCTGCCAGTTCAACAGGAAACTAATACTGAATACGGCAGCTTTTTCATATTATTTGTCTCCCCAGATAAAAACAACTTTTTGTTTTCTCTTTCCTTGTTTAAAAGTGGAGCCTGGCCAACTCATGGCCATGGCCATGAATTGCCATAAATATTGATAAATCCCGTGGAAAGTGGTTGCCCTTAATGAGGATTACTAACTTTGCTATGAATTCAGTGATATGAGAGCGTTTTATCACTAGTCACACGTAGAGCAAGCAAAGAAATCCAGTAAGTACCACTGGGTGCGGAAAGCTTTTGAAATTGCTGTCCTACTGTAGATGCATATCTCTCCTAGCTCTGCTTTGTATTTGTGGATAAAGTTGTGCAGGTGTTATATTCGAAGCCTCGGTATCTTACAGTTCTGTCTGCCTGTTTCCAATAGTTTTCACTTTGAAGTCTCAGGCTTGTCAAAGATTTCTCACTCTTCGGGCTTTCTATTCAATTACCTCCCTTTCTACCTCTTCTTAATAAAAATGTCTGCTCCAACTTTTAAAGCTACAACATTTTTTTTCTAAATGCTGGTATATCAGAGGAATATAAAATTGATTTTTGCTCTTGGTGAAATGTGACATTTTCCTCCTATTTAATTTTTTTTCAGGCTGCTCTTCTGTGCAGATTTTTGTTCTGATCAGTTTACTTGGCTTCTTTCTTATTCCTTGCAATGTTCCTGCTCATTTTCCATAGTGTTTTGAGGGCCTTTCTTATTCCTCTTTGAATCTTTTCCAGTTCAGTTTTCTGGTTCTACTTCCCAGTTCTTCCTACAAAGCTTACTTTTGACACTAGTTGCCTTGATTTAGGTAGTCAGAAGGGACAGAGAGTAGAATTAGTTCCTTCACAGAGAAATACATTTTTTAAGAGTTTTCTAAGGTTACTGCGTTTCACATACTGTGCAGTGGATGTATCCTGACATTTTTGATAGCAACACAACTGTTCTTTGAGGAGTTTGTTGAACCTGTATTTACTTGGGCCTAGTAAAAATAAAGCATGTTGCTGAAGCTGTCAGGAAAGTGAAACAGTGAAAAAACTGATTTATTTTTTTTTTTTTCTTTGCAAGAAAAACATCAGTGTGAACAGTTAAACATCATTGTGGACAGTCAAATACTGAAGGGCTTTCAGAGAAGAAAAATAAAAATATAAAGATTCTCCTGTATTCCCTTTGGTAAGATGTGTATATGTGCCCTCACATCTATGTTTAATTACATAATATTACGATACTGTCTAAAAATAGGGGACCTAGTTTCTCTGAAAACATTAAGAAAGATAAGATTTCCCGTCTTAAATCTCAAAAAAATTACAATAAATTGACTAAAATAGGTTATTCCTAGAAGTAACAGAACTATGATGTGTATTTTGATTTTTCAGAATTACTCTCAGCACTCTACCTACAATGTCGTGCAAACTGGCCTAGCATTTTCTGAAAGCAGACAATCATTTTTGGACTTAAGATCAGAGTTGATCCTGGAGTTATGAGTCTATGCAACTTCTGGAGTGTTGTTCTGGCAACGTAAACCTCTGTGGATTACTGCAGTGGGATTGCTATAATGTTTTAGGGTTCATGCTTACTATGCCATAAGAAGGTGCTCAAGAGTTTATACTTCAGAATTGTAACTAAAGTGCATCTCTAACAGCATTAATCAGCTATCTTGGAAGTGAGGTTGCATTCCCTGCCCCAAAATAATCTCCCGATTATTTTTGGCTGAGTCATCAGTGGGGAACAGGAGGGATAGGGATAGGTGCCTCTTGCTAGATTAAAAAAATGTCAGACACAGTATTGTGTAGCAGAGATGGTCTGTCGCCATAGGTTACAGATTTCTTGGTTATGATGTGTTTATGAGGTCAAAGCTCATAAAGAAGTTTATAAGGATGTAAATTTTATGTTAATGCTGACTTACACGTGATCTGTAAGTCATCTTTGGCAATTTCTATAGACCACTTTTTTTCTTCTCACTTGTAGTATTGTACCCTTTTTCCTATGCAGAGTGCTTCCTTTACACTAGGAATAGGGCATTTATCCAAAGAAACTCCATTACATAGTTCTTTTTACATTAACTTCCAAATTAATATTAATAAAATAACAAAGAATACAGTGGAAATATTTCTAGTGTATATCAATATCTCCGGGAGAAAGCTGCAGGATCCAGTAAAAGTGATGATCAAAAATGAATGCCCAGACTGTAAGTTTCCATTTTACTTGTGTAAAATCACTTTTGATGCTAATGGACAGCCTTCCAAAATATAGTGATCATGACATTGAGTTAGCTGAGTGGAAGGATAGGACAGAAAGAAGGTCAGTTTCTTCAGGGTTAAGATTTTGGGCATGTAGAAAACAAAATCAGCAATCCCACCCTTTTTCTTTCCTTTTACAGTTTATTTCTGGATGCTTAAGCCACTGAGATGCAAGGAGGGAAGTGGGGCAATTCCAGAGATCAGTCAAAACAGTTCAGTAGTGTGTCTGCCTTTTTAAGGAAGACCGGGACAGGCTCTGTAAAGTGCTTCATAATATCATTGTTACTATTGCTACAATTCTGCTCTTGGGAATGATATGGAGCAATAGACTTGTACCCAGAACTGCATTAAATGATGTGAGGTTGAGTCTTTGGAAAGGTGCCATTGCTTCTACTTTCTAGGGACTCTCTTATGCTTAGCCAGTGTTTTATCTACTAAAAATGGCATTACAGAGAAGAGAAGTGGCATTGAAAGAAAATATGACTCTCTTTAGTCACTGAGAGAAAAATGACATGAGGACAAGGTCAACCCTGTAATACGCAGAGACTTTAAATAGCAGATAAAAACTATAAAAGGTTGCAGGGTTTGTCAGTGACCGCATGGAGTTTGGTTGAATTACTCTGGAGAGGAAGTTGAAGTTCATACATGCAAGCATACTTGGATGAATGTCTATGATACTACATAAACTCCATGTCCTATATGCACTTTTTTATAATAGAGGCAATATTTCATTTGGGAAGGAATTATGGCTCCTAAAAAGAAATTAATCACTGACAAGCAATTTCAATGTTAATATATTTATAAGGACCTTTGATTTGCCAATTTTGTTATTGAAATAGTAGTTTTTCTTGAATAGTAATTTTAATTTATGAAAGTGTTGTGACATACTATTTCCACACTGAGATACTCATCTTTTCAGGAAAGTGCTTTGAAAAGTAAACTGTGGAAATATTTTTTTTAATTGAAATATTTTTGCACACATTGGGTTCTATCTATCTGAAAATCGGGCTCCATAGCTGGATCATGTTTGCAATTCATAGTGACAAAATGTAAGTAGCTGGAACTGCAGAAAGCCATCTTAGGATTTTGATTTATGGATGCCCAGCTATAGGTGTCCAGGGGGATTCACTTTTTTTTTTATAAATGATCATCAACTTCTATGCGTATTGGAACTAATCCACAAAATATTCTTATCTTCTCACATGTTTCTGTGCTTCTCTTGCTCTCCTAGCTTCTTGCCATAGAACTGCTTGGAGATGACTGAAGAGAAGTTTCTTCTTCACAGAAATAAAAAATTTTGCCTTAAGTCCAGCAGTTCTCGAAGTGAAACCTCTTTCTGGGTACATTCAGAAAAGGTACTACTTTTTTTAAAGCAAAACTTTGTCTGTAGTTCAGCTGATGTTTGGGATCAGAAGACCACATTTGTCAGATGGTAATGAAATTGCGGTATATCCTGAGCACAGCAGTGTGAGATGTTGACCTTACAAGGGTCAAACTGTGATTGTTTGAGTGTTAGAAAGAGGAGCGATAAAGGAAAACTCCCTGCAAGGGCCACACTTGTCCCCTCTGCACTCTTCAAAGGGCTGTCCACAAGCCTGTTACACCACGCCACTCTTGCAGCATGTATTTGTGCAGTATGTTTGTATATAGTGAGCATCCTGAGGCAGCAGTGTCCCAGACATACCTAGAGAGGAGTTGAATCGATACCGATTGAGACAGAAGGCTCTGGCAAGTCCACGGGAGAGGAAATGTTAGTAATAACACCCTCTTCTGCTGGAAACGTGTTTTGCTGGGTGAGTACCTTATCTTCAACAAAGAGACTGCATCCTTGGGCGCCTGAAAATGACTTCATCATGTAAGTTCAGTCTAAGTCTGAAATGATCCACAGTTGAGCTCTGTGAAAGCAGAAATGCACACTACGGTTTTAAGAGAAAAATGAGCCGCTGGCACTGCCAGAGGGAAAAAATCTGTGCGGAGGCAACTTTAAAAGTTAAGCAGGGACGCAAACAGTTTGAGTAAACTGGCAAAGCTGACAAGGAGCTGGGTTGATCTATGTGGTTGTTTGGTGAGAATAAGTAATTTCAAACTGGAACCCTCTTGCATGGTTTTGGGCAGGGTGGGAGGTGTTCCCCTCCTTCTCCGTGGCCCAAATGGTGGGAAGGCGTGTGTCTTTTCAGAAGCAGGATTGGCACTGGCTGGGGCAGAGATCAGAATCTGGCTCTGGAGCTCTGATCAAATAACAAATAGGGCTTAATGCAGCTCAGCATGTGTGTGCACTATATATTTGGTTAGACTTCTCCAATTTCAGCCCAAGGCAATGAAACTGATCTCCAGTTCAGCATCATGTTTTAGTCCTTATTCTATCTACAGATTTATTCTAAAAGCAATTCTAATAGAAAAATTCTTTTGTCATCTACTTAATATTTATTCTGCAGCTCCAAGTTGTTCCAGATGTACCCCAGTGTAAATATGAGCAGAACATGACCCTCAAATTGTAACGCACCATGTCGCCAAAGAATGGCAAGACTCAGCAGTAGAATTAATAGATGTGATCACACTTTCAGGAAGTGTGAACTTTTTTAAGGTTGAGTTTCAAATAAAGACTTCAGAGGAGAAAAGAGGGATCCAGGGACTTAATCTTTATCCCTAGAAATTGAAATACAATTTATAGAAAAATATACAGCTGGATTGAAGACTATGCAGAAGGTAAAATAAACTGAGATTTTAACCAGCCCTGCTGCATGAATAACAAAGACTACTGCATTTTCACTTCTGTAATACTAATTGCCTTGAAAAGAGGATGGGAATCTAACTTTACAAATCTAACTTTACTTAAAATTTCCTTCTATTTGAGTATATAGAGACATATACAATGTTACCACCACATTGTTAGAACTGATTTTTTCACACAACAACTGGAATTGTGGCTGTTTTGTAACATTTTTGACTGCTTTACTTGCTCATTTTACGACACACCTAAAAGTTTCAGATATTTTGTGGAAAGACAGGCGTTACTGTGGCTGACATATTTTGAAACTAGCACTATTACGCAAGGGCTGTAAAWAAAGGTAATTTGTAAGAATTAGTTTGCTGCCTTTCCTTGGATATGTCTTACTGATCAGGTTATTGTGAAGGATAATTTTTTTGTCACTGCCTGAGGCTGCTTTCTAGGATTCCTCTGTGTGAGATCAGGGCAACTAAAAGATAGTTCTATATTTCCTTAGGGTGTCACGATATATGCAACTGTTAGAAAGCAAACTGAGTTTAAGAGCCAATGTCTGAATATATTCAGTTGTAGAAACAGCTAGCTAGTTTTTCTTCAAATGCTTCTCCAAATGGGCACTCATAGAGTGGTTATCTGAGCTTGTAGACTTTTTATTTGACTTTGCTATGTATACCTGGGCTCTGCACAGGCATAATGTACTCTGCAATTCCTCTCTGCTGTCCTAGACTCAAGACAGTGTCCATTTGATGCATTCTGCTTCCATAAACTTATTCATATTGAATATTTTGTTTCCTTATAGCTTCTTGCATGAATATTCTTAAATGTTTTCTTGATTCACATGAGTTGATTCACATAGGTAAGAAAAAAGTCTTGTCTGATGCTTCCTGGAAGCATTAGCCTTGCATGTGACCTAGAAATTTCCCTGAAGGTCTGGGCTTGCTGCTTGTGCATTGTTTCTAACCAAACTGCCAGGCACCGGAAAATAGCAGGTAAATGCTAAAAGCTACCTCCCCACCAAAAAAAAAACCAAAAAACAAAACAGCAGAGAAACCCACACCAACCAAACCTGGCTTCATTCTTCCCAAACAGAATTTCCAGGCAGACAAAGAGATGTTGTCCAGGGAAACTGAGACGAAGGGTAGTTACTCATGCACCACTGAAAAGAGCACCTCTGTGGGATCTTGGGAGATGGGGCCAGTTCTTGTCATTGCTCTGACATGTGGCATTTCGGCTGGTCTTTTCTGTTCCCTGTGCCACCATTTCTGCTTTGGCCTTTGCCTATCACAGTTAGGCTATAACTGTTTTGAACACCAGCATTCAGCTTTTCCTGCCTGGCAGAAAAGGCCCCTTGTCTCACTTAGGTCCCCAGCATGTCATTTCTGTGCTTCTTGCGGCATCTTCCTTTAGGCTTAAAAACCCAAAAAGATAAAAAGAGCGGTTTTGTCTTCATTATCTATACATTATCAAACTGTTACATCATTTTTCATCAATCTCAAATGTCTTTAAACAGACCCACGGTTCATGCAAAAACCGGTACTTATGTTGATTTCTTCCTGTTAATTTTTATTTAAGTATCAGTGAATCACTTAATCCTGGTTTCCTAAGGAATACAGAGAAACTGAAAACTACAAAATTGTGTGTCTGCTTTCAGCCTGCTCCAGTGGTGTTTCATTAGCTTCTTTAGGAAAGACAGAGTGGTGACAGAGGAATTGAAGTATTAAAATATTATTATAAAGTACTATTGAAGTATAGTGTATAAAGTATTATACTTTTTGATAGATGCTACTGTGTTTTCTGTTTACAAAAGGTGACTGGGCAACAAGTTGGAAGGGTACTTTCTTGTCTGTCTTGGCTGCTGCATGGGGGATCAAGTTAAATCTTATGGAGCTGGAAGAAATTGTGCCCTCCCAAAGAGCAACTGAGTGTGCGCAGCTGGAAGAAGTTTCTAATGTGCAGCACAGACTGAAAACCATGGAGGCCTTGGGGGAGCCTGTGGTGTAAGTAGCATCTGGGGAATTACTGAGTAAAGTAGGGAACAGGACTCTGAGGTGAAGGGAAAAGAAAAAAAATTACTATGGATTTGGAGAGGACTGGGTGGAGACTTGTTGCAAGCTAACAAGTTGCTAAAAGTGAATGGACAGAGAAAGCAAACAGAGGGGAGCACCTCGCCCTTTAAGGTCCTGAAAAACATGGGAAAAAATTATTTACAACACTTTTATATTTAATTGGTTGCAGGTAGCAGATCTGAGAAGTTTCTATTTCAAAGATATTTCCTAGATCATGCGGTAATAATAAAACACATAAATAAATTAAAAAAATAAAAAGCAGTAGAGGTGGAAGCTCCTGGATGCTCCTGACATGCTCACTTTGAGAAAAAGTTGGGTCATTTCCATTTCAAAGCTTTGTCCAGCTTAGCAAATGGTTGTCAAGCTCACAGTAAATAAAGAAAACATTTAAGTTCCGTTCAGTAATAAAATCTGCCATTCTGGTTTGTTTCCTGACAGGAAGCACAGGATATCATAAATTTTACCTTTAAAAGATTTTTTTTTTCCCCTTTTAAGAATCAGAATTTACTTTCTGATTTCCCTGTGAACAGGAATCTGACCTACTCTAGCTGCTGCCCTGAGCTGCAGCAGAGGAAAAAAAATACTTGGAAATATTTCTTTAAACATTTCCAAATTTTTTAGGAAATCTCTTTGTTGGAACAAAGTGGGAAGTTTGAAAATTTTCATAACATACAAACTTTGCTTCTATTCAAGCATTGTGATCAAAGTAGATGACAGTACATTTCTTCAGCAGTCTGCAAATAAGTTGTACAGTCTACTCATCTTAGTGTAATACTTGTTAAGGTTTTGTGGGCAATGTGAAATGTTTCATTATTGTCTCTAATAAATCGTTAGTAAGCAAACTCATGTCCTTAGGTTTTCCATTGGATTCTGGTGCTGCAGAGATTATTTTACTCTCCAGGAAGTAGGATCTGGTGTCGTGACAGATAGGGTTACTGTTTGCTCATATCTAGCTGACTTGGGAATACCTGGTGGGAATGGGAGCTCTCAAAGAGCTCTCTTCAATACCACCATCCTGAAGACTGTGAGGAGGRAGGGTTGGCTTGACAATACTGCTCTTGTGTTACAAAACATCTGGGGTATAAAATGGTTTACTGGATCTTTGCTAGCAATGTGGCTGAGAGTTGTGCTGTGGCATGATTTACCAAACCAGTCCCTTGTCAACAAATGTTAAACAGCAGCATCAGCCTTCCAAGCATCGTTGGCCTCCACTGGTGAGGAAATGCAGTGTTCAAGGTGATATTGGGATCAATGATGTCAAGATATATGAAATTACAAGATTTTCCTGGAATGTACATAGCAATATAAACATTTTTAAGCATGACAGCCTTGATTGCACTTAAGACTTAAGAAATTATATTGTAGCTTTTTACACTATTTATTTGCTGAATAGTACTTTCTTTAATAACCTGCCAGGACTCTTACAGAAGCAAAACAGGACAAATGAAAATGAGGGAGAGGATTAAGTAACTCAATGACTTTGTTAGTTTAAACATGCACTGTATTCACAAGGGGAGATATGATGCCGGCTTGTTTTATACAACTGACTTTGTTCGTGTTGTTTCAGTTTTCTGTGAAGAACTCGGCTCTCTCCCTCTTGTGCCAAAAATATTAAGATTCAAGCAAAAATTTTGGTGCGTTGTTATTTCCACATTCTGGGGATTAAAATTAATGAACTGAGGTTTTCTCCATAACCCATTAAAGTCAGCAAGCAAAAGTTCATTGATAGGTATAGACTGCTGAGTGTCACAGGTTGATAATAATTGCAGTCCTCTACCTGTTCTCCTTGCCATGTGTGATCAAGCTCTCCTGTTTGCTTGTTAATTCATTCTTACACTTGCGCCTGTGGATATCTGTCTAACTATCTATCTATCTATCTATCTATCTATCTACCTATCTACCTATCTACCTATCTACCTATCTACCTATTTATCCTTCGCTCTGTCTGCTTCCAAATATGTTTGTGCATAGCTGTGAATAATTTGATGGTTTCTTTAGTTCTTAGTATTTATCCACATTAGGGAAAACCCCGCTAATTCACTTGACATGATTCATTCTTCATTTGTGATCTTCATCAGATGTCAGATTTTGACCTAACTGTAGGAACTTTTCTCCTTTTTTTTTTGGCAGTAGAGAGAGTTGTTTTATACTCCTACTGGTAATGGAATATATTAGAGACTTAATATTTATATAATACACCAGAAGCCTTTCCAAACTTCTTTAAGAGCAGTTATAACTCTATGAAGAGCAGTTATAACTCCATGGGACTTTTCTTTCTCCTAGACAAACTCATCTCCTTGTTAATTAACATTTTAGAGTGAAAAATGTCCAGCATAAATTTCACAAAGTAATCTCTGATTAGACTTCATATAATAGAACTGCTTTTCCCAAGGGCTGCATAGTATTTTGGTGCACACAAATATGCAGCCTGCCCATAACCCTAGCAAAATTCAATTACTCAGAGAGGTGTAAACCACATTTTATGAAAGCAATAAGACATGACTCTTGRTGATTTCTGGGTGAGACTGCTACACAATTTAGAAGTGTTTGCAGCCGCACACCGAAGGCTGAGTGGGTATAACCAGCTGAGGAGCACAGTAATCTCCCAGCAGCATGTTACCTAGAATATATCTTTGCTATTAATTTAAAATTGTTTTCAAAAGCAATGGATCAGAATCGTCAGAATAGCAATAAATTTAGTCAAATCAATAGTGTAATTCTGGTGATTTTACATGGAATATTGATGCAGGCATTACATTACTTACAACTCACTTGAGAAATCTCCATTATAGTTAGCAATTCCGTAACTGCTTACTGGCTGTGTGATGTCACCTGAATTTTCCACAAAAATCTCTCTCCAGTCATGAATGTATAAACTACTCTAAAAGTATCTTGTCTCTCAAATTAAAAAACAAACAAACAACAAAACTACCTCAAATAATTATGGGTAAGATTAAACTTTATAAAAAAAAAGTTGATTGGTGTCTGCCTTCCCTTATGGAGGTGAAACCCTTAYGAAACAATTTTAAGGCCTTACAGAAGTTATTCTATTCTTACTTTAGCTATGACTGAAAAAATCTTACTTTAATAAAAAACCTTACTCTTCTGCTGCTCTGATGCATTTGTGATGGGAAGCAGATACTTTACTACTGGCATATAGTGTCTAGAAAAAAAAAAAAAAAARGGAGGTTTTAATTTTCACTTAGGTGAGCAGTGCCAAGCTTTCAACTTAGCATTATGGGATCACTCACAATTTACCTTCATGAGAAGCCTTATAAATGAAAGCAGAATTTCAAGCAGGCCAATCAATCCAGCCTTTCCTGTTCCTCACACAGCTTTATCCCTCACATATATATATATATGCACCATGTGCCAAATCTGGGAAGAAGAATTTCTCTTGCTAGCATTGCAATGGGAGGGAGCTTGGTGCTCAAAATATACCTAAAAGCATTTTGGTGATACAAAATATTTCTGTAATAATTGGCCTAAAATTATTCATTCAGATCATTAAGTTGTATCAGTTATATTATTAAAAGCCCTGAAGTATAGACATAATTGCACCCCCCCTAAAAAACCCCCACCCAACTGATATTAGATAATATAGATGTATTTTTTGGTCTCCAATTTTAGTTGTTCTTGCTTTGTAAGGAACACCATGGTGGCTGTGGCTGTCTGGATGTAGTATGACTGCTTTTCTCTGGATATTATATGTTTGCTGCTGGAACACAGTGAAGTTGTTACGTTTGAAAGTAGACCTCCCCAAATGGGACCTCAGTGCTGAGTTTTATAGCATGTAACCTTCAGTATGTGCTGCACAAAGTGTATTCTACTAAATAAATGGTCATTGTGCCTGAACATATAAAGAGTAAGATTTTATTTTTATTGAAGGAACAGTTTTATTTTCCACTCTAGATTCTTGAACAGGCATCAGAAACGTACTGAACTGTAATGAACTATGAAGATGATTACAGCATCCTCGGCTGCATGAGGAGGAGTGTTGCCAGCAGGTCGAGAGAGGGGAACCTTCCCTTCTGCTCAGCCCTGAGGAGGTCACACCTGGAGCGCTGGGTCTGGTTCTTGGCTCCTCAGCATAAAAACCATGTGGTCTGACGGGAGCAACTCCAGTGCAGGGCCACAAAGATGATTCAGGGACTGCAGTGTCTTTCTAGAGAGGCTGAGAAAGGTAGGACTGTTTAGCCTGGAGAAGAGAAGGCTCGGCTGGGGGATGTTATTAATGTGTATAAGTACCCGATGGGCAGAAATGAAGAGGGAGACAGGTTCTCCTCAGTGGTGCCCAATGACAGGACGAGAAGCAATGAACACAAACTAAAAAACATTAAATTCCATATGAACAAGATGGAACAAGAACACACTTTTTTTTTGTTTACTGTGGGGTGGCCAAATTCTGGAACAGGTTGCGCAGAGGGTTTGTGGCTTCTCCATACATGGAGATATTGAAAACCTCACTGGACACGGTTCTGGGCAACTTGCTTTAGCTACCCTACTTGAGCAGGGTGTTTGAGCTGGAAGATTTCAGAGGTCCATTCCAGCCTTAATGATTCTGTGATTTGAAAGTGGAGTCATTGAGCTAATAATATTGTTTTAGACTATGCTTGAATGCTTTCTTCAAGATTACTTCCTAACCCTTTCCTAACATTTTTGTTGTATCATACTAGAGATCATAGGAACATATTTTGCTAATCCTTTAAAGGTCTGGGTGTAATTAGGGCAAAGGTAATATGTTCAGATSAAGAGCACAAGTCTTGACGTTAACGATTTATTCTGTGTTTGCATTCTTGCACTTGCCATAGTTGTCATGAAACATTTTCATCTTCAGGCAAGGGATCAAAAAATAAACTTGTGTGCCTAGGAGCTTGTCTTTTTTTTTCAATCATATCAGTTGGTGAAAGGATTTCTTCCTTCTCTAGACTTTGCTTTGCTCATTTCCTCAGACTGTCAAAATTATGACGACACAACTGCTCTATAATGACAAGTATAATATCAAGACTATGCAATATTTTATATTAGCTTGGAGGTTGGATAAATTTCAATATGAGTATGATGATGCTTCTTGTTGATACTTAACTACAGTTTTCTCTTCAGTTGCCTCACACACTGAAGTTTTAACAGCAAAGGCAACACACAGGAAGTGTTGCTAATGGGCTCTGTGCCTTTATGGATTGAAGTTTCCTCACCATTCAGGTACAGAACCCACAGGTAGGTATGGGCACTCCTAATATTTTCTTCCCCTGCAGGTAGCCCTTCTGAGTCCTGAACATGTGCTGTCCAATTGGAGACATAAATAACTGGTAAACCAGTTAGCAGTTAGATGATTTTAATCTATGTAAAATCTGTGGTAAATCTGTCTTACTACTTGGGAAAAAGTTCCATTCGCTACATACTATCTAAAGCAAAAACCAAAAAAGTTAGTTGAAAAAGTCATATCTCTGAATAGAAAATAATTGCCAGTTTATGTAATTTGTATGTAAAGTAGTTGCTATTGTTTAAAAAACCTGAAACAACAGCATTTGACTCTTAGGAAGCATAAGTGCTATAAGCAGGTAAGAAACATGGCCAAATATTCTGAATAATTTAACTTTTCATTTTAATAGTTTTGGAGGATCCATCTTGCATTCCTGGTATTCCCTTTAGTAGTATGTCATCTATCATCTACTTCTAAAGGACAGTATCAATCAGAGTATGATTTCTTTTTGTAATTTTTTCTAGCATTGCAAAAGGTTGGAAATAGAATTTTTCTTAACGCAATGTCTTGACAGCTTTGAACACTGAGAGATTGCTTTCAAATTAAAACAAATGTCTGAAACATCAGTTCTTATCTGATGTATTAAATATTTGCTCTTTGATTGACATAGTTGTTATAGTGCCTTARGATGTGGGAGCAACTTATGATCCAACTTGTCAAGCATTAATGATTCTGAGTATTTCTAATCTTCACTGTTAATGTTATTATTACTTTTAAACGTGTCAGAGTAGATCGCAGACAGATCTGCAGCTGCCTCATTCATCACAAAAATATTGCACAAAAATATTGTGGAGGAGGTCTCGAGTTATATCTGGCTTTATGTTACCTCTATATTCCCTCAGTTCTTTGAGCCGACTTGGGTCAGATGAGCTGGTATGAATGCAAGTACGGGGTTCCTACCAGCTGTGACTGCCTATTGATGCTTTAAAATTGTTTCCTCTTGTCAGCTTTTCTGCAACTCTAAATTAAGACCAGAACGTGGCTTGGATTTTCTCCCCACTTATGTAAAGAAAACTCTGGTGTTTCACATTCTTCTGTTTCTGAACAGAGCAAAACACTGAAATTCACGGTAAAATGAATTTTTAAAGGGTTCTCTGTAAGACAGGATATTAATTTCTATATGCTAGAAATAAAATAAAAAACAAGCCACACACCCCCCTTCGTTTTTCCCACATTTTAAGAACTCAAAAAGTAAATCAGTCCCTGAGACATAAGAATAAATAAGCTAATGCTGCATAAGGCTTTGCAGTATAAGAAGATGGGAGCTGCAAATAATGTTTTTCTGCAGTCAGGAATTGTATAGGATTCCCCCACTTCAGCAGCGGCTTGTTTCCATAAAGTTGCAAAGTCTTGATAGCCATTTGGTCTCCTTGTTGCTTTTGTCAAATCTGTTTGTAGTCATCAACTGCCTCAAAAGTTATTCAAGGATTTTCATGAATGCAGAGAGGCAGCAGTGCTTTAGTGCAATCACATTGGCATCATTTCCTTAGCAATCAAGCTCAAATAAATAAATGTACTTTGTTTGGCAAGTCACTTCAGAATGGCAAATCAATAATTTCCTACAGGAAAACATCAAAATTTTTCAGAGCTGAGGTACATTTTACTTTTGATTATTTTGAGCAGCGTTGATTAAAAACTGATGAACCTTTTCCTTTCAAGAAGAATGACAGATTTAATTTTCATTTAAAAATTCTTGGTGACCCAATCTAGAGAACATTAAATTGGGGAGGATAGGGCAAAGTATAAGGACATAACATAGCTCACTTGTATCTTTAGAGAATAAAAGACACAGGAAGGACTCAGCAGCTGGTACATTTGATGCATTTAATGGAAGTTGGGGTACAAATCTTCAGGAATTCACTGTAGATAACAGACTGACATTGTTGGGGGCAGAGTATGTGATTTGCTATTCCTTTTCCCCACTCCTTTAAATACCATGTAGTCATCTGCATCTGTGAATTTGAACTGAATGTACATGCTATTATAATTGTGAGAGGGAGTTTCTCATCTGGTGGTATCTCTATGCGTTTTTTTGTTCAAATATAGATTTGCACCCAAGTTGTAATAGAATGAAATATTATGCTAAGAGGTTGTTCATAACTTCTAATTGTACTTTTCTGATTGTTCCTGCAAACATCATTGTAACTTTTGATTTTCTGTTGGCTTGTTTGGTTTTTAATTCTGTTCTGCTTGAAACCTGATATATTATGCACAAGTTAGCATGTTGTGTTTTAGCATACTTTTTTTTTTAAAGGATTTATATTATATAGAGAGTAATCTGCCAGCATTTTGTCTGTATTTTAAAAGGGGACAAAAAATGTGAAATTGTGCTTCCAAATAAGTTATCAAACAAAAGGGCGCCATCTTTTCCTTTCTTATTGTTCCAGCAGACTATGAACATGCTCAGTAGGCTGAGAACAGACCAACACAGTAAGAGGTAACCCATAAACACTGTAGAGCAGTCTTAGGTTGCCCTGTTACTGAGAAGTAAAACATAGGAAGGTTTAGTTGACAGTTCTAACCTGCTAGTAGTGTATAGTCTTAAAATGCGTAACTATTTCTCTGGTGTCTCTGTGTGCCTGTCAGTTGTCACCGACAGCACATAAAAATGTGATACGAACAAAGGTGTTAGGTGATTCAGTGCAGCTGTATTAGCTCTTACTCTTGTAAGTTTAAAGTCTTGAACATTATCTTCATCTTTTACCATCAGTATGAGAAAGAAAAAAAAGAGTATTTCCAAAGTGACAGGATGCAAAAAAGAAAACACTGTCCTAAAGTCTGACTTTATACATATCTGTGTGGTTCTCCGACTTCTAATCCTTGCTACTCTTTGATTCCCATCAGGTGGGATTAGGTAGGGAAAATAAACAATATACCTACTGAAATCTGATTTACAGAAGTATTTGTTGTTTGGAATAGGGCTGCACATACCATTAGGAAGGGAAAAGAAAAATGTGGGTCATGGACAGTGATTGCAAGTAGATTGCAAGGGAACGACTAGGTCATAAATTATTTTTTCTGGCTCTCTTTTGGTTTGTAAAGTCCTATTTTGTCAATTGTAAAAAATATGTGGGGAAGATTTTCAAATATCAAGATTGGTGGATGGTATGCTAAGGCTCATTGGAACTGGAGTCTTTTTAGCTGTATCAAGAAAAATTTCTTTTAATAGCAGCAATGTTGGCAGATTAACCTGGATATTTAAGAAAACTGTTATTATCCCCATTATTATTTTTCACCATGTTTTACATGCAGCTCTGTAGTCTATCCCCTGCCCTATCAACCCTCATCATTCTCCACAGTTGTTCCTATAACATCCTTGTCTTCACTCTTCTGAAAACTCCACTGTTCAAATATTTATCTTACTCAGATAGCCAAAGGAAATGTATTTCTTCTGTGCAAGTGGAGACAGATGAGGTTACAGGTGGGGAAGGAAATAGTATATCTCCAATTTGAATAAAGATGCGTCCAAAGGCAACTCATGGCATACTGCTTCCAAATCCCTCTTTGGACGTGTCTATATCTCACTCAAAATGAAATAAAAATAAATATTAATTTAGCTGATTGATTTCTAAGACCATCTGCATTTAATTCATGTTTAAAATAAATAAAAAGTCCTTCAAGCTGAATACGAATAAAACTTTTCCCTCAATGTTATATAGTAAGTCTTTGAAAAGGGTTTATTGTTTTTTGTTTCTTTTAAGACGTTTTTGAATTCATGAAGTTTTACAATTGTTTTTATTGGCCAAAAGCTATTTCAACTTTTTTTTTTCTCACACACAGAAGATGCACAAGAGATAAGTATGAGATTACTTTCACCAATTCACAGAAAAACATGCTTGATACTTTTTGTCGTGTTTTTTCTAGTTAAGTGTAAGGTCATTTGATGTTTTGAACCAGGACTATACATCTAAAGCATTACAGGCTGCTGCTTCAATAAAATCTGTACTGCTCTTGCTAGTGTCTGTTCTATTTACTTGATAGAATGTAGGCAAAGTATAATAAAATGAACTTACACATTCAAAAAAAGTGTTTTTTTTATTTTATTTAACAACTTCTTTTCCATTGTAATATACAAGAAAAGTACCTTTTACATGGTAGTTGTAAAGTGTGAGCCCAGTGAACACTAAAGTAAAAAGAGAACAAAGTACAATTATGTTATAAGCCAGTTTTAAGTAGTCTTTATAACAGGATGAAGCTTTCTTTATATAAGTAATTTAGTATTACAGAATATTTGCACATACTTAGGGACGATTAATTTGGGTACGTTGGGGAATCAATATATATAGGTCCTGCTGTATAGTACTAACCTGTTAGACATAAATGTGCTGTACTTCTACACTGCTGCTAGATGAAGAACATGAACAAAAATAGGTGGAAGAGTTATTGAAAACTCCCTAGAGCTCCCACTCAGCAAGGGAAATATCACACACACTCGGGCACATTCAGATTTGCAAAGGCTGAAGGTGATAATACATCACACAGCCGAGGATCATATTGTCTGAGCTGTGTTGTATCAGCTCTTTAAAGACAGGAGGAAATGATTCTTGAAACGTTAGCTGTTGCAGTCTATTGCCACATTATCTGACTTGCTGCACACTGGAGGAGAATTAAGAATTGGCCAACCCTTGGCTAATTTTTTCCTATCATAAATGTCTAGAGGCTGGGTAGTGGGTATTTGTTTGTTTGTTTGKTTGKTTGGTTGGTTGGTTTTAGAACTGAATTTTAAAGTGAAGCGGGGCTGTGAGCGATGCGTTATCAGTGGAGATATGATGTTAGGAAAAGGGTAGTGCAATAGATGTGTAAGTCAGGTTGATTGGCTTAAATAAAGAAGCCCCAAAGAAGAAGCTCTTATGAAAAGAAGGAAAGTGCTGCCTGAGATTCAGACTAGTAGGAACATTTGAAATTACGTGATACTAAGGAAAGATTGCAGTTCCAGGTCTTTCAAAACGATTCCAAACCTTTTGAAAAGTTGTGGTTTACTAATTTAGTGTTTTGCAATTGTTAGAGTTTCAGAGCACGGCTGTAGATGTCTGAAACAGAGCTGCTTATAGAAGTCAATTTTCAAAAATCAGGAAGTTTCAAAATTTGTTGTTTTATTGTTTAAAAAGAAAGGAAAAGTTTACATTTATTTCTTATCTCACAGTTATGATTGTATTAGGCTCAATGTCTGGAGTGCAGTGTAATTTGTTCTCTTTACTAAAACTATTAGTATGTAAGTCTCTTTCTTCATATGTTTCACAAATTTAAGTAGAAAAAGTCCCAAACTTTCTTCATTATCGTTATCTCTATTTCACCTTCTCCAAAATCCCACTAGCATTGCCTTTATGTTGCATTCTGTATCTTCTGTATCAGCTAACATCAGTAGGGTTTTACAGATGTAAAGGCATAATTTTTTCTTCTTTATATTGCTGTGAATTAAAAATACAATAAAATTATAAAGCTGGTGAGAGGGAATCATAGAATCATAGAATCATTAAGGTTGGAAAAGACCATCAAGTCCAACCATCAACCCAGCACCCATGCCCACTAAACCATGTCCCGAAGCGCCACATCCACACGTTTTTTGAACACCTCCAGGGATGGTGACTCCACCACGTCCCTGGGAAGCTTGTTCCAATGCCTGACTACCCTTTTGGTGAAGAAATTTTTCCTAATATCCAATCTAAATCTCCCCTGATGCAACTTGAGGCCATTTCCTCTTGTCCTATCGCTTGTTACTTGGGAGAAGAGACCAACACCTGCCTCTCTACAGCCTCCTTTCAGGTAGTTGTAGAGAGCGATAAGGTCTCCTCTCAGCCTCCTTTTCTCCAGGCTAAACAATCCCAGCTCCCTCAGCCGCTCCTCATAAGACCTGTTCTCCAGACCCTTCACCAGCCTCGTCGCCCTTCTCTGGACATAGTCCAGCACCTCAATGTCCTTCTTGTAGTGAGGGGCCCAAAACTGAACACAGTATTTGAGGTGCGGCCTCACCAGTGCCGAGTACAGGGGCACGATCACCTCCCTCTGCCTACTGGCCACACTATTCCTGATACAGGCCAGGATGCCATTGGCCTTCTCGGCCACCTGGGCACATTGCCGGCTCATGTTCAGCCGGCTGTCGACCAGCACCCCCAGGTCCTTTTCCGCCGGGCAGCTTTCCAGCCACTCTTCCCCAAGCCTGTAGTGTTGCCTGGGGTTGTTGTGACCCAAGTGCAGGACCCGACACTTGGCCTTGTTGAACCTCATGCGATTGACCTCGGCCCATCGATCCAGCCTGTCCAGATCCCTCTGCAGAGCCTTCCTACCCTCAGGCAGATCAACACTCCCGCCCAACTTGGTGTCATCTGTGAACTTACTGAGGGTGCACTCGATCCCCTCATCCAGATCATTGATAAAGATGTTAAATAAGACAGGCCCCAAAACTGAGCCCTGGGGAACACCGCTCGTGACCAGCCGCCAACTGGATTTAACTCCATTCACCACAACTCTCTGGGCTTGGCCGTCCAGCCAGTTTTTTACCCAGCGAAGAGTACACCCGTCCAAGCCATGAGCCGCCAGCTTCTCCAGGAGAATGCTGTGGGAGGCAGTGTCAAAGGCTTTACTAAAGTCCAGGTAGACCACATCCACAGCCTTCCCCTCATCCACTAGGTGGSTCAYSYGGTCRTAGAAGGAGATCAGGTTGGTCAAGCCGAACCTGCCCTTCATGAACCCGTGCTGGCTGGGTTCGATCCCCCAGTTGTCCCGTACCTGCCTCATGAGTGCCCTCAAGATGAACCGCTCCATGATCTTCCCCGGCACCGAGGTCAGGCTGACAGGCCTGTAGTTCCCCGGATCCTCCCTCCGGCCCTTCTTATAGATGGGTGTCACATTGGCAAGCCTCCAGTCATCCGAGACCTCCCCCGTTAACCAGGACCGGTGATAAATGATGGAGAGCGGCTTGGCAAGCTCCTCTGCCAGCTCCCTCAGTACTCTCGGGTGGATCCCATCCGGCCCCATAGACTTGTGTATGTCCAGCTGGCGTAGCAGGTCATTAACTCCTTCCTCTTCGATTATGCGGGGTTTATTCTGCTCCCCGTCCCCATCTTCCAGCTCAGGGGGGTGAATACCCAGAGGATAACCGGTCTGACTATTAAAGTCTGAGGCAAAGAAGGCATTAAGTACCTCAGCCTTCTTCTCATCCTCAGGGGCAATGTTCCCCCCCGCATCCAATAAGGGAGGGAGATTCTCCTTTTTGTCGTTAACATATTTGTAAAAACTTTTTTTGTTGTCCCTGATGACAGTGGCCAGATTGAGTTCCAGCTGGGCTTTTGCCTTTCTAATTCCCTCTCTGCATGACCTGACGAGATCCCTGTACTCTTCTTGAGTTGCCTGCCCCTTCTTCCAACAGCGATAAACTCTCCTTTTTTCCCTGAGTCCCAGCAAAAGCTCCTTGTTCAGCCAGGCCGGTCGTCTTCCCTGCCAGCTCCTCTTACGCACACGGGGACCGCCCACTCCTGCGCCTTTAAGACTTCCTCCTTGAAGAACGTCCAGCCTTCCTGGGCCCCTTTGCCCTTCAGGACCGCTTCCCAAGGGACTCTCTCAACCAGCGTCCTGAACAGGCCAAAGTTTGCCCTCCGGAAATCCATGGTAGTGGTTTTGCTGACCCCTCTCCTTACTTCCCCAAGAATCAAGAATTCTATCATGTCATGGTCGCTGAGCCCCAGATGGCRTCCGACCACCACATCTCCCACCAGTCCTTCTCTGTTGGTAAACAGCAGGTCAAGCGAGGCGTCTCCCCTGGTAGGCTCACTTACCAGCTGCTTCAGGAACTTATCTTCCACGCACTCCAGGAACCTCCTCGACTGTTTCCTCTCTGCCATGTTGTATTTCCAGCAGACATCAGGCAAGTTGAAGTGCCCCACGAGGACAAGGGCTAGCGATCGCGAGACTTCTGCCAGCTGCTTGTAGAACGCTTCATCTGCTTCTTCATCCTGGTTTGGTGGTCTATAACAGACTCCCAGCAGGATATCCGCCTCGCCAGCCTTCCCCCTCATCCTAACCCATAAGCACTCAACCCAATCATCACAAATGTCAAGCTCCGTGCAATCAAAACACTCCCTGACATACAAAGCCACCTCACTGCCTCTCCTTCCTCACCTGTCCCTTCTGAAGAGCTTGTAGCCATCCATCGCAGCACTCCAGTCATGAGAGTCGTCCCACCACATTTCCGTGATGGCGATCAAGTCATAGCTGTCCTGCTGCACAATGGCTTCCAGCTCCTCCTGTTTGCCACCCATGCTGCGTGCATTGGTGTAGATGCACTTGAGCCGGGCTATTGATCTCACCCCCGAGATTGCCACGCCACACCTAGGCTCATCTCTATCCCCTTCCCCCTTCGTACCTAGTTTAAAGTCCTCTCGATGAGACCCGCCAACTCATGGGTGAGAATCCTTTTCCCCCTTTGAGACAGATGCACTCCATCTGTCGCCAGCAGGTCCGGTGCCTTGTAAACCTCCTCGTGGTCAAAAAAACCAAAGTTCCACTGGTGGCACCAGCCTCTGAGCCACGTGTTAATCAGCTGCATTTTCCTGTTCCTTTCGGTGTTCTTCCCCGCCACTGAAGGGATTGAGGAAAACACCACCTGTGCTCCCAATGCCACAGTCGATCTCCCCAGTGCCCTGAAGTCCCTCTTGATTGCTTTGGGGCTTCTCTCCGCAATCTCGTCGCTGCCTACCTGCATGACCAACAGCGGGTAGTAGTCAGAGGGCCATACCAGATGGGGGAGTTTCCTGGTTACATCCCTAACATTGGCCCTCGGGAGGCAGCAGACCTCCCTGTGGGATGGATCTGGTCGGCATATGGGGCCCTCTGTTCCCCTCAGAAGGGAATCACCCACGACAATTACCCTCCTTAAGAGYGGCAGTCATAATGCGCGGGGTTGCCTGACTCATCCCAGGCAAGCGCCTGGATAGACCTTCCTCTGCTTCTGCATTTGCCTGGCCCTCAAGCTCCAGAGCCCCATATCTGTTTTGTAAGGGCAACCGGGAAGGTGAGGGAGGCCAGGAGGGGATTCGCCTGGCACGCCGCACAGGGACCCGTTTCCATTCCCCCGAAGAGAGGAACTGAATATCTAAAGTCTTTCCCAACAATTTATAGCTGATGTTAGCATGGTGAGAAACCGTTCATCTCTTCGTTTATCTCTTCATACAATACAAACAACATTTCAGAAATTCATGTTCCTGTGTTGTTGCAGTCTGAAAGGATAGGATTTAAAAAGATGAAAAGGATTGTTTCAAATCCACAGTCTATTCAGTCACATGGATATTCTTGGGGTGAGTGATCTAATTTTACTGGTATTTGATGGCAAAGAGCTTTCTGTCAGTTTAAAGCAGAGGAAGGATAAAGGATAAAGCAAGCAGCCTCCAAATTCTCTTAGTTTATGGCAAACTTCTGCAATAAGCTGTTTGCTGGAAGCTTGGGCTAACAAGTCATTGATGTACAATTTTATTTCCCATCTGTTTATACTCAATAGCCATTCAATTCATTCAAGAATGAAAGCAAAAAGGGCACATATTAGGCAAGAATTACTTTTCCTTTTTATTTTTGTTTTGTTAAATGACATAATGACAGCACTAGATGTCCTGTGCCTGCTTGGATTAGAAACCCATAATCCAAGTTTGTTGAAGAAATTCTGTTTGCTTATCAAAACGTGTGCACATGTTCTTGTTTCTCTGAGCAGAGAGGCAGCTTTCTCGTTCAGAAAGCCTTCCAATGTGCCACTACAGAAACTTAGCCCAAAAGCACATCAGCATCTTCAAATGCCCTCTGATCCATGCTCTTCTTATTTTGATCTTGTTCCTTCTAATATTCACTGATATTATCTTTGAGACTGACGGCTATATACACCTCTTGCTAAGCTCTGCTCAGGTAGGGTCCTGGCATGTTTACAACTTGTTTACTACTGTCCTCTTGTTTACAACTGTCTCAATTGTTCCTTTCTTCCTTGTGAGCTTGAGTGGACATACCTGACTTCAGTTTGGTATGGCTGAAAGCAGCCATAGGAATGTCCAGCATAATGGAATGATTAACCGGAAGAAATTACAATAATAATAGGTTCTTTATTACTTTTATATGTTTTACTCTAAGATGGCAGCACAGTGTGGTCAGAGAGGAAAGGAAAAAAGGGTGTTCACTATTCCTCTACAGGTGATATCAAATCAATACTTTTTGTTTAAAACCAAATTTATAAGAATGTGTTTGTATAGATTATAGTATATTATAAATCCATTACAATGGATTAATGTGAAAAACAAATATATTACTATACCTTGTTTAGTTATCTCTTGGGAATTGCAGGCACACTGGCATAAACCATTGCTTTGCCTTAATGTTGGATACTGATTAATGAAAAAACTATATGCTGTGTATGATCTAAGATCTTGAACAGTATTTGGCCTGATTTTTTGAGGGGAAGTTGTAGAAGAGGCCTCTGCTCATTTTTAGTAGATATCTCTTTCCAAGCAGCCAGCTATTTAAAATTTATGACTTGCATAACTCTGTCAATACCTGTAGTTACATTTCTGTAGCAAGTAACCTTTAAATTCATGCAACTGGAAATCATAGGCTCAAACTGAAATGGCTGCTATTATATTACTCTTGCAGATTATCAAGATAAATTTTCTTTGACCGATTCTTAACATTGTTGATCTGTTCAGTGAATTTTTTGACATCTCCCTCAAAAGAACATTTATGGTTCAGTTTGGAAATGAAGACGGAGCTTTATTATCTTTTCAGGTACTTATTCCAACGAGTACATCTGCAGAGGTATGTTTTGCACTGAAGAAAATAAAAGGGTGTCAGTAGTCTTAACACATTGATTGCTTTTTCTTTACTGAACACAGCAGATACCCCTGCAGTCCTGCCAGCTGAAGAACAATCTGATTTTTTTAAAACAATAAGCAGAAAACTAACTTGAAATGCAGCAGCCTTAAGATCAGAGAGTATGGGTATGTAAGACTACAGAGTGCACATCTCAGCCAAGAAACACTTGAATACACCTGGGAAACCCAGGCCAATAAGGGCTGCTTGGACATACAAGAATGCGTTACAGACTGATCACGTACTGACTTAACGAACTGTATAGATTGTGATCCTGTACTGTTGTGTGAACTTCTTTTGACAGCTGTCCAGAGGCTATTCTGTCTGTTTGAATTGTTCAGTCACTGAAGTTGCTGTGGACTCTGCAGAACACAACACTAAATGATTTTGTGCTTACAGCAGCTTTCTGAATCTCCCATCCTGCTGCTTTGTTCCTGCACAATTCTGTTCTCCCCATAAATCCTGCAGTAATGTCCTCCCCCCAAAAGTCTTTGCACTCTTTTTAATCCGTATTCTGCAACATAGATTGGCAAGTGAATTCAGCATTTTTTATGGCAGCTTCTGTAGACAGAAACCTAATTTTATCATGACTTGAAGTGCCATACAAACATGCTTATTTCAAATAAGGGGTAGCTCTGGAAAGCCATCTCCCAAGACTGTAGGGAGTTATCAAGTTATATCAAGTTATTAAGACTCTCATTCAGATAAACTGCCTTTTAATAAAGTGTGTGAGGGAGGGAAGAGGAGATATAGTTCTGATTGACTCACAGAGACTTTAAGTACTGTGATACAATATCTTGTTGATGTGAATGAGATACACGCATAAATACAAAGTGATAAAAATGCACTGAAAGTGGCTTCCGTGCAGTTCATCTTTCTGCATGACGTGGCGTACAGTGAGGTTGTTTTGTAAGAAGAAAAAACAGTGGAGCTCGGCACCCTGTTTCCCTTGTTCAAACCTTCCCAAAGAGTAACCTAATCTCCTGCTCCTTTGTTGCACAAGAGATAAGACTTGACATCCCTGCATACAAGGTGACTGACTGGCTGGTGTGCTGTAGACTTCCTAATTAACTGGTTTACAGCTGTCAAAATGGTTGTATAAGGGCTGAATTTCTCCTAATTTGCATGTCTATTCACCACCCAGCTGCAAATTCCCATAGAAAATAATAATCTCTTAATTTTCTGCCATTCTTTTAAATGTTTGGTATTAGCAAGCGGGTTCAAAGGTGACTGGAAAGAGGTGAGTAGGAACAGACTGTATGGACCTTGAATAATTTCTCTTCCAAATTTGTATACAGTTTGACTTGACAAGACCACTGTCTGCAAGAGGCATTATATATGAAGACTGCAAAATTTGTCTTCAGCTGTGGTGAGAGTATATGTATTTTTAACATGGGCCACCAGATAGTTTTGCAGTAAATTTCTGTATACTTGGTCTTGATGCAACTAGCTCCTTCTTCTATCTTCTGAAATATTACAAGAAGAAAGGTTTATTTTCCTGGCTAACATGGTGAAAAATGACCAGGGCTGAAAGTGGCTAGCATTTAAAAGATGCATGACTTTTTGTTTAAAAGGTAAGTCATGTTTCTGTGTCAAGGACATGCTTAATTTCTTCTGATTTCAAATGCTTGTGACACTGCCAAGCCTCAAGTGTTCAGACTGAAAATTTCCATGCTGAGTGTCTCTCTCAGCATGAATTTTTTTAATGATAGTTCATCATTCTGTGATTCCAGAGAAGATGATGCAGGAAAATATGTCTCAAGCCTGACTGGGAGAGAGGGAAAGCCAAAAGTTTATTTTTTTAACCACTGTAGAGCTTTGAAGCAAGAACTTCAAATCTGGCATCAGTGTGATCCTAAATAAGCAAACTATCAATAGGCTTGCAGTTTTGAAAAGTGAAGGCTGTATTTTTCATAGAGAATATTTGCAATGGACTGAATGAAGATAATTTAGGACAATAAACTAAGAAATAAGATTTACTAAACATCACAAATAAAAATGTTACTCATTTGTATCCTGGCCTTGTTGGTAGTAAATACTGGCTTTCCCTTTAGACTTTTTTTAATCAACAGTGTAGTGCGGTGTCTTCGGGAATCAATATCTAGCAACTTCATAACATTATTGATTATGAAATCAGTAAAAAGTATTAAGTATTGTAAAACATAAATGACACGCTGTCTTCCTGTAATCCGGGCAGACTAGCAATCTGCTCAAATTCACTACTGCATGAAAAACTAAGAAGAAAAGGTATTTATGGTGAATTTATCAACACATTTATTTGTATGTTGCTGACATCCTTAAATACTTTCACATTGGGAAAGCTAAAAGCAGTCTTCTAGGAATAAAAGAGAGCTTAGTGCCAAAATCAGGGAAAACGGTAAAATCCTCCTTTGGTTCTGCTTACGTGCAATGTAAAAGCACCCTGACAGTCTCAACCAGTCATACATACTGTTTGTGTGCACACATTCTCATGCATTGTCATTTTTGTTGTGGTTACAATACAGGGTGCTGAGAAGTCTACTTTATGAGATACCATGTTGTTAATAAATATGTTCGTGTTAAACTGTAGATGAAGCCCTTGCCCAGACAAGGACATTCAGTGAAATCCTTCTTTTTGTGGACTGGAGAATGGGCCTCTCTTGGAATATTCCTGGAAACTTATCTGTGGATGTTTATCTTTCATCATGTGGCTTTGAATCTGAGTATCTATTCAAACGTTTTCAATGTGGCATATGAACATAGCCAGTCAGAATTTGCCTCGGATCAGTTGAAAGGGACCTTAGGTGTTCGCTTTTAAATGGAAATTAATATACATTCTCTATGACTGTAATACAGAAATTGTTTTTTTCCTGCACATACTCAGCAGAAGACTGGAAGGAATTTATTATAGTTACCACACAAGTCTAATACTTTAATACGGTACTACTTGAAAACCTAATTGCCCAAAATTTGCTGGATAAGTCTATGTCATGCAAGTGGGGAATAAAACCCAGCCCTTCAACTAATTCCCTCTGCATATGAAAGGAGAGCACGTGTGTTCAGGGAGGAAGGGAGAACACATTGCTGTCACCATTTAAGGATCAAAATAGTAGTAATTAGGGACTGAAAAAGATACATTGTTGGTGTCTTATGGTTTTTGGCATGTAACCCCCTGCTTGTGTCACCCTGTGTGTACCCTGCTCCCCTGGGGCTCAGCTGCCGGTGGTTCGGTGGGGCCGAGGCCCAGCCCTGCATGGCCATGGCGGAGCTGGAAGGACGTCAGCCCTGCAAGAGCTGAGCCAGGCGGCCAGGAAGTTGGCCGCCCAGGTGCCAGGGGGATGGCCGAGGAGGGGCTTGGCAGTAGCTTGGGCAGTTGAGAGGGAAAAAACGGGATGTGGGCAGGTGTCGATGGTGGAGGAGGAATGGGGCCGCAGGCAGGTGGCACTTCAGCCTTTCCCAGTGGTCCGACAGCTGCCCGGCTGGAGCGCAGGCTGCTGGTGCGGAGCGGGGAGGTGCTGCCTCCCACCTGCTCCGTGTGTTTTAACCGGCACATAGCTGCTTTATACCAATCATTAACTGTAAATAACTGCTTTCTGCTGATAAGTGAGTATGTTCGAGTTGTCTCTTTGTGCAAGGGGTAGCAGGCCCTAGCAGAGCGGCCTGGGGTGGGCTCCCGGTGTGTGTGCAGGGGGGCAAATGGTGGCTGGTGCCTGTGGGGTGTCGGGGGGTGAGAGGTGGGGAACGGGACTGCTTGTCCCTGCCGGTGAGGGTTTTCTTATGGGAGCAAGGATCAAAATTAGGTTCAGCGTTATATAATCCTTACTCAGATAGATAGAAGTAATTTAAAATTACGCACGTCCCTTTAGCTCGGTAGGAGCTGCTGCTCAGATCAGCGCTTGCTGCTTGTGGGCAAGCAGCATGAGGAGCAGCTTCCTGTGGAGGGAGGGGTGCTCTGTAGTGATCAAGAATAGCGGGGATGGAAACGATGTGTAAAAAAAATCAGTTCCCCAATCGACATGTTGCTAATTATTTATCATCAACCAAATCTTACTGCAGAATCAGACAAGGAATTATGCTACCCCCCCATCAGCACATTCAGTGATTGGTTTAGTGTACAAATGAAAGCGCTTCTATTAATGAGTGTTTGGTTTTTAAAATTAAATATTTGATATTAATTATAGCCCATATTCTTATGCCTGTAACTTTTAAACACTGGTAAAGAGCAGAAATAATACTGGGGAGCTCAAAAAGCAAATGACAAATAGTGAATCATAAAGTAAGCACTAAGAGGTAAAAAATTTGCATGAAAAATTCAACTATTGTCTCTGAATACACACATATCTGTCATTTCGAAAGCTGCCATAATGTTTCCTGAGAGCTATGATTCACGCTGCCTTTCTTCTCAAGTTCGCTGTGGTCAGATCATATTCCCTACGATACTGCAGGCTGGTGCATTTTGGTAAGGATGCACTAACTTAAAATTAAATGGTATTGTCTGTGGTCCACATCAGCCCAAGAGCTGAATCAATATATATGTGTTTTGGAATCATTATTGTTTTATTTGGGGCAACATCAAAAAGGCAAACTGCTATTCAAAAAGCAAACACTTCTCAGAAACAGTATATCTGAATCACGCATTTTATACATACACACATTTCATACCCGTGTTACAATATAAATAGTAGAAAATGTTTAATGATGGAAAAAATGAATAAGGCATAAAAAGCTTTAATAATTCTTTCTGTGTAAAATGAGTTTTGACCATTTGTCTCAATGGATGATCAGTTCATGTTGATATTAAAAGGAGTATGAATGTATTTGCATAGAATTTTGACTCAGGTAATAAAGCTTGTTTTGTTGTAGGTGAAAGTTACTGAGATTTGCTGTAGCTTTTTTGTACTAGTATGTGTCCAATAACCCGACATCCAATGTGAGTTCAAATCATTCTGAACATGTGTGGCATAATATGTCTTACCTATGAATTTGAATTTTTTGTAGCTGTGCAATGAACATGCTTTATGCAAATGTCTTTCAGATATTTATCTCTTATCTTGTGTAGAAGTCATTGAAAAGTCCTGCTTTCATTTGCCTGTTTTACAGAGTTTTTTCAGAGGGCAATGTTTAAGATTGGTTTGGGCAGGTGGATTATATTAGTTATGGTATTGGATTTGGGCAAAGGATATAAAAATCACATTATGAAAACATCACTCTTCAATCAAGCACATCTGGCCAAACAGATTCTGGGAAATAATTGTTGTAAAAAGCTATGATTGCATTCAAGCAGGTATTCAATGAAAGTAAAAATGTGAGCTGTCTATGATCTACTACCTAAGGACTAACAGAAAATGAAAATGTTGATGAAGGAACTAATAATGTGTTAAGTAAAGAGAAGATGGATACAGATTTTCCCAGTAAATCAATACAATAATAGCAAAAAGGGGAGGAGGAAAAAGGACAAACACTGTGAGGAAAAAAAAGGAATTTTTTTATTTGGATGCAAGCAAGGGTGCGTAAGAATACCTCCTGGTAAGAGATTATTAGAAAAGGAATGTAGCTGTTACATTCACGTCATGAGAAGGTCAGTTTAATCTGAAGAAATACCTAGACATAAAACCAAGAATTTCCGCTTACTGGTTTTTCTTCCCTACACATAAGGATGTTATACTAAGTTTAGGAATCACAATCTGAATTTTACACGCAGGCACAGAATGGAAAAAAGGTTTTATCTAAGCCTGTATATCGTCCCTGCAAAGTCACAAATAGAAAAGAGCCAACTAGATTGCACTTGCCTGTCCATATTGATACAGAGTTGTTTCCCAGATCGCCTGCTCTGTTTAATGTCTTCAGTTTGCTTTAGCTGACAGTCTCAGATACAACATTATGTCTGCTTATGTACTATGTTCCAACTCATAAAAAAGTCAAAATTAACTCCCTGTTGTCATAATGCAACACAAAATCTTATTCGTTATACTTTAGCCAGTATTACTGCACTTCCAGTTCTAGCTGAATGCTAGGATAACCTCTGGTATATTTAAAGAAAATGGAGCTCAGTACATTCCTCCTTTTACTGGAGCTGAGTAAATAGCTTCCCTAGGGCCATTCTGCTATCAAATATATCAACTTGCTGTCTTGCTTTGGTTACTCTCATGCTCTTTAATCATTGGGCTTTATAAACTGAGAGTCAGAACCAGGGAGTCACAAACCTTTGCAAATCAAACCATGTTAATAAAACTATTTGAAATTTGGGAGAGAGAATCCCCCTACTTTCTTCCCTCCTGAAAAATACTTGGAGCTGCTCAGAACAATCAGAGCTGCTGTTATAAAAATAGAATGGTTTTGTCTTGTAGAGATTGAAGTCAAGAGTGGAAGCTAGAAGGAGGAGAGGTTTAATCCTGTGGGTGTCTGTGATTAATTAGGTTTCTGATAGATGTGCTGATGTTACCTATAAACAAAAGTAAGCAGTAACTGCCCACAGTTGTCATTACATGTAGTTTTAATGTACAATGCTTGTGCTAGTTTTTCCAGTGAAGATCAGTAGGAAAGTTGCCTCTGAATTTCTTGCAGGTAAAAGTTACTTAGGATGCATTTTGGAAAACTTCTCTTTTTCTCTTTCCCTGAACTAAGCAAAATTACAAAATCTTTACAGTACTGAATGGTTATGCCTTTGGAAATGGTTTTAGAAATGACCAAGTGGGATGGGGGCTCCCCTAAACTGAACTGCATAGCAGTCAAAGCAATCAATGGGTGGATGAGAAAATGACAGTCTAATGCAGTAACCTTTGTCACATGTGATGTAAATCGTCAATGAATTCTTACCTATATGTTTCTGTAGGTGTTTCAACATAAGTACTAAAGCATAGTGTTAGTGTATTTATTTATTCTGACCCTGAATTTATGCTTTCCACCTACCTTTTATTTTAGAATTGCTCTGTTGCTGTTAGCTATGTAACATCTTCATGGAATTTGCATGCTTGAGTCTTAGTTTCTTCTTGCTGACTGTGTGTGTAAAAACCCTTCTGCCTTCCATGTTTTTCTTGAGGGCTGTGATAACTGAAAGCTCCCGTCTGTCATGTTCCTTCCTTCCTGCCCCCCATGCTGACAAAGGCATTTACATTAGAGAGGTTTCCTGTGAAGAACAGTATTAGTGAAATTTTTTGACTGAGAATACAGTTCATGCTACTACAAGAGCTGTTCTGCTGCTGCAAGTTCATAAATAACTTTTATTGGAAATTCAACTTTCAGAGAACGTCATTTGCAAACACATCCTTCAGATCCTGCACACCATGTCAGTTCTAATGAGTTAGAAATAAGTTCACTCTGCATTGGAAATGCATGATGTTTAGAGGTTCAAACTGGCTCTTTTCTTGCTGCTTCTTTTGTTATAACAAATGTTAATGCCAGATATTTATGCCAAAGAAGTAAGTAGACAAGTCTCACTGTTGCAAAGGAATTACTAGGGAATGTAATGCTTTGGCATATTACTGTTAAATTTCAATATTGTACATGCACAGCATGTGGTGCCAGGAGGAAAGGGAGTTGAAACATCTATATGCAAATCTGAGTGCATCTTTTCAGTATGGACTGCATCTCCTTGTTGAGTATATCAGAAGCAGTACTTAAGATATTTTAGGCTTTTTTTTTTTTTTTTTTTTTTTAGAATAACAAAACAAAACCACAAAAGCCTACTTGCTGTAAAATATAATGTAGATGTGATATGAATGGCACAACCTACCAATTATGGATTGAGTTACTACTTTTCTCAATTGTCTGGGATAAAGAAGGTAAACTCTAAAAATATCAGAAGAAGCTGTTATGTTATCTTCTTCCTCTTTCCAATTACCTGCTCAGATATCTGCACAGGCAAGTTTAATTTTGCAATACTTAAAGAGCTTGCTTGGGATTCAGAAATTTGGGAACTGGATTAAATACTTGACTCCCTTGCATTGTAACCTTGAACACACACAAGACAGACACATGTACTACTGTCTTTTACTTTAACAACCCTACTCCATATGGTCAACTACCTGTTACCATGTGTTTACACAGTGGAGCTCTGAGCTTGATTGCTACCTGGCATTACTATTGTTAAGATAAGTGTGAGTGGTTATTGGTGWCTGCTTTTGAGAAGTCACTGCATAAAGGTGCACCATCAAGATAGGTTCCTTACAGCCTGGTGACTTATTTCAAGTTTTGATCCAGTTCAAAGAGTCTGAAGCAATAGAAGGAAATAGGATTTATGCAAATAAACCAACTTAAAATGCATATATCCCAGCTGCAATCATCTAGGTGGCTGCTTCACTGCTCCCTTTTGGGTTGCTAAGCTTCCCCACCCAGTCCCTGCCTTGGCTGTCATGTTTCTTGTATCAGGAAAAAAAATTTATTCCTTTACTCATTGCTGCGTAATGACTTCCTTTGGTTCTCAGCCTGGTAGATCTTCAAGTCTTTATAGGGAGCTGACTAGATGATTCATTCCTCTTACTGTGTTTGGAAAGAAAGTACTGAACAGACAGGGACGGTGCATGACAACTCCTACCCCAGATCAACCAGTGGATCTGCTTTACAGCTTTTGCTTTACAAAACAGAAGAGCCAGGGGCTGCTGATGTATTAGGAACCAACAGGGAAACACCTGTGAAATGCCTCAAAGGAATTAGGTGATGTTCCTCTGAAAAGGTGACATGGTTAATAGCCCAGCTGGAGTGCATCTTCACCAATGCATGCAGCATGGGTAACAAGCAGGAGGAGCTGGAAGCCACTATGTAGCTAGAAAGCTATGATCTCTGAAATGTGGTGGAACAAATCACATGACTGGAGCATTGCAATTGATGGCTACAAACTGTTTAGAAGACATGTCGAAACATATGGAACACAGGGAGGTGATCATGAAATGATAAAGTTTTCGATTCTCAGAGAAGTAAGGAGGGGAGTTAGCAGAACTGCCACCTTGGACTTCTGGAGGGCAGACTTTGGTCTGTTTAGGGGCCTCGTTGACAGAGTCCCTTGGGAGGCAGTCGTGAAGGGCAAAGGAGTCCAGGAAGGCAGGACATTCTTCAAGAAGGAAATCTTAAAGGCACAGGAGTGGGCTGTCCCCGTGTGCGTAAGAGGAGCCCACGGGGAAGATTGGCCTGGCTGATGAGAGAGCTTTGGCTGGAACTCAGGAAAAAAAGAGAGTTTATGACCTTTGGAAGAAGGGGCAGGCCACTCAGGAGGACTACAAGGATGTCGTGAGGTTATTATGCAGGGAGAAAATCAGAAGGGCCAAAGGCCAACTAGAACTTAATCTGGCTACTGCTGTAAAAGACAATAAAAAATATTATTTTGTAAATACATAACAAAAGGACGGTTAAGGAGAATCTCCATCCTTTATTGGATACGGAGGGAAACAGTGACAAAGGATGAGGACAAGGCTTAGGTACTTAATGCCTTCTTTGCTTCAGTCTTTAATAGTAAGACCAGTTGTTCTTTGGGTACCCAACCCCATGAGCTGGAAGACGGGGATGAGGAGCAGAACAAAGCCCCYGTAATCCAAGGGGAAATGGTTAGCAACCTGCTACACCACTTAGACACACACAAGTCTATGGGGCCAGATGGGATCCACCCAAGAGTACTGAGGGAGCTGGCAGAAGTGCTCACCAAACCACTTTCCATCATTTATCAGCAGTCCTGGCTAACCAGGGAGGTCCCAGTTGAGGTTAATAAATGTGATGCCCATCTACAAGAAGGGCTGGAGGGAGGATCCGGGGAACTACAGGCCTGTCAGTCTGACCTTGGTGCAAGGGAGATTATGGAGCAGATYATCTTGAGTGCCATCACATGGCATGTACTGGACAACCAGGGCCAGTCAGCGTGGGTTTATGAAAGGCAGGTCCTGCTTGACTAACCTGAACTCCTTCTATGACAAGTTGACCTGCTTAGTGGATGAGAAAAAGTCTGTGGATGTAGTTTACCTGGACTTTAATAAAGCCTTTGACACCATTTCCCACAGCATTGTCCTAGAGAAACTGGCTGCTAATGGCTTGGATGGGCGTACCCTTCACCGGGTAAAAACACTGGCTGGATGGCTGAGGCCAAAATGATGTGGTGAAAGGATTTAAATCCAGTTGGTGGCCAGTCACAAGTGGTGTTCCCCAGGCTCAGTATTGGGGCCAGTTCTGTTTAATATCTTTATCAATGATCTGGACAAGAGGGTTGAGTGCATCCTCAGTAGATTTGCAGACGACAACAAGTTGGGTGGGGGTGTTGATCTGCCTGAGGGTAGGAAGGCTCTGCAGAGGGATCTGGACAGGCTGGATCGATGGACTGAGGCCAATTGTATGACGTTCAACAAGGCCAAGTGTCAGGTCCTGCACTTGGGTCACCACAACCCCAGGCAACACTACAGGCTTGGGGAAGAGTGGCTGGAAAGCTGCCCGGCAGAAAAGGACCTGGGGGCATTGGTTGACAGCTGGCTGAACATGAGCCGGCAGTGTGCCCAGGTGGCCAAGAAGGCCAATAGCATCCTGGCCTGTATCAGGAATAGTGTGGCCAGCAGGAGTAGGGAGGTGATCGTGCCCCTGTACTCGGCACTGGTGAGGCTGCACCTCAAATACTGTGTTCAGTTTTGGGCCCCTCACTACAAGAAAGACATTGAGGTGCTGGAGCATGTCCAGAGAAGGGCAAATAAGCTGGTGAAGGGTCTAGAGCAGAAGTCATATGAGGAGCGGCTGAGGGAACTGGGGTTGTGTAGCCTGGAGAAAAGGAGGCTCAAGGGAGACCTTATGGTTCTCTACAACTACCTGAAAGGAGGCTGTAGAGAGGTGGGTGTCTGTCTCTTCTCCCAAGTAACTAGCGATAGGATGAGAGGAAATGGCCTCAAGTTATGCCAGGGGAGGTTTAGATTGGATATTAGGAAAAATTTCTTCACCGAAAGGGTAGTCAGTCATTGGAACAGGCTGCCCAGGGAAGTGGTTGAATCACCATTCCTGGAGGCATTTAATAGACATGTAGATGAGGCACTTAGGGACGTGGTTTAGTGGTGGACTTGGCAGTGTTAGTTTAATGGTTGGACTTGGATGATCTTAAAGGTCTTTTCCAACCTAAATGATTCTATGATTCTATAATTCTATGATTAGAGAAAGCCAGCATGGCTTCACCARGGCAAATCCTGCCTAACTAATTTGGTGGCCTTCTATGATAGACTGACTGCATCAATGGGCAAGGGAAGACCCACAGATGTTATCTACCTGTACTTCTGTAATGCCTTTGATATGATCCCCCACAACATTCTTGCCACTAAATTGGAGAGATATGGCTTTGATGGATGGACTGAGAGATGGATAAGGGACTGGCTGGATGGCCGCGTCCAAAGAGTTATAGTCAGTGGCTCAATGTCCAAGTGGAAACCAGTAACGAATAGTTTCCTTCAAGGGCCCGTACTAGGACCAATACTATTTAATATTTTCATTAATGACATAGTGGGATTGAGTGTGCCCTCAGCAAGTTTGCAGACGACACCAAGCTGAGCGGTGCAATTGATTCATTAGAGGGAAGGAATGCCATCCAGAGGGACCTTGACAGACTTGAGAAGCAGGCCCATGCAAACCTCAACAAGGAGAAATGCAAGGTCCTGCACCTGGGTCGGGGCAACCCCCGATATCAATATCGGCTGGGGGATGAATGGATTGAGAACAGTCCTGCGGAGAAGGACTTGGGGGTATTGGTGGATGAAAAATTGGACAGGAGCAGGCAATGTGCTCTTGCAGCCTGGAAAGCCAATGGTACCCTGGACTGCATAAAAAGAAGCATGCCCAGCAGGTTAAGGGAAGATATTGTCTCCCTCTACTCTGCGCTGGTGAGACCCCATCTGGAGTACTGCATCCAACTCAGGGGCCCACAGTACAGAAAGACATGGACCTGTTAGAGCGGGTCCAGAGAAGGGCCAGAAAAATGATCAGAGGGCTGGAATGCGTCTCCTATGAAGAAAGGCTGAGAGAGTTGGAGTTGTTCAGCCTCGAGAAGAGAAGGCTTCGGGGAGACCTTGTTGCGGCCCTTCAATATATAAAGGGGGCTCATTAGAAAGAAGGAGAAAGACTTTTTACCAGGGCCCGTAGTGACAGGACAAGGGGCAAGAGTTTTAAACTAAAAGAGGGTAGATTTAGACTGGACATAAGGGAGAAATTTTTTATGAACAAGGGCTGAGATTGCTCAGCCAAACCATCTGCTTGCTGAGACATACTTAAAAAGCACAATTGTCTAAAACTATGGAATAGTTTATTAAGAAGTTAGTAATATATATATACTTGGCCTCCCAATTACACATTGTCATGGTTTAACCCCAGCCACAACTAAGCCCCACACAGACGCTCGCTCACTCCCCCCTGGTGGGATGGGGGAGAGAATTGGAAGGGTAAAAGTGAGAAAACTTGTGGGTTGAGATAAAGACAGTTTAATAGGTAAAGCAAAAGCCGCACACGCAAGCAAAGCAAAGCAAGGAATTCCTTCACTACTTCCCATCGGCAGGCAGGTGTTGAGCCATCTCCAGGAAAGCAGAGCTCCATCATGCATAACGGTTACTTGGGAAGACAAACGCCATCACTCTGAATGTCCCCCTCTTCGTCCTTCTTCCCCCAGCTTTATATGCTGAGCATGACGTCATATGGTATGGAATACCCCGTTGGCCAGTTGGGTCAGCTGTGCTGGCTATGCTCCCTCCCAGCTTCTTGTCCACCTGGCAGAGCATGGGAAGCTGAAAAGCCCATGTCTAGTGTAAGCACTACTTAGCAACAACTAAACCATCAGTGTGTTATCAACATTATTCTCATCCTAAATCCAAAACACAGCACTATACCAACTACTATGAAGAAAATTAATTCTATCCCATCTGAAACCAGGGGACACATGGTCACGAAAACCGCATGGAAAATATGTGTTTTATTGTATTTGGAAATATTTAGACTTCATCAGCTGTGAGCTATTTATTTATATTGATACACTTTGTCTTGAAAACTTCGCACATCATAAATTGCTTAGTTAATATTTTTATTTGATAACATATACTGCAAAGCATATATTCTGAATGGATCATGAAGGACTGTTAACTGAAGAGCAGCCAGAGATCAATAAAGTCAGTGTTGTGTCCAGTAGCAGAAAGAAATCATTTCATTAYGTTATCTGGGTTTCTCAATTCATTTTATTCTACCTCCATTTTTCTCCAAAGGAAGTGATACTGAAAAAGAAGTGCTTTCTTAATAGTTTCTTAAATCTTATTTAAGTCTTGTGTCTCCAGTGTCATGCACTGAAGAAAATACCTATCCTGTAGGGGCTTTGCCATGTTTCAATATAGTGCAACTGTCTTTTTGTCCCTTTTTTTTTTTTTTTTTTTTTTTTGAATAACAGAAAGCCAAAGAAATGAGCACATAAAATTGTCATGCAATTAGTCTGAAGATATTCAACTTGTAAAATCTGGAAAAGTCAAATAGCTTTATACAGAAGTTTGTTTTCACTTTTTACTCTTTCATTTCAGAGTCTTTATATAGGCTTATCAGAGGCAACAGGAGAATAATTAGCCCTGCTGAATTATAAATAACAAACTAATAAGAAAAGTATATATATTATTAAAACTGATTTTTCCCTCTGCATTTTACACACCTTTAAATCCATTTCACCTTATAATTATACAATGCATGTTGTCTCCTTGCAAATTTATATGATCTCCAGTCTTATATCATGCTATAAATATAATAATTTGGACTAAGGAAGAGGGTGAAGCTTGGGTTTTGAACATAGAGTTCTGGTGCCAGAGCACTATCTTAACAGAGCACAGACATGAAATATTTAATTACTGTCAATATTATGAGTACTAATAATTTATGCTGAATCAAGGTGTAAATGTTCCAATGCTATAAAGAGAGGGAAAACCAGACATGAAGGTCTCATTCAGCCATGGTGAATTTAGGGCTGAAGTAGCCAAAAGAACAGAACCACACCACTCAGTAACCTAAAATCTATTAGTAATTTCCAAAGTGGGATGGATCTGCCACATGGATAGTGATTTCTGTTCTACACACACAGACACACACACCAATACACACACACAAATGCCTCCAGCACAGCGATAGCAGTGACCAGCACCATGGCCTTGGGGAAAGAGGACGCTTGCTCCAGCTGGTTGATGAGTCCAACTCCTGGTTGTTGGCCAGGCCTTTATGCACAATGGATCAGGCTCAGCCTTCTGCTTGCTGTGGGACATATGCATTCCCAAGGGGTTGTTGTTCTCCCCAATTATTAGTTTCCAACCTAGGTGGTTGGCATAAGCCTTGTTGGTCACCCCAAGCAAATCTTCTTGGGTTTTGCCACAACTAAAACCAATTAGCTGTTACTATCACCAAACATGCTGTAATAATGTAAAATTGTTCATCTGCATGTCTTTATTTCTTTGCCATCCATAGTTAAACTATTAAACAAGGGCAGATCAGTACAGAGCTTTTGGGAAAGCCTTCCCTGTAACAATTGCCTGAATGTTGTTTGTTTTGCCAGCACATGAGAGAATCATCAAATGAATTGGACCTGGGCAGATGTAGTCAAGGTTTCATTTATCTGAGCATTGCTTTTGGGTAGGCTTCATCCCATGACACTGTTCTGCTGGGATTCTTTTTTTTCTTGATTTAAAAACTCTCCAATCCCCAAACTGAAAGGCCCAGAACCCTGAAATTTTTTATGAACCTTTTTCATATTTTGATCAGTTCCATGTATGGTCTAAACAGTCATACAGAAACATAAAGATTTGGATGACGTAAAACCATATGTAACAACAACATGACCGTCTTTCTATTAGAAAAATGAACTATTTTCTGCATCTAACAACCTGCTCCTAACAAATTAGTAGAGAGCTTTAAAGTTATTGCCACCAAGCTCTGCTCATCAAAAAAGGTGGGTGGTTTAAGCTGCTAGAACAGAGTTTCTGCTGCTACCTTTCACAGTCAGAAGAAACTTGGCTAGGAAATTTGAGCTTTTTGGCAGAAACATACTGGTATGCTTTATAGACGGCTGCCCTAGAGTAAAAAATGAAAGTTTTGTAGCTTGAAACCCAGCTAAATGATGCTTTTTTCAATGCAACACATCCATTATGTTCTAGTTATCATTGAAAGTGCAACATTTCCCATAAAGAAAAAGACAAGGAAATAGCAATGAAAGCTGCACACTGTTTATGAAATAAATATAGCCAAACCCATTCTTTCCTTTAAGATTGCTTTATAAAGGTACATGCATGTGCACACACACACACACACACATCCATAAAAGTTAAAATATGTGGAAGTTTTCCAAATTTTTATGCTTATAAGTAATTTTATCAATGACAGAAGATGTGCAGAGGAAGAGGTGGTGTGTGCATGATTCCATTTGAGGTGCTGACATGTTGACATCAAAATACAGTTTTTTCTATATGGTGGAGACATCTGAACTTCCATTACAGTCCATATAATTCCATTCCAAATAACTTCACTACAGTCAGTTGCTCTCTGTTTCAGAGGGAAGATCACCGTTCTCATTTTTGTCCCCACCACTTTCTGTTATGAGTATGTATACAGTCACTATTTTCAGATGCTTAAACTGGGTCCAAACTGTCCCACTCTGGACTGTCAGTTATTTTTTAAATTGTTGGCCACCATATGGGTGTTCATCTTGTTTGCTCAGGGCTTAAAATGTCTGCTAGAAAATTGCTGATATATTTGCTTTTGCCATTTCTTCTTTTAAAGAGGAATTCTGGCAAGCTGGCTGAGATGGCCTTGGAGAATAATATTATATAGTACAGTCCTTCTTGTGTGGTCCTTTTACAAGAATCGGCCTAAAGCAGTCTGCTTCTTGTCATTAACTAAAGTAAATACAGGAGTAAGTAAGTGCACAGGGGTACACGTCCACTATGCAGCAAAGTCCAACAAACCTACACACAACTTCTCTGCATTGTTTTGGTAACCCAAGCTTACTTTAACTTTCAGTTTTCCTCTTACCACAGGAAAAAAAATGTGTTATCTTAAAATCTGGTTTCTTTTTACCTGAGAGATTTGAATTCATTGAGTCCTCTTATGAAACATGATTTTTTTTAGAATGTTCCTCTATAATAACTTCATCTTAAAAGACTGAGGCTTTAAAGGCAAGGAATCAAAGTTTGTTTCCTTTCCAGGAGTCCTTTTCTTATAAATATTCCTGGTGTTTACACTTTGGGAAGCATTGCTTGACATTAGGTTTAGTGTGAGAGAGTCTGCATCTGAAAGGTGAGATTCTGTTTTGTATGTCCAAAGGTTCAGCTTGGGATTGGCAGTCTGAGTCAATAAGGATGGAGCAAGAGGGTGGTGCAGACTTGTTTAGGCCATTCTGAGACTCCTCTGGGGTTTGGAAGGAAAAAAAAAGATTAAAAAAAAGCACGGACACACAGAAGAAAGAGAAAGAAAAGCAGTGGACAGCTGTAAATCTCCAGTATGAAGAAGTTGCATATAAAACAAAATACATGTTTTTGTAAAGGGATGAAAGGTATGGATTTGATAGAAACTTAATATTTCATTTGTGTTGTTTCTGATTCCTTTTTACTTTTGATGCATGCCTAGATGCTTGTGCAATGTTAAAAATACAGGATGTTTTGCGCTAACTCAGTCTCTACTATACTAACTCCACAGAAAAACAGTCATTAGTTTCTTGGCTTCTCTGTTTGGTAACTTCTCCAGTTAATTTGATCCATCTAACAGAAATTACAAACAATAGGTCAAATTCCGTTTCATTATTACTGAATGGGAAGACTGTATTCCCACAAAGATGGTGGATTTTTATAATTGCACTTTTAGGCATACGTTTGATTTTCATTATAGCAAATTAGTCCTGCCAGAGCTCTTAGAAAAATCAGAGCAGAAAGCCCTAATTAAAAGGGTAAAACAGAGAACTTCATTGCAGCCATGTCTAGACATGCTTGATAACAACATAAATATGTGAATGTGTCATGATTTAAAGCATTGTAAAATACAATAATACTATTTATCATTCCCTTCCAGAATGAGAAATCCAATTTAATTAAATGTAGATCCTATTTTACTGGACTTCACTGGCTTTGATTCTTACTTCAATCACCATGTTTTATTTTGCATCCTGTGTCTTTTGAAAATGTTGTCCTTCAAGAGCACCACATTTATTATGGGAAGCATTTACAGAAAATGATAAAACTTTTTAATAAATGAACTGTTTTTAAAACTAGTGAAGTATGACAATTTTCAGAATGATACTCAGGAAAATATAGATAAAAGGAATAAAAAATATTCCTCTGGGTTCAGGTGTTGCTGAATATGGTACAATCACCTTGATATGCCCGTGGCTTGTCTCTAGTACTTGATTGCACAAGCTGACATTAGCTGCCTCAGAACAACAGAATAACACCCTAAGAATAAAACTTTGTTGCAGTGGAGTATTACAAAGCTTAAGTGACATTGCTGGCTATTTCTGTCATCAAGATAGAGCATTTAGGTGACAATGGGGGAGGTTACAGGTACTTTCCCAGTTTAGGTCTAGGGTACATGTCCTAATGGTGCCCTATATCCAGAACTTCAGATGCTGTGTCTCAAAATGAAGTAAAAACATTTTGAATATTTAAATATATATGATTGTTAGTATATATGATTGTTGCAATACGCTGAGCCAAGGAGAGCAAAGACAGAGAGAAAGACTGACACATTTTCTTCTTAACTGCCAAGCTGGTGACAAATACACATGCAGTGCAGAATAGTTTGATGCCTTCCTAAAACACTAGACCTGTTAAGTAGAATAAGTCATCCTGTATGACTCCTGTAAACTAATCTTTTAAATTACTGCATTTTTAGATAATGTTTTCAAAATAATATGCCCATCATCACATACCAGAACAGCTTCATTGCTGACTTAAATTTGCAGGATACCATTATTAGTGTGCAAGGCAGAAGGATCTATATGATAAAGGGCATGCTATATGTTCCGACCAAAAGATAGGCTGGAATAATTTTGTATTGATAACTGAAGCGTGAGACTTACATTTCTTGTTAAATAATAATAACTTAACAAGTCAGTTAATATGGTATCAAAGCAGTATTAATCTGGTAATTTTAAGATTTAGTATTTGGTGTTAAAAGGTGAATGTAATCTACTTTACTTGGGCCTAATGGTTCACATGCAAATTCCTTCTTATCCTTGTAAGTGTATTTCAATTCTGTAATGGCCATTCTATGGTACACTTGTATCTTTTCACTCAAGAGTACTAAAAAAACCCAAACCCCAAACCTTTTCTGGAATATTTATTTAACTAGTACTTGGAAGAGACATTTATAACATGTAGGAAGATCATCGGTAGCTTTTTAGAAGTATTAAGTATAGTAACAATTTATACTTATTACACATCTGACAGGAAGAGAAGTTTATTTTGCTTTAAACAGGAGAAACATTACATGACAGTATCCATAGTAGTATAAATATTTAGCTTCAAATTCTTCTCTTTAGATACACACGCACACACATATATATGCACACACACATATATATTTTGTAACTCATATTCCACGTTTCCTCTGGAGAACTAGTCTTCTACGGTTTATCCAAACTCAATTTTTGACAGTTTCAGTGTTTAATACTCCTCCTACTCTTGCTTCCAAGGACACTAAAGAACATCTCTTTTAGCTTGAATACTAAACTGCCTTCCTGTTCTGATGTCACTAATAAAATGAATTTACTTAAGAATAACATCCCTCAATAGCACCAGAGCTATAAGACCTCAGTTACTGGATGCTTTTTTCCAGGACAGTGGATTCACTGGGTAACAATTAGAGCACAAAAAATGTGTTACATGTATCCATATTTTCAAAGTAACATTTCTACCTTGCAGTTTTCAAGAACTCTATCTAAAAATTGTCTGTTACATTGACTTAAAAATGCTTTTCTTTCTTGTAAGTAGTTTGTACATATTCCTGATTGTTACAAGAATTTTGCAATGCAATCAGTATTAGTATGGACTTACCTAGTTAGAGTCAATAGAAAGATTCCCAAGGATCTCAGAGGACTTTAAGTCAAGGTTGTAGTTACTTTACCTTATATTTCAGCTAAATTGAACAAATATCTCTGCTGATTCTTGGATGTGATGTATCAAGTATGAATTGATTACAATGCTCTAAGATAATTTTCCTGGGGAAAAAAAGAAAAAAAAAATCCCAACCCCCAAATTATTTTGTGTTGTTTCTAAAAAACTGCCAAAAGTTTCATATCATTTTCCACCTGCTGTGACTTTTCTGTCCCTGGATGAGATTTCCCATAGGGGAATTAAAGCATATGGTACCAAAACTGCAGGCTTAGTAACACCTAACACAAAGTCTCTCCTTGATAATGAAAGGTAATCTGCAAGGCATTTCAGAAGCTTGTATCTGGCATCACAAACACATGCGTAAGTGAAATTCTGTTCTGTACAGTAACACTTTGAAAGTACCTTGCTTGTTTAAACATACAATTGGGAGAAACAATCTGTTTTACTAATGTCTTAAGCTCTTCAAAAAGAAGCTTCCTGGTTTTAAATTCATGGTGTTTTTTTAATGATACCTCACTGTTGGGAAATGGGGAGTCTGCTCTGGTGCTTTGTTGCAGAGGTTGTTTGGGAAGAGCTGACAGGTAACTTACTTTTCCATTCCCAGAAAGCACTTGAAAAAGAGAGACATGCATTTTCATTAGTGCTAAATAGTAAGTTTCAACACTGATTCATTTTTTCTTAATAAGTGTGAACTAAAAACTTCCCAAAACACACAACCCTAGATTTTAAGGCTCTTAGTACTCTGCTGCATATGAAGAGCCACAGAAAAAGATAAAGGTGCTTACGGAGAAAGAAAAATCCTGGTTTAAATAAAGGTATCACAGTGTGGTCCCAACAGTTTCTGATGGATTTTTCCCTTCATGAATTTATTAAATACTAGCAATTGCATTTCTGCACTATTTCCCTGATTGAAGGAGAACTAGAGGGTGTGTTTGTGGCTGATTGCAATTCCTGATTGATACGGAGAACGACAGATTGCTATTAATATCAAGTCAACTCTTTTTAAGGAAATATGCCTGACAAATACTGACTGTTCTTATCAAGTCAGTCTCTTGTTTATTGCAAGGCTGATTGCTTTAAAACCCATGCTGAGAAAAACAAAATATAATTTTCATACTTGCATTATCTTTTCTATAACCTCTTCCAAAAACTTTATTTAATGCGATGGAGTGGGCAACTTGTGATATAGAGATGACAGAATAGAATGGTATGAGGATAATATATTTTGACTATAATGAAAGTATGTTTTAAAAGAGGAGGCACAATGGTTAGAAAATGTAAAAGTCCCCTAGCCTGTGCTGTTTAAAACATAATAAGGATATTGATTGGTACTGTAGRCTCAAATGCTTTTCTGGCCAGAACAGTCTGATTATTTAATCGACATTACATAGCGGGACGTGGAAGGAAAAAAACCAGGCATTTTCAGAGATGTAAGAGTGAGCTGGAGATCTGTATATGTTGCTTGCATGTGATTTTATGTGTTATTCATATATAATTCAAAATATTCAGAGAAACTAGAAGTCAGTCCTCCTTCAGCCCTCTATCCCAATACCCCCACCAGAAAGAAAAGCAAAACCAAGATGGTTCCTAGTCAGGAGATTTTCAGGATGAATTTTCAAGTAAAGTTAAGTTCATTTGTCTGTTTTTTGAGTAATTGGAGTTCATGTTTCCAATTTTATTTCTATAGCTACTAAGCTAAGTACTATTTGATATACAGCTGAGACACTTATGTATTTTACTCTAGAAGTTATTTTTAACCTCACTAAACATGATGAGAATCTCAATAAAAGCTCAGAAATGTGTGAGACCACGCAGATTTGGAGGAAGAGCCTGAGTTTTCAGCCCCATGGCCAAGATCCACCTTTACTTTGAGTGGGCAAGGAGGGGCTGGGCTGAGGCAACCCTCTGGCGCTGGGTCCCACATACCCCGGGGTGTGTTGGGGCCGCCCCATACCTTCAGCTTTACCTCAGGGTTAGAGATCTGGTTGTAGATCAACGGATTGTGCGCAGGGTGATCTGAACACCTGTGCAGTTGCAAGTACATGTTGAACTCCTGCATGCTGGGAAAGGGTTTGTGGTTGAGCAATGTCATGGCGCGGGCAGCTCTTCCCCGCGTGAGGAGAAGGGAGTGCAGTTTCAGTAGGACTGAATGTTTTTTAAACTGGTAAAGGGCAAATAGGGATAGGAAATTATACGGAAACATTCTTATTGCACGCATAAATGCTGACAAGTTCAAGAAAAAACTCAGGAATCCCCAAATGTGAGGGTGGCTTTATCTGACATACAATGACAAAAACAGGAGGATCCACTGCCAAATATCTAGACAGAAAAACAGCCTCATTTAAATATGTCAGCATGTATTTGTGAATATGGGATGCACATGTTCTTGATGAGAAATGTAGGTAACAGGTGGCAGTATGTCCAGGAATGATATCAAACCATCTGGATCCCAGTCTGTCTACTGCCAGTGCTTAATTCTGAGAGCTGCTTACTGGTTCTAGTAAACGTCCCCCAGAGGCCCTGTCTTTGGATTAAAGAGTGCTGGACATCCAGTGAAAGTGCATTTGTTTTTGTACTGCTTGCAGGTATAAAAGCTCAGGGGAGACAGGTTTCTGTGCCATAACTTCCAAGGAAAGGTCTTGCTGGAGCAAAAAAAAATAGGGTGTATAAATCAGATGTGCTTCTTCCTCCCACTCCTTTTCCCACTGGCTCAGATAATGATGAGAGGAACAATTTTATAACTGCTTTAATTTCAGGTGCCTTGAGTACTTCTCAGACGTTATTATAACAAAATAAAAGGTAATAGTTTGTTAGGAATACATTTAAGAGCTAGAACTCAAGTGACCCACATGAATGTCAAGTCCATAATTGGTCAGAAAGATCTTCCTAAAAATTGCTGGTTCATTCTCACCTGTAGGTRCCTCCTTGGGGTCAAAAATTCCCACAAATGAAATGCTTGTTTAGCCGCCTTTACATCTTGACCGCAGTTTGGTAACCAGTGTGATTGTTGCAGACCTGAGATTTGTGATGTTGGTGTACTTCTCCTCTGTCTAGTGATACGGCCCGTGTTTGTGGGTGTGTGGCAGAGTGTGCTACCAGCTAAACGTAACCCAGAGTTAACTTTCTGATGTGCAATAGTCTGTTCCTGGGACTCCAATCTGCTGCTTTGGAAGCTGATGTTGTTTTGACAGAGCTCTGCCTGAGAAATACTTTTCTCAGAAAGTTTCTTGTGATACCCACGTGGGTAGTGGCAGCACATAGCGCTTAACCTTGAGTGCTTCCTATTTGCCTAAGTAAATTCCAGTGAGGGCATTTTGGCTTATATCAGGTTGGCGTAATGTTCACTCAAAAGGCTGAAAGCAGTGAGTGTTTGCAATCAATTAGAAGTCAAAGTTTTTTGTTGACCTTGGTCAGAAGGAAAAATGTTTAGACTAAAATAAGATACTTCTTGGTCAASGTAGATATATATTTTGATGACTCTACATTTCCATAGTGATTTTTTTCCCCCTGCATGGCCTCTTTCCTCTTAGTTCCTCCATATAAATTTAATTGCTACTGCTGGTCTTGTTCATAAGCCGTTAAGGCTTAAGGCAGTCTTGCCCCCACCAGTCATGTGCTGCATGAATTACATGACCCGTGCTATTTCTAAAGACAAATATAGGAGATATATACATATAAATACAGAAATCAAATGCTTCTTGATCAACTCTAATTTGGTTTCATTTCATAGAGAAGAAATGATGCTTTAAACAGACTTCAAAATTCACTTTGAAATATTGAGAACTAGTGAATTGATATTAAACTTTTTTGTGAGAAAATGTGACCCACTCAGAGGTGTCCTCAGAAATGACAATAAAAGATGGTGGCATCAAACCTGAATGACAGTGAAATGTTTTGCTTTCTCGTCATAAATGGTATGGGATAGTAGAGTGGTCATCTGAGTTAGCAGATCCTGATAATAATTAGTCTTTCAGATCACTCAGGGCTCTGAGTTGATGGCTCTTTGGTACCTTATGCTGTTCACAAGAAACTACTGACTTTTGGATCAGATGGATCCAAATGAAAATAGATGTTCAGAAAGGTATAGTGTAGATATTTAGTTTTATACAAGATATCTGTGAAAGATCCAGATGAAAATGGAAATCTAATACTTTAAGTGAGTGATTGCCACTTACCAGGAAAACAAACAACCAGACCAAAACAACCCCCCCCCCCCCAAAAAAAAACCCAACAGTAAAGAAGAAAATAAGTTATCTTCCTCCAAATGTGGTGTTCTTTCACAGTAGATCAGCTGGTTTTGTTCAAGTCTCCTGAATCTATAAAATTAAACTACAATTCTTGGGAATTAAACATATAGTATTGCATTTTTTTTTCTGATATTTCCATTCTTTCATTTCCAGTCCTAGTGTGAACCAAGGTTTTCCTGGTCTAGTTTACCCTAGAGCTGGTCCTGTTTCTCCCTTGTCTTTTGAAAATGTATACTAGAGGTAAAAATATTTCTATATTTCTGGATTTCTAGAGCAGAACTGGTCAACAAAGTATTTTGGTGGCATCCTTTTGTCATATGGCTGAAGATTAGATTAATAGTTGAGACTCCATGGATTGGGGGGAGGGGACAGGGAAGGAGAGGAAATGATAATATGTAATGGATATTCAATTAATTTAAATGAGTAATACTCATAATATTATTAATGAAAATAAATAGGAAAATAAGGGAATTTGCCTTTTATGTCAACAGATATAGAGTTAAAACTGCATTAATTTGATAACACTAAAGGGAAAGATTGATCTAAAAGGCAAAAAAAAAAAAAAACAAACCACGTGGTGTTATTCTTTCTGCCAAAGATCACAAAATAACCTATTGCTCTTTGACTAATCATCCATTTGGGAACATTAGCCTAGAGTTTTGCTGTTAAACATAATTGGCTGTCTTTTATCTCTTGTGTTTGGATAACATGTGTTTTTATTGATGTTAAATGATCCCTGGGGGATGATAAGTACCTAAATAATTAGTGCTCATGAAAAAAAATAGTGAGAATAAACATTTCTATTCAAGTATTGCTGTGCTGCTGGCTCTTGGGTATTTTTTTAAAGATGAGATGTGATCCTTTGCTTTTAATTCTATAGCATGTGTGCCCCATAAATCCAAACTACGAAAAGATGTTGTTTGTTTTTTTTTTTAAGTGAAAACGTGTTTGCCCCTTAACATTCTGTGAATATATTGAATAAACCTTTTCTTGGAGGAAGTTAGTTGTTTGGGTTTTTTTAATGCTTCCTGAAATGTGAGGGCAAGTGGTAGGTGTCTTAACAGCTGAGTGGTGAGAGAGAAACTCCATTAATTATGAAGTCTGCGTCCCACAGATGTGTATATATACACACCATTCATGTTTAGACTGCTTATGAAATGTTTTGCAGGACTACGTGTTTCTGGGTAAACTTTACCATGCATGAATAAATGTTTTATCTTTGGGAATCCTGGAGAGGAATATGCAGTCTTAACAAGAAAGAACAAATACATACAGAATGGGACTATCTTTTTTTAACCAATCAAAGACTTTTACATTTGTTTCCCTTTATTTTATTTTACTGAATGCTGTATAAGTGCATAAAGAAGTGATCTTAAACTATGGAAACTCATAGTTAGTTACTTCTATATAAGTATATGTAGATGCATTTTATAAATACACATATTAACTTTATGTAAATAGAGTTGTTGAAAAAAAACCCCAAATATGTCCTTTCTCGACTTTGATATATACCTTCTAGTAATACAATATATTTTATAATAACATAACAGAAAACTTTATTTCTTAATAAATGCAGTTCATTAGCAATGAGTAAAATGTATTGAAATGCCCAGTGCCTAATCTATAAATAAAATCTTAAAACCTCGTCAGAACACTTGTGTTTAATAAAAGAAGGCGGAAAAGAGAAGTTTTAATTAAACATGCAAAGAGATGATTATGAAAAGATCCATTGTAGGCTTGTAATTATTAACTCCAGGTCAATGGGGCTCAGAGACCAGAAGCTCGAAAGTGCTTTTTTTTTCTTTTTTTTATTAGTTCAGAGAAGAACTGTCTTATGATAAATATAGGGTAGAGTGTCAGTTCCATTCCCAAGACTACTCTGATGTTCTTGTCTGACTTTGGCTGATGCATAGCTTATATTCTTCTGAGATTCACTTCTGAAAAAAGAGACAGAAGATTTTGTTTTTCTAATTTCCTGATGCAATTTGAAGCTATATTTCAGCTATGTGATGCATTTGGAGAATTTCAGCTATGAGGACCTATTATAATACTGTTAACCAGAGCTGAAAAGATGAAATTGAAGTGCAAGTATGACGAAAGACAAATGGCAGGTAAAGGGAAAAAATAAAGGAAATAAAAGAAAGATGAAAGAGAAGAAATTACAAATGAAGAAAGAAATAGAAAAAATAAATCTGACATGTGGGGTAGAAAGTAGTATGTTGTTCATTATTTTAATTTGTTCATATTACTTTCTATTTCCCAAGTACACATGGGAGTCAGCTTAAAAAATTAACATTTTCGAACTTTTTTTGAAGCAACTTAGGGATTTTTTTGAATCTGCTTATGGCCTTGGAAGATCTGCCAGGCAGGCCAGAACTGCGATGTTTCCATTTTGAGCTACGGCTGCTAAGGTTGCTGCTGTTGCTGATTCTGAGTTCTCCATGGGGATTTCTCTCCCTACTCTGCTGGAGCCCTTTAACAGCACCTGCTGCTGGGGTCTTTGCCTCAAAGGTGGGATCACTGCAGTGTTAGTGGAAAGCAGTAGAAACAAGATGAAGGTGTTTTGGTTTGGTTTGGTTTGGTTTGGTTTGGTTGGTTGGTGTTATTCCTCTCCCTTCCTGCAATTTCCTGATGCAGAAATCTCACTTTGCCTGGCATTACCTTTGTAAAGCACCTGACGTGCTGCTCATGTTTAACGTGTCTTATGTGATCTGTGCTTGAACCATCTCCACATTACATGTTACACTTTTGTAAGATTTTGAGGGAAACAGCAAAACATTAAAATAATGTTGAAAGAAATATATTGCTGCTGAAGTATAGACCTCAACGATGCCAGTATTTCTTTTCATTAAGGTAGGCATGCAGAGATTGTGGTGTCCCAGTGACAAGAATGACAGAATTTATCTATTTCTTTAATACACAATTGTTTGCTGTTTCCTGGACTTCATTCATGTGTGAATGAGTTTAAAGTGCTTTCTGCTGACAAAAGCCATTTCAGAAGGCATTGACAAAGGACCAATTCCAGTGACCCTGGTTTGCATTATGAGCTTCTTGGAGACCCAGGAAAGTCAATGAAATATTAGCAAAATGCAGTCTGGATAGAGTTATGGATGAACATAATTGTGTCATGAGCTGTGCTACTCAGAGTGTTAATATGTGGCATTTTTTCCTTTATTGGAAATCTGCACCTCAGCTGTTACAACGGAGCGTATAATAAAAGCATGAATTATGAGTTGATCTAAAGGGAGGTCCCTGTGGATGTGAATGTATTCTCAAGTAGATGAAGCAAAAAAGGACTCCGTTATGTTTGCTAACTCATAGATTGTATTCAGATTAATTTCTCATTAGTATTAGTGTTTGAATTATATGTAAAAACATCTTCATTGTTCATGGTGTCATTATTACAGAAATAAGTCAAATTCCTTTTATTTCTCACTCTTAAAAATGCAAGACCAACTTACCTTTGGAAAAAAAACAAACATGAAAAATCATTTTGTTCTACAAAAAAGACAATTTCAAATTACTTGGTGGTGTGTGGTTATGTTGATGATCCCTCCAGAATCATTTTATGGTGGATTTAATGATAACCTTTTGGCAAACATGTGCAAAGGTAACTCCACAGTCCCCACAGTCCTCACCTTCACTAGAAACTTCCTACGTGGAAGAATCTAGGCTTTCCCTTTCCTCCAAAAAGGACTATGCCCCTGTGTTTCTTCTGATAAAAGCACAGGGCAGAGGAAGCAGCTAGAGACACTTTAGAAAAGGAAAAAATAATCTTTTGATGTCAAACAGAAGTAAGCAGGCAAAATCCAATTTTGTTAGAAATCATATACAGGCAAAATTGAGCTTAACAGTCTTGCTGCTGCCATACATTATACTTGCTAATCAATATCATCAGTGAATTTAAATCTTCCTACCTACAGAGAAGCACTTTGTCATGATAAATTGTGTTTAAATCACACATTTTACTACAGTCCTGATGTTTACCTCCCTCCTTGATGGCCCTCCCTTTTGCCTCCCCCTTTGTCTCCCTCCCTATTTCCATCATGCCATCCATCTCTCTTGCTGTTAGTCTGAATGAGCTTCTGCTGACATCTGGGGTTTGAAGTCTGCAGAAAAGGAAGTGTTGCGCAGAAATCTGTGAGAGGTGGCAGATGTTGTGACATTGTCCTTCTTCAGGTGTCTTCAGTGGCTGTTATTGAGCAGTTTCTGTTAGGTCCAGCTTGGCTTCACCAGGAAATGTGCCAGAGCTCTGAGCGCACCAGCAGGCTCCAGCAGGCATTTGGGGGTGAGGGTCCTGTGTGGCTCCCCTCCTGGCTCACCCTGCTGCTGCTTGGCAGCAGTAGGTAGGGGGAAGAAAATCAGCAGCACAGATTTTTGTCCTAAGAAACAGTACATCTTCTCAGGGAAGTATGGATCTGTTTCCTTCCAACACTTAGTATCCAGACATTTAGCTTGGAAAGGTTATTGCCCCTCAGTGTGTCACACCTCAAAATAGTCATTTGCTTTACCTATTAAACCTCATAAAATGAGGTCTAGATAAAGATTTCTTGAAAATAAAGAGCATAAGAACTTTGCATTGCCTGTGGTAGCTGGATGGCATATTGATCTGAAGGATTACTTGAAGTTTAGGGGTTAGATTCATGAGCGCTTTGGTTTAGACTGGGATGGCAAAGGTATCCACAGACTCATGAAATAATTCCTGAATTGAGACTTACAGCCAGAGAACTTAATGCAAACAAGCGCTGCCTTTTTTTGTTGGTGTGAACTAGTGACTCGCATTTGGTCAGGCTATTTCTGGAACAGGACTGGAAATTTCCAGATGAGTTAGAAGGCAAATGGCTACAGTAGTAACATCATGAATCAACAAGTATAGCGAGTATAGCTCCATAGAAGAACTGGGATAAATAACCCAGCAGTATAAATCTTGGAAACACACTAAGGCTGAGTTTTCATTTATGCATTTATCTTCTTGACAGTGTAGTGTAGGTTTGTTTTTGGTTTTTGGTCAACACCTGTGGTGTTCAGTCTGTTAGTTTTCTTGGGTGAGTAACAACCTTTCCATTACTCTTCTGTGAGTAACAACCTCAAACTCTAAAAGATTGCCAGGTTACTGAAATGATTCTCCTGAGGAGGGAAAAAAAAATTTCTTGTTTCTACTTTGCTAATATGCTAGAAAGTAGTAGCGTGTTCTTCAGAACCAACAGGGTCTGCTTCACTCAGTGTCTGTGTTTAACTTGTCAGTGTTATTTAGTGCAAGTTGTTTGCTTAACAACTGAGAGGTGCCAGATATCTCATTTTTCTTAAAGACCATTCTGAAGGTACAATTCTTCTGTATCTTCCATACCCAGCCAACCTTTATGCTCTTATTTATCAAATACGTAGTAAACTGTGTCAAATAAAACACAATTAACCTACTCATTCTTTCTGTTCTGTTAATTTCTGAGGCAGCCTGTACCGACATGGGTTTCTTGAGACATCGGTGCTGTTGCTGTCACTCTGCCTGTTCTGGCCTTGCCATGCCTCAGCTCAGCTGACTCCGCCTGCTGTGAATTTTGCCTGTTGAAAGAGATAATAGGGCAAAATAGTTTCACCTCCACCTCTTTTGAGAACTGCAGTGTATCTTTACTATGGATAAAAGATGGTGAAATTATCCAGCTCAGTGGTTGGACTGACTTTTATATTTCTTTATTAGAGAGTAGTTGGGAGCTTTTTTGGTCAGCTCTTTTGAGGACCAGGCTCTAAGACCATATAGTATAACGAATTTATGAGCTCTCACGTCATAAGAAATGGATAACAAGTTAAAAGATTAACAGAAGAAAAAAACCCAAAACATTGAATCGCTGTGAATTCGGTAGTGAAGCAGAAAAAGGTAACCCCAACATCTCCTGACTGTGTTTCTGGTTTTGGAAGATGATTATTCCAGATTCCAACCAAGAAGCCTCATCCGAGTCAATAACTGTAGTGATTCTCAGTACCTTCCTGAATAGAGAGCACTTGCAAAGCAACAAAAACCCCTTTTAATTTGGTTTTAAGAAAACATTATTAATAGCTGTCTGGGAATGGAGAGTTATTGGAGAATGTGTGATTTGTCATTTGGATTGCAGCTGCTTTGTTGATGTAAAACTCTCTTTACAGACCTGTAATTGCATGACCTTAAGTATGCCTAACTTAATTGTAATTTTAAACAAGTTAATTAGATTATTTGATGAATTATGATATGGAGAGAACTTGGCACAGCGTTCAAGATGAATGGAAGCGAGCCTTGACCTTTACTTCTATCATTATGTTCTGCATTTTCTGGTAATGCTTCCTTACACTACACGTACAAAAAAGTCTTGTTAAATCTTTGTGAGGAAGTTTTAAATTCCTCCAGTTTATGAAGTCATTAAAAAAAAATCTTACTCTCTATTTAATTTTTCTGATTAAGCCTTCAGTATCATGTCAGCATATGTGATATCCTACATGAACAAAATTAATGCAGTTTAACTACTCCCCCTGTATGCATGCTGAATCTAAAAGTAGGCATTAATGCTTATTCATTGAGTGCAGACATTTTTGTAGGGATTTCTATAAGCTCTAATCTCTCTGCAGAGTGGGGTGCTCAGTTTATATGCTATATGCTATATAAGGATATAATTTTACAAAATTGAAAGAGGAAAAATATCAGGAAAAAATATGGATTCAATTGAAGGAGCACTGAAAAAAAAGATTCATCACACATTTCTTTACGCAAGAAACTTCCCTGAGGTGAACTGCAAATTTGGCTAGGAAAAGGCAGGCTGCAATAATGCAGCTATTAAGGCATCAAGCTTAGACTAATCTTCAAATCTGTTTTTGTGAGTAGGCCACGGGAAAAAAGACATGTAACAAAATAAAGATTAATAGGATCTGATAAGCTGAACGAATACTTGATCACAGATTCAATATTCAATGAAAGGACATACTCTTTACACTGGTAAAACTGGAAGTACCTCTATATACTCTAATGATGAAGATAGCACATATATTTTACCCAGTCGGAGAGACCATTGGACATCAGCTATTTCCTTTCCATGTGCTGCTAGCCATGATAGTAAAGCTGCCCAGCTCAAATTATCCTATTTTATCCCTGTAAAATGGTTATTTTGCAAGACCTGGACAGTGGTATGGATCAAAACATCCATACCTTTTTCAAACGAAATGTCAGTGGGGAAAAATTACATGTTGATGAGTTTGAGGCGCTGGGACCTGAGATCCTGGTTCTTTGTGGTTAAAGTGGTAGAGGTGATGTTATTGCTTTTGTGTGTTAGGATCAGGAGACATAAACTAAATTGCACAAGAATATCTACTTTAATATTTTTAGTAGTCCAGGCCCATAGAACTAAAATACTGACTTCTTGACATTTTCAGTTCAAAACAGTGACAGAAGGCCCATAACAGAAATGAATTAGCTGAAAAATGTATTTTTCCCCTATCCTGTGTGGGTAGTCATCTGAAAACACTCCTACATATTTGTGTAATCCAAGTCTGTTTCTCCTAGGCCCCAAACCACTAAAGTAAGAAAGAATCTTTCCATTGAATTTAGCTGTGGATGTATTTGTCACATAGCAAAGTACTCTCAGGAAGCAGCATCTACTGATATAAATAGTTATTTTCACTGGTGTTTTTTTTTTTACTTGATAACTTTAAAATAGTGTTCTGCCTAGGCTTATTTGTGAAGCTGCAGTAGTTGTACATATGCAATGGAGAGACAGGTGTACATGAAAATTAAAAAAAAACCTTTGTGTGGATTTTTTATATGCATTTCTTCTTTCTTAAGGTTTGCTATTGGAAAATTAAGACTGTTCACAGGGGAAAACCCTTCATTGAAAGAAAAATGTCACTATTTTCTTTTACATTTCTGATTACGTTTATATATTTTCAGATGGTAGTGTAAGTAATCTGCAGTTTTGAAAAAGAGCTGTAGAACATATAGTACATTGGAAAACAAATAATAAATATAAATTGATTTTTTTTCAGTTGCTTGAAGCTACACATTATTAGTTTTCAAAACGTAATCACCTTTTCTTCTCTTCTGCAGAATCAATGTTCAACTATCATCTTTATAGATGAAAAGGTTGGAATAGTTTCTCCTCTTAGTAAGTGCAAGCACACACTTTTGAATCAATAATATTTTAATTTAAACATATATAACGTTAAATCTTCGTAACATGCTTAATGGAAGTCTTTTTATTAATATTTATTTCTATCATTGGAAGAAGATGGAAAATGCACTTTCTGTTAATATGCTTGGAATTAATACTATCTTTGATGGTAAGAATCTGGCTCAGAATGTGACCTTCCCAATAACGAGAAGTCCAGATTATTAATTATGTGTTCTTTGGTGTATTTTGACTATAGAGAAAAGTACTTTTACTTCTGGGACATGCTGTTCTTGAAATTCAAGGAAATCCAAGCCTCAAGTTCGTAAACAAATCTTTCCATTTCAGGCAGGTTTAGTCCTAGCTAGACCTTGCGTTGGTGATTCTCAAGAAGTAACCTCTCTGTCTCCTGCATTGGAGTTTTTCTTGGACTGTTATGAATTAATCTGTGGTACTCATGGACACAAGATCACATTAAGATCAAGGACATGGCAGGTTTTCATAAAAAGGAGAAAGATAGTGAAACTACTTGGAATACCATTAATGAAGTTCCAAGCCTGGAAAAAGACTGTTTTGAAAGGGCATGACTCTTAAAATATTAAACTTTAGCTACTGGGCTTTCTGTATTGGCAGATGAATCCCTGCCATTCAGTGAAAAAACGTTTTCAGTGCTCCTCCTGAATCTGAGACAGCTGGTGCTATCTAACTTGTTCGAGCCAGAACACTATAAGAAGCTCAGTGATTGATTCCGTATCATGGAATGCTTATCACATGCTTCCTCCTTGTGAATTTTCCAAAATCTGTTGTTATCCAAAACCTGTGTTGCTTGTTTTTTCAAGTTTCAAATGCAACAAACCACCCAAACCAGAACTGTCTTCCTCCAGAACAAAGACTGGTGACTTAAGGTAAAAATGGCTCCTGATTATGTATATTGTTCTTCCCAAATAGGCAGCAGGGCTCAAGCTGATGAAGCCTTTTGAACAAGTTCTTCAATACATAGTTGATAAGACTCAGGTGAGGAATAAAACAGTGAGCAGGCCTAAACCCGAGCTGTATTGGCAGCTGCTCCCTCAAGCTGTTTGCTATTTCTATGTGAGTGGGAAGACAATATTCTTGCCTTGGGCTTGTGTCATGATGGAGATAATGTGATCACAGATTTAATTTCCTCAAGCTCAGACAGGTGTACCTCTTGAAGTGGTTTGCCTAGAAGGCCTCATAAGATTTAAAGAATATTTGCTGCATAAGTTATAGGGACAAGTGACAAGAACAGCTGATAAGTCATCAAAATTATTAGACATTGTTATTTATTAACATGTCTGTTCTTTGGAAGTAATATAGCTTAGAAAAAGGGGAGTGGGTACATTCTTCAACAGCATCCAAAAATTTGATACTAAATCTTGTTTCTGCTAGGTTGGAGCACTGCTCTTTTGATGATTCAGCTATTTTCCCTGGTACATTTTTCACTGATTATCTGGTTTTCAAAAGGTGAGTGATACTAAATGCACTGAAGCTATTTATTCATTGTTTGACATCTGCTGAGTTTGTCAGGTCATAAGTGCACAGTTGTAATTGTTAATAATGAGAATCCAGACACCCTACCATGGGAAGCACTCATGCAAAATAGTTCTCTTGGGCTTGAATTTGCCAATAATCTGACAAGTTATTAATTAGAGGAGGAACTCTAATAAAATTCTGTCTGGGTCTTTTACTGAAGATCAGAAGCAAAAATTAATTTTAAGGTTTTTTTTTTTTTCTCTTGCAAGTATTGACTGTGGACTTACCCATCTTGTTTCAATTAATACCAATACTAATTGGACAGATATCGCTAGCTTTTGCTCACTTACCTATCTTGGCAYAGATGTTAAGGACTGGATGCTGTGGCTTTGCAGAAGGAATGGGATTGCTTTCCTATCACAAGGCTAGAAACTGTCCCTGCACTTACTGGGGACAGTAATAGGGATGTTACAATTCCATTGCCATCTCCTGGAAATATTCTTTGATGTCTTCTCAATCCAGGCTGGCTAGGACCACAAAACAATTACAGCCAACAACCTGAAAAAAGGCATCCGTGATGTACAGTCTTTAAAGAGAGCTAGCTTTGAGTTTCTTTGAGTGAGCAAAGTATTTCATGCTAACTCTGTAGAGCTGATCTTAAGGATCAACTTAAGTGAAAAATCAGAATGAACCTTGAGAAGGAGGATGGAGGAGTGAACAATATGTGCTCAGGAAAGGCACAGTCTCGTTTTCAACTATCAAACTACTTTCCTTACAGCTATTGGCAATGGCTCTCAGCTTACTGCTGAATGTTTCCTATGATTCTGATTTCCTTTTCTGTGTGATACTTAATTGGCTTTGTGCTTACTTGGCGTTTTGGGGCATTAAGTTGTATAGACAGCCTCAATCTCTTTCTTATAATGTCATGCTAAAAGGATTAGGAGGCCAGAGACTTACCTAGTAAGCCTATGTTTCTGTCTCATCCTTCACTTTGTGTGAGTTTGTTGTTGTTGTTGTTTCTTTTCTGGGTGCTCAAACCAGGTAGCATAGCTACTAGAGATCTGAGGGTCTAAGGAAGACAGTTGCCTCCCAGTGAACTTGTGGAATTTTTTGAATGTGGACTGTGAGAGTCAAGCTATGCTACTAAAATGATTAAAAAATATTTATGGGTTTAAAGAAAACTGAGGCCTTGTTGATTGGAGTATATTTCTCCATGTGTTACTGTTAAATTCAGTGTTGGAAATATGTAAATGCAGGGGCTGTCTTAGACCTAGACTGCATAAAATACCATCTACGTAAATAAGTGTGTTTATGATTACGAATCTTAGATGGACTGACAGCTCATCAACGAAAAGACTAATGATAGCATGTTTGAATATTGTAAAATATGTCAATGAATATGCATTYGAGTTCTGAAATCAATTCATTGCAGCCATGTTTGTGTCTCTTCTGCATTTGGGTTTTGCACATACTTAAATGATTGTTTTCCTGTCTGGGAAGCAGATTTTAAAATTACCCACATATGTATTTATAGAAACTGTCTTATAAATTGGTATGCTTGAATATGCATGCCAGAAATGTCTGTGTACTCATTCAGTACACTGAAGAGTACTTCAGTGAAGTCTTAAGATGCATCTGTTCAACCCTACATATGAAAAGAAACATTGAATTTTGGAGAAAAATGGTCTTGGAGGTATAAAATTAAACAAACAAACAAACAAAGCCTTTAAAATTGTAAATAATTGCATACCAAAAACACATTCCAAGAAACTGATATGTATATTCTGGGAGCAAAAAAAAAAAATAAAAATCAAGGTTGGTAAATTTTTCTTAGATCTTAGCTAATATTTCTGTAACTTTCTAACACTTTTTAGCACAGCAGTAACATGCAGTATTTCTCACAAGATACTTTTATGCACTGTAAGAATGTATTTTGGAGATGCAAAAGCTAAGGTTACTTGAATAATATAAGTTGTAACCTGTATCAGCTACAAATGTCCAGAGCAGCTCTTCAGATGGAAAGTCATGTAAGAACAAATGTGTACTGTACTGAATACTGTAATGTCCTTGATGTCATCAGATATCTTTTGTAGAGGGGTTCCTTCTAATATTGAAAGTATTAAATAATCTTAAAGCTAAAAATACCGTGAGTAGAAACTGTTGTTCAGAATGTAACATTAAACAGGGAGTGCTATTAGAGTGGAAAATTTAAAATAAAGAGAATGGRTAGAATAACATCTTGTCTAAATATGTTGAATAAGACAGGATGCACCGAATAATTTTGGTTGATCGTTGGAAGTGTTCAGAGAGGTGTGATAATAGAACTTAGCCACAACACCGGAGGAAATATCTGCATTACCTTCATCTCATGAGTGACTACTATACAGCCATATTCTGTCACTTCTAAATGAAATGCTGGCTTCTTTGAACAAGCATGAAAAATAATCTCGTAATTGCAACAGAGACAATTCCTTCCTTCAACATTTGTTTTTTTAATTTCTTGTCATTCTCTTATAGGAAATATAAAATAATACACTAAAGGGAGTTCAGGGGAGAAGAACGAAACAATAAAATTATAGTGTAAGAACCAGAATTGTGCATTTTAAAGTAATTCTGTATAGTAGATACATTTATTCCACACAGATTAGTGAGTGAAGTATTATAGCAAGAAAACTAGATTATTTTTCTGGTTTTCTGGGTGGTTTTTATGTAGATCCAATAACATTCTATTAAAAAGTTTGTTCCCTCAGATAGCTTTGTTTCTTAATACTTTGACAAGAAGCCCAGAGCCTTGATTATATAGTTTAAAGGAGAATTAATTTGAAATTGATGTATAGTAAAATACTCCTACTATGTATATATGCTCTGTATATTTTATATTAAAAATTGTATTTTATATAAAACAATAATATTGTATAATTTTATAAACATTAAGAAAAATGACATATTAATTGAGTGAAAAGCAGAAAAGGAGAAGGAAAAAAAAAACCCACAGAAAAGTGAAAACACAAAACCCCCTCTCCTTCTTGAAAAGAAAGCTTTTTTCTTTCCTAGACAAGAAATGTTTTAAGCGGAGCTGGTGCAAATCTTTCCAAAGAGTGCCAAGTCAAACAGGAAAAAAATCAGAGAGAGGAGAGAGGAAAGTGATAGATCTAAGTGTAGAATTTGGTGCAAATATAACCAAATATAACTTTTTTGTTTTTAATTATAGCAATCAATTTATGCGAAATTAAGTTGGGAACTTCAAGTTTGCTTCTAGTAATCTATCTTGTCTGTGCTCTTGACTCCTGTTTCGTTCTGTTGTCTTGTGTTTAGGTTTATAGTACCATGAATAGCCTAGTCTAATGCATCTGATCTGTGTTAAAAGTTCTTTAGTAATCCAGATAACATGTCAAACATGAACAAATAATCATCTTCTTAAAATTTTAGTGAAAAACTATTGTCTCTTTGTTCTGTTTCATTTAAGTTCTATAATTATCCTATTTGTTCTTTTCATGCCTGCTCCACTCTTCTGATTTTCTTCTACTTTACTACAAGCTAAGAGTAATTGTCACATTAGTTACAGAATTAGATGTAGTGATATATCAATCAATACACAATAATACTTCATAGATCTTCAAGAATTAAAAAATCCTGAATCTCCTTTTGTTTTTCTTAAAAATTCTTTCAATTTTCTTAGCAGCAGAAGAAAGCTCTTTCAAATTGCAAAGTGAAATGGATAGAAATACATACAAGAAACGGGATCAAAACCAAAGATGAAGTATGGATTAGAAAAGAGGACAGTGAGGTGAGGACTGAAAACTGGCTGAACAGACAGGCCCAGAGTGTTATGATCAGTGACACAAAGTCCAGTTAGAGACAAGTCATTAGTAGTGTACTCCAGGGGTTGACAGTGGAGCAATGCTATTTAGCATCCTCATTAACGACCTGGACAATGGGACAGACTGTGCTCTCAACAAATTCACAGATGATACAAAACTGGGAGGAATGACTAATACACCAGATCAGTGTGCTGCCATACAGAGAAACCTTGACAGGCTGGAGAAATGGGCTGACAGGAACTTCATGAAGTTCAACAAAGGGAAATGCAAAGTCCTGCACCTGGGCAGGGGTAAACCCAGGCACCAGTACAGGCTGGGAGCTGATCAACTGGAAAGCAGCTCCCCAGAGAAGGACCTTGGGGTCCTGGTGGACAACAAGCTGATCATGAGCCAGCAATCTGCCCTTGTGGCAAAAAAGGCTAATGGTATCCTGGGCTGTAATAGGAAGAGCCCTGCAGGGAGGTGATCCTCTCTCTCTACTCAGCACTGGTGAGGGCACATCTGGAGTGCTGCGTTAGGTGCTGGGCTCCCCAGTATAAGAACTCAGACTTACTGGAGTGCATCCAGCGCAGGGCCACAAAGATGGGTTAAAGGCACCTTTCATATGAGAAGAGGCTGAGAGAGCTGGGACAGTTTAGCCTGGAGAAGAAAAGGCTCAGGTGGAATCTCATCAATGTATATAAATTCCTGATAGAGGGAATGAAGACGATGGAACCAGAATCTTCTCAGCAGTGATGAGTGACTAGAAAAGAGGCAATGGGCACAAATAAAAACACATGAAATTCCTTCTGAACACAAGAAATCATTTTTTTATTGTGAGCGTGATGAGACACTGGAACAGGTTGCCCAGAGGAGTTGTGGAGTCTCAGTTCTGTGGAGATATACAAAACCTAACTGAAGATGCACCCTGTTTGAGCAGGGGAGGTTGGACAAGATGATCTTCAGAGGTCCTTTCCAACCTCAATAACTCTGTGATACAAGTATGTTGTGAAAGGATAAAGTTTTGTTGTTAAAAGTTTATTTAACATAGTTAAAGCTTTCAGAAGGATCTCATGATAATGACTCACTGGGATAAAATAATGGACACAAGGACTGGAATAATGCACTGGAAAATAATGGACACAAGGTTGGAAGGGAAGAAACTTCAGTTAGTTACACATACGAAAAAGGTAAGATTGGAATTAGCTGTTGCCATTTATGGAGACCATGCACTACTGAGGGCAGGAAGCAGCAGTGGTCAAAGTGGTATATATTGTTGGGGATTGTTAGGAAAGGGCCTGTGAATAAAGCAAAACCCATGTCTCTGCAACAGTAAAAACCTGTGATGTACCCACACCTTGACTCTGTGCAGCTCTGATTTATCGGTCTAAAGAAGCAAATTGTACAGGAGAAATACAGAGAGAATGACCCAGTGAAGTTATCTCTAAAAGGCTGAAAATAATAGAGGTTCTTTTACCTAGTACTTAATTACATTGTGGAATTTATTGTTTTAGAGTTTAGAGGAAGTAAAAGTTTATGTGGATTCAAGGAAGATGTGAGTAATTCATACATGATGAGTAATTAATAAATGATAGATCCACAAGCAGCTACTAGGTATATTTCCACTCGCCCTTTTTCTATTTTTTCTTTCCTTTGAAATTTCTCRTCCCCAAAATCTAAGAACCTGACTACTCTAGGTCTTAACTTCTCAGGTAAAACTCTTTATAAAAGTCTTGGGTACCTGGGTTTTTCTTAATGGTTTTGGAAATCATGATTCAGAGAAATGACTATAGACTATATGACTATACATGTTGCTGAAGTCAAAGTCTTTAAATAGGCATAGACTGCTCAGCTACAAGACATACTAATGGGTTGGTAGCACCAGCAAGTGTACATCTGATTTTTAGAGCATATGTTCACATATGGGTACAGAATCTTATGTGCACTCCATCATTATTAACTGGCACTATCAAAACATCTCCAGCAGTTTTGATATCCTCTAAGTACATGTGACAAGCCTCTGCAGTTGATCTGTGCTGTCAGTGAAATTGCCGGGAGGAGCTGTAGGTGTTCTGCTATAATTACAGTGGATTTGCTTAACTCTGATCACAATAAAACAGCTTTCATTTAAGTGAAAAATGAATATTAGTATTAAATAGTTATTTGCAGGGAAATGACATATTTCTATCAAAATGAAACCATCACATTTTGTGAAAGAATCCAACTCGGGTAGCTGGAATAAAAGAACAATGCACAATGGTATGAGTTTAATGAACACTAATGATTTACAGTGTCTGAATAAGGATACTCTTACTAAACTATAGGCAAAATATGGAATGCAGGCCACTTTTTCTGTTGCTCTTTTTTAAAAAGTAGCATAAACAAAAGACAGTTAAAAGCTATAAAAAGGCTGGTACAACTTAGAGCTGGGATTTGCATTTATGGCAAAACTGGGTTTTCTGACTTAGAATCATAGAATCATTAAGGTTGGAAAAGACCTTTAAGATCATCGAGTCCAACCGTCRACCCAGCACCCATGCCCACTAAACCATGTCCTGAAGCGCCACATCCACACGTTTTTTGAACACCTCCAGGGATGGTGACTCCACCACTTCCCTGGGCAGCCTGTTCCCATGCCTGACTACCCTCTTGGTGAAGAAATTTTTCCTAATACCCAATCTAAACGTCCCCTGGTGCAACTTGAGGCCATTTCCTCTCGTCCTAAATGAAGTTTAATTTAAAATGAAGTTTATTTTAATAGACTTAATGAAGTTTAATTTAAAATGAAGATATTTTGGCAAATTTAAGTGGTAGACTCATCCAAATTTGGCAGAACTTGAAATGCATCCAATGGTGTAGGTGAATTTTCCATTACCAACATCAGAAAAAAAATATCTTTTTCAAAATTAGCAAAGAAAATAATATTGTGAAAAAAATAACAGTATAAATGCAACACCTATATCACATGTGCCTGGGAAAAGTATCCCCTAAATATCCTGTGCAATTAAATATTTATGAAGGTATTTATGAGCAACACAGTGTCACTAAGCACTAATCTGTGCTTAATTTTTTCTTTATTTGTAAAGGTGGAGCACATGTTAACATTGTCACCAAGGATGAGGAAAAAGCTGAGGTACTTAATGCMTTCTTTGCCTCAGTCTTTAATATTCAGACTGGTTATCTTCTGGGTATTCACCTCCCTGAGCTGGAAGATGGGGATGGGGAGCAGAGTAAACCCCCCATAATCAAAGAGGAAGAGGTTAATGACCTGCTACTCCAGCTGGACATACACAAGTCTATGGGGCCGGATGGGATCCACCCAAGAGTGCTGAGGGAGCTGGCGGAGGAGGTTGCCAAGCCGCTCTCCATCACTTATCACCGGTCCTGGTTAACGGGGGAGGTCCCGGATGACTGGAGGCTTGTCACTGTGACACCCATCTACAAGAAGGGCCGGAAGGAGGATCCGGGGAACTACAGGCCTGTCAGCCTGACCTCGGTGCCGGGGAAGATCATGGAGCGGTTCATCTTGAGGGCGCTCACAAGGCAGGTGCGGGACAACTGGGGGATTAGACCCAGCCAGCACGGGTTCATGAAGGGCAGGTCCTGCTTGACCAACCTGATCTCCTTCTACGACTGGGTGACCCGCCTAGTGGATGAGGGGCAGGCTGTGGATGTGGTTTACCTGGACTTCAGCAAAGCCTTTGACACTGTCTCCCACAGCATTCTYCTGGAGAAGCTGGCGGCTCATGGCTTGGACGGGTGTACTCTTCGCTGGGTAAAAAACTGGCTGGACGGCCAAGCCCAGAGAGTTGTGGTGAATGGAGTCAAATCCAGTTGGCGGCCGGTCACGAGCGGTGTTCCCCAGGGCTCAGTTTTGGGGCCCGTCTTGTTTAACGTCTTTATCAATGATCTGGATGAAGGGATCGAGTGCACCCTCAGTAAGTTCGCGGATGACACCAAGTTGGGCGGCAGCATTGATCTGCCTGAGGGTAGGAAGGCTCTGCAGAGGGATCTGGACAGGCTGGATCGATGGCCTGAGGCCAATTGTATGAGGTTCAACAAGGCCAAGTGCCGGGTCCTGCACTTGGGTCACAACAACCCCAGGCAACGCTACAGGCTTGGGGAAGAGTGGCTGGAAAGCTGCCCGGCGGAAAAGGACCTGGGGGTGCTGGTCGACGGCCGGCTGAACATGAGCCGGCAATATGCCCAGGTGGCCAAGAAGGCCAACRGCATCCTGGCCTGTATCMGGAATAGYGTGGCCAGYAGGMGSAGGGAGGTGATCGTGCCCCTCTACTCGGCACTGGTGAGGCCGCACCTCGAATACTGTGTTCAGTTTTGGGCCCCTCACTACAAGAAGGACATTGAGGTGCTGGAGTGTGTCCAGAGAAGGGCGACGAGGCTGGTGAAGGGTCTGGAGAACAGGTCTTATGAGGAGCGGCTGAGGGAGCTGGGGTTGTTTAGCCTGGAGAAAAGGAGGCTGAGAGGAGACCTTATCGCTCTCTACAACTACCTGAAAGGAGGCTGTAGAGAGGCAGGTGTTGGTGTCTTCTCCCAAGTAACAAGCGATAGGACAAGAGGAAATGGCCTCAAGTTGCACCAGGGGACGTTTAGATTGGATATTAGGAAAAATTTCTTCACCAAAAGTGTAGTCAGACATTGGAACAGGCTGCCCAGGGAAGTGGTGGAGTCACCATCCCTGGAGGTGTTCAAAAAACGTGTGGATGTGGCGCTTCGGGACATGGTTTAGTGTGCATGGTTACTGGGTTGATGGTTGGACACGATGATCTTAGAGGTCTTTTCCAACCTTAATGATTCTATGATTCTATGTTGTTTTTCCATATTCAGCATAAGAGGGGTGGGAGGTGAGGTGAAGCAAGCCTTGCAGCACTGTATTTTTTTAAAGAACAGTTCTGTGACATTATTTCTATATAGCTTGGACACAGAAGTCAATGATTTTTTCAACTTAAAAGCATTTCAGAAAAATATATGCTTGACAACAGGGGCTTGTAACTGTTCTGCAAGTACAATAGTTTAACATGCAGCAGCTAGGAATAACATCAACATTATTATCTTTCTTCACTGTTTAGTACATTTTGTTTTGAAAAATTATGACCAGTTTCCAATGTGCCAGAAATTCTCATATGACCACTTCTGTATCTAATTTTTCAAACTGAAGTTCATCTAGTATGCACTATTGCCCTACTTTTAAATCTTAGCCTGATCTCTTAACAAAGTGGCAAATTATAGCCTACTCGCTCCTTAGTCCAGACAAGGAATTTCAATTCTAATACTTTATTCTGGCTGAGTTGGAGCAGGAGGTTGTGCAAAACTGTTTTTAAGCCATCATTTTGTCTGTTGTCACAGAACAGCACAATTATTTATTGCAAGTACCCAAAATAATTTGGAGCAGCCTCAAAACACTGTTCTGAAAAATTGAGTCATTTGTGCATTATGAAATACTACATGTCCTGCTCCAGGGAGTGAAATACTTTATCCACAGATGTGATTCATCAGTGAAGAATTCTTCTACATGCTGTCGATGGGAACTAAGATGCTGTGAACTAAAATGGCTGCCTCTGTGTGTGAGGAAACACTTCATGTCTATTTTACTCTTCAGTCCCTGATTTTATAACATAGGGGCATTAAGTTGCATTTTAGGAACATACCAGCTGTGCACCAAGTTATTTTTCATCAAAGGCAAGCAGTGCTGAGGTAATAACAATACCTGAGTTCACTTCGTGGGTGGAATCCCTTGTTAAGGTACAAGAGGTAGCTGAAACAAAACTTTCATTTGAGGAAATACGGAAAACAAACTGTTGCTCCAAATCTCTTTGCATTTCAAAGATGCATGCTATCTCTGCAATTCAAGCTCTGCTGTTACTGGTTTCCTTCTAGATTTTTGTGCTTTTAAGTGCAATTGGCTAATAGTGAATCTGTGGCCTTCCTCTTGCGTGCAGGATGTTCAGGTGCTTATGAAAGGTAGAACAGAAGCAACAATTTACAAGATGCTTCCACCACAGTATAAATCTCAGCTGATTTTCTTCCTCTTTTTTTGATCTAATGATCTCTATGTTACTGCCCTTTGAAGAGCTTAAGGATCAAGCAGATGTTTTAGTAACTTCAGGAAAATATTTTATACAGGGGTTGATCATCCTAGCTTTAGCATTGTACTCGCAATAGGGATAAGAGTTTGGATCTGCATAAAAAATGTAGCCTATCTTCCTCTTTGTCAGCACCCTTAGTAATTCTTAGTAATTCCACCAATTATGTTATAAATTAAGAATCACTATCAAGTATATATTTAAAAATGAATTATCACATATTAGACTCTTCTGTATGCATTACAATCTTCAAAGGTAAGATGGATGTATTAAATGTTTTAAAAATATTTTATAAATGACACATTTCTATATTAAAATTGATATTCCATGTGTAGACCACATTTGAAGAGATTAATTTGKTTTTAATGATTTTTTGGTCTAATTTATTGATCAGAATACAGATATGATTTAGTAGAAGTAAATGTTCTATATCAATACTAAGCAGAATTATGTTATTTTACTCAATCAAGTAGTGCCACTTTTTTTGTACAGCAAGTTTTCTTGCAACTGTCTATTGATAGTCAGTCTCCCTTTTACTGCTGATGCATGATAGCTGTGTGAAGAGTTCTCTTTTGTAACCTAAAAGTGGCCTACCTGTTCTTACTGGAGTTTTATGATCTACTACATCATACAAAAAGTTCACCACAAAATGAATGCCTCAGTTCCACCAGAAACTTCACACTTCTGGGAAAACTAGAGAATATTGGAAAAGCTGTGAAGTAGAAAATCATTCACATACAGGGGCCGAGTTCTGCTATGCCTTCATACAGTGACTATCTCACTGCCAGTAAGTCATTTGCCATTTAAAGATAGACTCATAAATTCTGTTAGGCTGTTCTGATAAGAAAAAGAGCTAATACAGCTAGTGTACCTGGCCTGTTTAGTGCTGGTTTGGAATACAGGTGACTTCAATCTTAATGATTGAAAAAGATACACAGTGTTAAAGATTGATGCTATATCTCTCTGAACAAACAAAAATACCATAGTGGCAGTTTTCTCTGTCTTTCTTGCTCAGCAATTAAATTTAAACAAAAACTGCCTGAGAATTATTAAGTGTTGTTACAAATCTAAGTCTTGTTATAAATCATTGTTACAAGTCGTGTTATAGTCAATTTTTGAAATCAAAGTTGGTGTATGTCAAAAGTACACTTTTAATTGTAACTTGAATTCTAATTTGTTTCTATTGCCTAGACTAGTTATTGATTTCAAGGAAGCTGGCATGGATCTCAGTGTTGATTAACCAGCTGAGTATTTATCCAACTAGTCAGACGTTATACAGGTCCACTGAGACAGATATTACTTGATACTACTTTAGGTAGCCAGCTAGCTTTAAGGTAGCTCATGAGTGGCAGCAAAGAGAATATAAATATAAAGATACTTACATATGCACAACGGCCACTTTGTCCTTTGATGTTGCACCTAACTACAGATTTCCACATAGTTTTCTCATAGATTGTGTAGTTCCTTGTTGTATCTGAGAAGTAAATCTGCCACTGTTAACTTGTTCTGCCCCAATATAGAAATTTGTTTTGTTGATAGCAAAAACTTGCAAAATCTCATGAAAAGTTCATCATATTAATTCATTTGGTCTTTTATTTCACTTCTGCAATGCTATATTAACAGAATTACAGATGCTATTACATCTAGAAAACACATTTACACCCATCTTCTGCCTTGTTATCTCTTCATCACCTATCTCTAAAGGTCTGGGTTTTTTTCATCTTCTGCACTACTTAAATACTTTAAGCAGCTTCCATTATTTTTTTTAACCTTCAAACTGCACTGCTGTTATTCTTCTGATGGTTTTGAAAGTTTGAAATCATATGATTCTTTTCATAACAGTAATGATCTTTCCTAACTGAGCTATTGAAGTGGGACACAGAGGAGTGGTGCTGTGCCCTGAGCTTTGAGATGAGGTCGAGAAGACTGATCTCAAGGCCACCAGGTGCTGCAAAAGCCTGAGTGCAGGGCAGTACTTATCAATGAGGTAAGAGGTTATGTGGGTGGAGGCACCCAAGCAATGAAGTAAAGTGATCAGAAATCTAGTGGAGAGAAAAGACTGTGGGAAGCAAATAGCTTAGTAGGATACTTGGGTCAATCAAAATTTCTAATGCTCTAATTTTGAAGTACCCCATTTCATAATGAGATGACATAACCTGATACTGAGAGACTTAGTCAATCTATTCCAGTGTAAATGACTTCATCATGTTTCTTTTCATTGCAAGACAGCATTACATGCTAACTTCCAGCGCATTGTTCTTTCCTATTTCATCATGGCTTGCTGAGACATAAATCATTTTTTATTGCTGTGCCTGCAGGCTATTTACTCTTTCATCATGTTGTTATTAAGCTTCAGTCTCGTTTCTTGTATGTTAGCTGTCACCAGGTCATATGTTTATTTGACAGAAACTTATAAAATGGGCTGAACAGTGGTTCTTCAGAAAACTGATAATGTTTTGTACTTTGGGGGGTCAGGCTTATTGCCATGTAAATTGTGGTTTGAAAGGGAGTTGCCAAAACCAGCTTAGATTACGGGTAGATAATTTATAGTCCACTGGCCAGTTCAAAGCCTACATTTTTTGTGGGCTACAGTCTGTTTTATTTTGGTAATACTACTGGGCAACACTAAAGTGTAGGTTAATGTGTGCCCCATCTAAGTGTTTGAAAGCTCTCAGTTTCTTAACAAAACTAATTTAACATTCAAAACTTGACTGTCAAACAAAAGTGCATCATCACTGCTGATTCAGATGAGGGAGATTGAAATAGTAGCCTACAATTTTAGTGATAAACAATGTGTTTATCATTATGCAGGTTAAATAGGGGGAATGGGAAAACCCTTTATAATATATTTATGTATAATTACTTAAAATTTAAAAAAATATATAGAAAATTTTATGCCTATGTGCTTATATGTAGATATTGGTGCCTATTCCTGTATAGATCACATCTGAGCTGTATTTTTATTCTGGGCCACGGTGGTTGATCAGTTAGAAATTTGATCTGCTGGATCCAAAGGTCTCTGATCCCTATTTTCTTGCTCAAGTTCCTCATGCCCAAGTATTTCTTTATGCAGGCCCTCTCTTAGCTGTGATTCAAGGTCCTCTGGCCTCCTCCAGTATTCTAAGGCAGACTTCTATCTTATTACTCCCAGACTTCATTTGCTGATTCAATGAGTTCAATGAAGAAGTTAAGACCTCCCCCCCCAACCAAAAAACAAACAAAACCCCAAACAAAATAACCCCCACCTTATTGGCCTTCCTAACTTAGACTTCCAAAAATTCTTGTCTATTGCAAGTTGGATGTCACATTCCTGGACTGTTTTCTTTTATAGCTTCTTTTGCTTGGGAGTGGAAGAGTAACTGAAGTCTCTAGAGACGAATGTCTTGATCCCTGTCTGTAACTTTTTTTTTTTTTTCCTTGCCTTTGTCCTTGGAAAGGAGTACTCTGTCTGTGTATATGTGTCTAGAGGTGGTCTGTCCAAACCTCTGGAACCAACACATCTTGAAATTGTCAACCATGTGGTGGCATTGCACAAGTGCTAATTTAAAATACTTCTGTTACTTCTGATTGATGTTATCTACAAGCATGGAAAACAGAGGGTAAGGTTTCGCATTACAGCTAAACCAATCTACAGTATGACTTCTTCCTGCCTCTGGCCAGTCTCACTTTTCCTCTTACTGGTCCTGTTATTCCTGCTTGACCCTTCAGAAAACTACTTGCTTTGGTTAAATCTGCTCACAAATGTCAAAACTGATCAGGTGCAAGAACTGGAATCTAATGGCAGTAAGCCTTAGATTGCACAACTGTAACATCAAGTCTTGCCTTGGGTAACCCTTGGAGGACCTGAAGGACCTGACCTGAAGTACTTAAGAGAGAAAAGAAAGGAGATTTAAAGTTMTTCCATGGGCAAATGACCATAAAGTCCAAGACTGTTGATCTATTTAATTTTGTGTGTTAACAACACAAGCACTTAGCTATGTTCCTGATAGCATAAATAAAAGCAGGCCAAATTTTTTTAAAACTACTGAATATTAGAGCTTATACTCACATTCTTAGAAAAGGCTGTTGAATAGAAACTATGTGAAAGCAAGAAAAAGGCTACTACCACTATCCTGTCAATATAATAACAATTTACATAAGCAATGTAAAACACAAAGAATGACTTAACAGCTAATTTCTTATTTTAACCCTGAGTTGATGATGAAATCTATCTGAAACCAAATGATTCATCATTTAATTACTTAATGAAGAAAGTAAGGATGATGTTTTATAGAACAAAAAGATAAATATAGCTGAAGTGTTTGATCCAGGAAGAAATCTGAAGATGGAATAGGAGAAGATAAATAGATGCATCTTAATTGCTGAAATTGTATTAACAAGCTTTACCAGCAGTTGATGAGCCTGAGAAAATTTAGCAATTTGCTTTGTATTAGCTCCCCATATTGTACAAGCTTATCTAGAACACAGACTGGTTTTATTATTTTAACTTAATTTGTACTATGGCTAGTACATAGTTAAAAGGTAAGGCTTCAGTTTGTCTCTTACTGTAAGAGTTATAATCTCAAGTGACGAGGCAAGGGAAATATGAAGGACTAGATATGAACCCTATTGCAAGGAAAAAACCCCAACCCTGCTTTATTTTTGTAGCTTAATTCAAATCAGGATTGAAGCAAGCTATAGGTTTATTAACAACTAGTAATTAACTGGCATTCAATGAACTACGCATTCAGGATCAGTAATACAACAAATAAATCACAGTACTAGACACTTAAAACTGTTACAACAGGTTTCTTAACAGCATCATAGAACTAATCTCGAAAACCTCTACCGTACCCTCCCCCCCCATTCAGCAGGTGTGGGTTGCAGGCCCCTATCCCCTCTTCGGGGGGGATGAGTGGCCCCATATACCCCGATTCCCATGCCACTGTAGGATTCCCAGCCCTGCTTCTGCTGCTGCTGCTCCCCAGACCCTACCAACAAACGCAGAGAAGAGTGAGAAAGACCCCAGGGTGGAGGTCCCGCACGCTGGCCCATGTTGCCCGCACCCAGCTGCATGCGGCACCCATGGGGAGGCTACTTCTCCTGTGGGGTTGCGGTAGCATGGGGAAACAGCCGGCAGTGCCCAGCCAGGGCACTGCCACTGCCACTCCAGGGTCTCTCCCCACTGCTACAAATTTTCATGCCTCATTTATACTTCTCTTCATGCTGACTTATTTTCTCAAAAGCCTTTTGGTAGTTCTCCGGTTGCTCTTAAATCTGGCTGACAGCCCTCTTCCCCTCAAACATCGGCAGTTTGGGTGTCGATTACCTCTCAAATAGTTTTGGCTTTTGAGTCATGCACCCTGTATACGTTTACCCTCCTATCCCAACAGCGGTTGTCATCCAGGTCATTTTGCCAAGAGTGGGATATGTGGGCTCCCCTACTGATCCCCATTTTATGGATGGGAGAATCAAGGTGAAAGGAAGGTTATCTGGGGGCACACGATGTCTGCAAGTGAGGGTAGAATCCAGACTCCTGGTCTAACACTGAGTATGCCAGCTGAAACGGAGATGTCGGGGCCGAGGGGACTTTGGAGAGTGGAAAGGGAATTTAATTGCCTTGTTACGCAGCCAGGGAATTTGGACTATAACAGAGAGAGCAATGTAGCCAAGCAAAATCACCGTGGGAGAGAGACAACCCCCCTGTGCTCCCCACAGGATGCTGCAGTGATGCTCGTCTCACCTTGGCATCTGCTGGCCAGTCTGAGGGAAAAATTCAACTCCTGTCTTGGTAACACTGATGTGAGGAGACAGTTTCACCCTCTTCTTTCTATTATTGCAAAGCTTCCAAGCAAAGTCTGTCATAAGACTTATGGAGCCCACTCCAGCACCGATATTGCTGTGCCTTACTGCTGAGATCTCACTGACTTCAGTGGGAATGAGCTATCTGAACAGTTCTAGGAGATCTGGCTCTGGGAGATTGCCTGCTATAAATTATGGATTAAAATCACTGTCTAGACCTGTTTAGAAGGCTCCTATGCAACAAAAAAAGCCTTTTTTTTTTACCATTGATATAGAACTTAATGTTTGGAGTTTCTTAACAATATATCAGAGGAGTATGTGGCTTAATTCTTTGACAGATCTGAGCCATTTTATAAGTATACTGCATATCTATAATTTACAGACACTTATTGACCACCAAAACCTTACGAGCTTTTTTCCCTTTCCTTTTATCTCAAAAATACAGTACTATTTTCTTCTGTCTGTTTACAACAAAGTTTTTCTCTATTTCCTCATCGGGTCAGTTCAGCCTCTTCAACCGCAAGTCTTTTTTTTTTTTTTTTTTTTTTATGTGAAGATAGTCTACTAGAAAAGAAGCAAAACCACAACCAAATGAACAGGTGGAGCAGGTAATATTTCGTAGGCTGCCCCACTAGTAGCCTTTTTGTCATAAAGGAAAAGCCTAAGGGTGTGACTAATTTAGATTTAATCTCTTTATTTTTTGTCTGCTAGGAATACTATTATAGGAACTTGTCAGTGCGTAATGTGCTACCGTAATTGGTTCACCTGTTCAGCTGGAATTGGACTAAACTGTTCATTTACTCTCCTGAAGTGCAAACTGTACAAGAGTAGGAAATATTATGTTTAGAAGAAATGCTTGTGTCTCTGGAATCAGAAAGTTTCACCATACTCAGCAAAATCAATCTAATTGCTGAAGTCTAAAAAAATTACCTTCAGGTATRGGGACTATTATGCTTGAAAAACTTTCTTTTTTTTGAGAAATTGCCTTCCATTAGAGCTATATGTTGCCTAGAGACAGTAGGTAAAATGACAGGTGTATTTGCTTTTTGGGTATAGGCAGCTATGCAAGGCAGCACTGATCTTACAATGTGATGCATAAATGCGTGTGATTTGGGAATGTTCACAGGAAGAAATATTTGTGTTCCAGACACCACCCAAAGAACAATTTTGTGTAGATAATATTAGTAGAATAGAAGTTTTTAGTCTCTCAAAACAAATCTAAATCAAAGTTCTAGTTTTACTCTCATGGTATCCTCTTACCTAGAAAGCCCATTTTAGGACTTCTTCAGCCTAATTTACCCCTACTTTCAAGCTGKTAACATGTTGAGTTTCTAATGAGAGTTGGAAGTGGATGGGATTAATTTTTTTATGTTTGCATAAAGTTTACAGTTTACGAGTACATGAGTTACAAGCTTTGAGTATGTAAAGGGTTATAACAAAGCAGCCTTATTTTGACAGACTCCATGGATCACTTCCTTCCCAACAGCCAAACAATATTTTTCAAACAGTGGGCTAGCTGTTAGTCTGTGCATTCACATTTAGTAGTCTTGTTTATTACCCAATTCTACCCAAGCGGTAGAATAGCAAAGGGATGAGGCATGGGCAGGAGAAGGAGAATACAAGGTGGGAGGACCTTGTGATCAGCAGAACAAAGCCCACTCATGGGGCAGTTGCTGGTGATGATGTACCTTGGGTCAGTGTCAGGCCAGTCACCCACGCTGGTGATTGTCTGAAGGAAGGGCCTGGGCGGTGGTGGGACAGAGGCCACCTTCCACAAGGTTGTGGGTGGCTCCAATTTGGGTAAGGCAGCAAGGCTGACATTCAAAGACCCACAGAAACACAGAGGTTGGGAGAAATCCTTGGAGGTCTCTGGTCCAAGCTCCTGCTCAGAGCAGCCCCAGTCGGGTCAGGTTGCTCAAGGCATTGTTCAGTCATGTTTGGATGCCCTCAAGGACATAGACTGCAGCCTCCCTGGGCACCTGTTCCATGTCTGAGCAGCCTCTTGTCCTATCACTTGTTACTTGGGAGAAGAGACSAACATCCACCTCTCTACAACCTCCTTTCAGGTAGTTGTAGAGACCAATAAGGTCTCCCCTCAGCCTCCTTTTCTCCAGGCTAAACAACCCCAGYTCCCTCAGCCACTCCTCATAAGACTTGTTCTCCAGACCCTTCACCAGCTTCGTTGCCCTTCTTTGGACACACTCCAGCACCTCAATGTCTTTCTTGTAGTGAGGGGCCCAAAACTGAACACAGTATTTGAGGTGCGGCCTCACCAGTGCCGAGTACAGGGGCACGATCACCTCCCTACTCCTGCTGGCCACACTGTTTCTGATACAGGCCAGGATGCCATTGGCCTTCTTGGCCACCTGGGCACATTGCTGGCTCATGTTCAGCCGGCTGTCGACCAACACCCCCAGGTCCTTTTCTGCCGGGCAGCTTTCCAGCCACTCTTCCCCAAGCCTGTAGTGTTGCCTGGGGTTGTTGTGACCCAAGTGCAGGACCCGACACTTGGCCTTATTGAACGTCATGCAATTGGCCTCGGGCCATTGATCCAGCCTGTCCAGATCCCTCTGTAGAACCTTCCTACCTTCAAGCAGATCAACACTCCCACCCAACTTGGTGTCATCTGCAAATCTACTGAGGGTGCACTCAATCCCCTCATCCAGATCATTGATAAAGATTTTAAACAAGACCGGCCCCAAAACTGAGCCCTGGGGAACACCACGTGTGACCGGCTGCCAACTGGATTTAACTCCATACACCACCACTCTTTGGCCTTGACCATACAGCCATGTTTTTTACCCAGCGAAGAGTACACCTGTCCAAGCCATGAGCAGCCAGTTTCTACAGGACAATGCCGTGTGAAAGGCTTTGCTGCTGTCAAAGGCTTTACTAAAGTCCAGGTAAACTACATCCACAGCCTTTCCCTCACTCACTAAGCAGGTCACCTTGTCATAGAAGTAGATCAGGTTAGTTAAGCAGGACCCACGCTGACTGGGCCCAATCACCTGGTTGTCCTATGCATGCCATGTGATGGCACTCAAGATAATCTGCTCCATAACCTTCCCTGGCATCAAGGTCAGACTGACAGGCCTGTAGTTCCCCGGATCCTCCTTCTGGCCCTTCTTGTAGATGGGTGTCACATTTGCTAACCTCCAGTCAGCTGGGACCTCCCCGGTTAGCCAGGACTGCTGATAAATGATTGAATGGTGATGCATGTGGCCAAATATGGCTGTTCTGGAAGCTGGGGGCCCGAAAGATGCCCTACTGTGGGAGAAGGAGGAGGTTTGGGGGGGCAGAGGGCCCCTGTGCCCTTCTGCTGCCCCTTGGGCAYAGGGACCACAGCCCACCTGGACTCCARCCCCCTCCTCATCCTGTGCCTGGCCTACCATGGATGAGATGGTGGCGACAGTGACCCCACACCGACCCTGCTCCCTGCAAGTGGCGCAGCCCCCCGCTCTCAGCAGTGTCTGAGAGGGGGTTTTTATGATTCGGTAGTGGTAGAAAATAATCCTTGAGAAAGAAGGGTGGGTTTTTTTTTCTTTAAGATATACTGACTAGGTATCAGATTTATGAGTTAAACAAGAACTTGGCAGAATTTTAGTTGCAAAATGGTAGAGAATGGAAGGTTTATCCTGAGACTGTGCAAAACCTCAGCCTGTAAGATACAATCACGGAGCTGGGTTCCATATATCTCCAACGTCACAGTTATTTTGCTTATGGAATTTACAAATGAATCTAGGAAACAAGAAACTTAATGGAGCCTTGAAGCATTCCCAGAAGCATTTCTGTCTGGAATAACAGAAATGATGCAGGTCACATGAGCTAGTTATTTTTGCCCTCTGCAAAGTAGGAGAGTTATGCTTGATATGCATTAGATAACTTTAGTTTGGGGCTACTGCCAAACAGGATGAAAAGATGAAAGTCATAGTTCTTGAAAATATAGGTTTGCTTCAATGGCACAAATACATATTTAAATTAAAACAAATACATTAATGTGAGTATACCATAATTAGAACTATGAGTCAACAGTTGCAGTAAGTTTCAGCTATTTCTTTTCCTTGGTCAAGATGTTATGAATTTCTTAAACTGTTTCTATTTTGTTTTCTCTGCATGGACTGTCGTCGTTTAATCCCAGATGGCAACTAAGCCCCACACAGCCACTTACTCACTCCCCCCCGGGTAGGATGGGGCAGAGAATCAGAAGGGTAAAAGTGAGAAAACTTGTGAGTTGAGATAAAGACAGTTTAATAGGCAAAGCAAAAGCCGCGCAGGCAAGCAAAGCAAAACAAGGAATTCATTCACTACTTCCCATGGGCAGGCAGGTGTTGAGCCATCTCCAGGAAAGCAGGGCTCCATCACACGTGATGGTTACTCGGGAAGACAAACGCCATCACTCCGAATGTCCCCCCCTTCCTTCTTCTCCCCCCAGTTTTATATGCTGAGCATGACGTCATATGGTATGGAATATCCCTTTGGTCAGTTGGGTCAGCTGTGCTGGCTATGCTCCCTCCYAGCTTATTGTCCACCTGGCAGAGCATGGGAAGCTGAAAAGTCCTTGTGTGAGCCTAGTGTAAGCACTGCTTAGCAACAACTAAACCATCAGTGTGTTATCAACATTATTCTCATACTAAATCCAAAACACAGCACTATATTACTATGAAGAAAATTAACTCTATCCCAGCTGAAACCAGGACAAAGGATAATAATGGCAATATGAATGGAGACCTGAATTCCTTATCCTGTCCTGAAACATTTTCAATAATGATTCCGATCTAGAAACCTTTCTCCTATTCATCGTCTTTTAAAACATAATAGTAAGCCTTCATATATTATATACCATGAAGCATAGTAAGCATGAGAGATGCTTTCAAAACGTATGATATTTAGCTTGCTATGAGATTTATATGTTAAAAAAAAAATTGAGGATTGGGAATTTTCCTCTCCTTACACTTTCAGGGACGATTTCAGGGAGGTATCTCGTATCTCCATAACACTTACCTTTAAAGAAATTTGGCACCTGTGCCAATCTTTTATATATGCATCAAAATAATAACTGAATTACTTCCTTGTATTTATATTTAACTGAAAGTAAATTAAATTATTAGCGGTGGTTTTATTTAGCCACTGTAAGTCATAGGCAGAAATTAGCCAACAACTCACTTTATCTTTAACTGCGTCTACTGTTATCACACTCATTTAATTGAATTTGCTGGATCTGAACCTACGTTTAACCCAAGTTTGCATTTAAACTTTGAAAGGTCAATGCATTGGCTGATTTTCGAAACTCATTCTTTCTAGGTTTGGCAGCATGTCAATATAGCAGAGCAACCTTTTTCTGTCCCATGTTATAATTAGAAAAGGCTTAATAAATGTTGGCTTATTTAAAGTGCTTTTATTCTTAGGTCACTAGAGGTTGTTTTTATTATGAATTTTCCACACTCCACACTTAAATGTATGGAGGCCTTGACTTCATTAGTATTTATCTGTCATTTCACACATTGTTTATGGACAACTTAAACAATGAAACAAATAAATCCCGCTGCCATTTTAAAGTAGGTATAACATACCTGAAAATTAGCAGTAATCCATTTTCCCAGAGATACTTAAAGACAATGGAAATTAATACTGAAAGACTGTCTGAAATATTTGCTGATGTGTTCCTAAATTTCTCTCTCCTCCCAAGATGATCTATTGGACTGAGCGGACAGCTTGTCAACACAGTAATTAACTAAAGAAAACAGAGCGGTAGGCAAACACGAATTGCTGTGGGACGGTACTTCAAAGGCATTTATCAGGTGTATATAAATGTTTAGAAACATAACACAGTAAATGCTCAGTTGTAGTGAACTGATAGGTGAAAGATTGTGGAGACATGCTGAGAGTTTCCACAGGTGGATCAAGTAATTCCAGCTTCTGTGGCTCACAATGTTGGTCTCAGAGTTACACAACAAAGTACAGCATAACTCTTGGAAAGTACCTTATGGAAATGTCAAAAAGGCAATGCAGGAAGAGGCTTAACCACTGACTACATCTTTGTTATTCTACAAGAGCATTTTCTGGGATCATTCAGTGCAGAGATTGTTTGCTGTCATGCTAATTCTGTGGGTGGGATGGCACACGATTTAGAGAGTGTGCATCAGCATGCCTCAAACATTTAGTCTAGTCCTGAGAAGAGATCTAGTTCTGCCATCATAAGATTGTGCAGATGTATCTAGACAGGATCAAGGATGTATATCCATTTTTTCCACACCATGTAATGCTTCTCAGTGCATAACCCTAAAAGCCTTGCTAATGAATTGAAAAATAATGCAGACCAATTACCTATGTTAGGGTTTGGGTTCATAAGCATGTGTTGACTGCTTTGTCTTCATCTGACAATACAAAGCAGCTTTAATCCAGGGCAATGGTTTTGAACAGTGCCTACCCCAATGAGATTCCATTTCATTTTGGTTTCTTGGATACTTCTGCAAGAGACAAGATCTCTTAATAGCTGACTGTGCCAAGTGCTTTGTACTGGTCTGATGAACTGTCTCTGAAATTTAAAATCAACAGAGAAATAACAGTTGATTTTATAAATCTTCATATCACATGAGTTATCATATGGGTTGCTTGTTGTTTTCTGGTTTTGACATTTTGTACAATTTTTAATAACAGAAGGAATTCCCAGCTGGAGAGTTTAGAAATAATAATGAAACTGTGAACTCATGTCAGTGACTGAAAGGTAAAAAGAACATTGTAAGTATGTTATCTCGTACTTCAAACATTCAATCTCAGACATTCAGAGATAAGGCCACCCTGGGAAACTTGTAACAACCAGAGGAAAAAAAGTAGGAAATCAACACAGAAGGTAGCCTTAACACATTTAAGACAATCTTATCTCTTTCCCTCAGTGGCAACACAAAGAAGAGGAAAGAGGAAGAAGCAGAAATAAGAAAAAACTATTTTTGTACATAGCTGTGGGCAAAAACCAATGCTATGTTCTAATTATAAACACAGAAGTATTTCAGTTTATTTATGTGTCTATGACTTATTATGGAAAAAAATAAGAAAGGGAGGCCAGAAAGAATCTGAGAAGGGGTGAGTTCTTTAAATAATGAGGATTGAGGTGACTGCATGAACAGAAAACTCTCCAAAACATGTTCTCTTGAAGCATCTTGCAGCCAAACTGGAGAATTCTGTTGTCTTTTGAACAAGAATTAAATCAGAGTCTGCTCCAAATTGGAGAAAGTTGCAGAGAATTGACAGAAAGTTTCAGATTGAGGTCCTCAAATAGTATTGTGAATAGGAGCTACTGAAGTCCATGACTTCAGGATTAATTTGGCTGAAGATGTCAGTTGAAATCCTATGGTTAAAATAATGTGAATAGATGTGAAATAGCAACATCCATGTCAAAATTCTTGTTACCTGTAACAGCTGTACTAATTATTTCAGATCCTTTCAGTACACAAAAGAATATGAAAAATATGTTGTGTAAAAGGCTGACTTCAGAAGGATAAAACATTCTCCTTCAGGATTCAGGTTGAAACTTCCACTATGAGTATATCTTCTGCTGGATTTTGAAAGCAGACTTCACACTTTAGAAATAAACTGGAGAGGAAACAATAAAGCACCTACAGAAGATAAATATCAATACCTGATCATGAGGCCACAAAGGACTTATGTTCCAGATATCCCATGGCATAATAAGGCAGTAAAAGCTCTTTGTCTTTCAGTGTCTTCCAGCTTTATATTCTGAGGGAATGGAAGTCCTTCCAAGGAAATCCTAGCTTTTGGGGGAAATAATATGTTTTTTGTATAGGTTTTAATGATCCCCTATCTCAGCTTTTTGTTGAAGGAATATGGACCTTCCTGATTTTTTTTTTCACAGACCTTGACTTCCTTTGTTTCTGGGGTAGTGAAATTGGAGCTTATGGACATTTCTRGAGTATTCTTAAAGCTTACAGAAATATACTTCATTGATGAGCACTGTCATCAGGGGTGGCAGTATGAGTCATGGTGTGGAGCCAATGGGGACAGTTCCTTTTGCATGAAATAACCTCTTATTTCATAACTCAGAATGATATAAGCCTCCTAACTCTGAGCGTTGTGCTCAAAGTTAAGACCAGATTTAGCTTAATTTTCTGTTTGTTTTTTACAGCCTCCACTGCAAATTATGTATAGAATAGGAAAATTACTATTATGCTGTCATGCAAACTTCAAGTGCTCAAAGCTTATGAGCCAGCTTCACTTAAAGGTCATGAAAATGATCTCATTAAAATTCAGAAGGTTGACATGGTCTACAATTAAAAAAGACAAAGAGGAAAAACTTCCCACTTTCTGGTTTGTTTGCTTTTTCTCAAACCAATTTAAGAGATTACAGATCTCTCAGCTTTCCTACTTGGACAGGTGGCTGGTTTTAGTTCAGCAAGTGCTTGTATGAACTTATCAGTCATTTCTGTGGTGAAAGCCTTCTTGGCCTAGCCTAGATGATCAGGCTAGGGAGAAGGACCATTATCTATCCTGACCTCCGCAGGATAAATAGAAGTTAGTATCACTTTCTTTTGTAATGATTAAAAGGCTAGAAACCTGTACACCTTCAGTACCCCATGTAGTATATTCCTCCAGAGATTGTGATCTGAGACCATTGTTTCTGGGAAGATGGGACATGAAGAGGCAGTCTTCCCCAAGTGTACAAAGCTTCTTAACTTATGTCCAACTGTGGGATGAGTGGGTTTATGGTGTGCTGGGTGAAGAACTGTCTGAAGGGCAGAGCTCAAAGAGTTGTAGTGAATGGGGCTGCATCTGGCTGACGGCCGGTCACCAGCGGTGTTCCTCAGGGTTCAATTCTAGGGCCAGTTCTGTTCAATATATTCATCAATGATCTAGATGCAGGAGTTGAATGTACCATTAGCAAATTTGCTGATGATACCAAACTGGGAGGTGCTGTTGACTCTCTTGAGGGACAAGAGGCCTTGCAGAAGGATCTAAATAGATTGGAGCATTAGGCTATGATTAATGGGATGAAATTTAACAAGTTGAAATGCTGGGTCCTGCACCTAGGACAGAGAAATGCTGGGCACAAGTATAAATTGGGAGAGGAGTGGCTGGAGAGCCGCCCTGCAGAAAGGGATCTGGGGGGGCTGGTCGACAGCAGGCTCAATAGGAGTCAGCGGTCTGCCCTGGCAGCCCAGAGGGCAAACCGCATCCTGGGGTGCATCAAACACAGCATAACCAGCCAGTCAAAAGAGGTGATCATCTTGCTGTATTCGGCATTGGTGCGGCCTCACCTTGAGTACTGTGTGCAGTTCTGGGCCCCACCATTTAAGAAGGGGGTCTTTGAATGTGTCCAGAGGAGGGCAACGAAGCTGGTGAAAGGGCTGGAAGGAATGTCCCGTGAGGAGTGGCTAAGGACTTTGGGCGTGTCTGGTTTGGAGAAAAGGAGGCTGAGGGATGACCTCATTGCTCTCTACAGCTTCCTGAGGAGGGGAAGTGCAGAAGGAGGTGCTGATCCAGTGATAAGATGCGTGGGAATGGTTCAAAGCTGCACCAGGGGAGGTTCAGACTGGACATTAGGAAGCATTTCTTTACTGAGAGGGTGGTCAAACACTGGAACAGGCTTCCTAGAGAGGTGGTTGATGTTCCAAGCATGTCAGTGCATTTGGACAATGCCCTTAACAACATGCTTTAACTTTTGGTCAGCCCTGAAGTGGTCAGGCAGTTGGACTAGATGATCATTGTAGGTCCCTTCCAAATGAAATAGTCTATTCTATTCTATGTCAATCTTTCAAGTGTCTCATCAAATCTGTTGTTCTTTATGTCTGCATTTCCAAAATCTATCCARAATACAGAACACTTCCAAGATCCTTTATGCTCTTGTCTAATTTTAGGTTATCCAGCTGTATCAGATGCTGAAAAAAAGACTCTGGGCAAGTTGCCTAAGATATCTTAAGGAAAAAAAAAATCATGCATGTTGTTCTCAAAGTTGAAATTTTCACTGTAGTGTTGTGTGAACGTTATAAGTAAACCTCCTTTCTCTTCCCCACCTTGTGATACCCCCATTCCCAGTTTTCAGCCTGGACTTATAAGCAGAACTGAGGTCACCACGTCCCTATGGAGTTTCTTATGGGTATCTACCTCCTTTTGATTTAACTGCTCTTAACAAAAATATCACATGAATTGGCTGAAATCTTGAAAGAAGGCAACTTAACTCAGGGTCCCTTGTGGCTGTGCTATCTGGTATGGTTTCAGTGTAAAGTAGCTGGAAATCTAGCATGACCCTTCAGCAGCTCCCCTGTGATGCATAAGAATAGTCAAAAGTAATCAATCAATGAGCGTGGTCAGAAGAACTATAGCTTGAAAAGATACTCAGTTGCTACTTTATACCTTTAGAGTTTATAGAAATATGATATGATTTCTCTATATATTTCTACTGAAGATTTTAGCCAAGAAAGATTATTGGAAATTCTAGAGAAAAAGTATGATAAAATGCAAATGCCATCTCATCAGTTTTAGGTAAACTGTCTGACTAGAATGGTCCCCAAACCTCAGGAAATATTAACTTGGAAAATACAAAGTTCAGTTCCAACAATAAATTCTAAGTTATGGGAATGCTGGTTTGGAAGTCAAATGTTTTTGCAAATCAGCTTGGTCTGATTTGGAGTCCCAAACCATAAAGTATCTCAGCAACACTGTAATACTATATAAAACATATATTAAGTATAACTCAAACAGCAATTTAGAGTTGAGTGGTAGTCATACTACCTGTGAAATACACTCAGTTGTCATACTCCCTTGGCATAGGTTTTGTAATAGGTCTCTATCACAGTGACTCTAATTTACCCCATACTCCAAACTTTTCACTATAAGAGTACACAATTACTGTTGGGTGTGATAAAGAATATTGCAAATACGTCAATATATTTTAAATGCAAATACAAGTACTCTTTGATTTTGAGATGTATTCTTTTTTGCTTGTTCCATGCAAGGTTTCAAATGTGAAAATTGGTGGTATTATGCTATGGTATATAAATAATCTGATCAGTCATTGTAAATTATAATTCTTTAGAAATTATTCATTCCATAATTCTCATGAAAAAACTGACTCAAAAATGTTACCAGCCGTTCCATTTTGAAAAGGTCTTGGGTATTTAGACTTATAATTCAGGCTATGATATTTAAGCTGTTCAGTTTTTTTTTGAAAACTTTTCCCATTTTTCATCCTTCAGAAATGTATAATACATGGAGTTAAAATGAGAAGGCACAGTCAAGATAGAAGCAATTTTTGTGTAAAAGTAGTAATGTTTTTAAGCATTTTTAATTGCTTTTAGAGCTACCAGCTAGTTCAATAAGGCAGCTTCCTCTAGTTATTGTGGTAGAAGGGGTCACAAAACAACTACTGAACAGAGGAAGTGTTGCCTTTCAAATTACTACCTGGAGAGAAAAGATAAGAGCAATAAAACATTTGGTGAGAGAAACTGATGCAACAAAATATGCTTTTTTTGGCTTATCTTCAATGAGAAACAGCTTTCTGAAATTCAGGCTAGCAAATAAGATACATCTGAATATAATATTTGCTTCTAACAATTTTTCCAGCTCAATTTACATACCATATGTTAAGTCACTGTCATGGTTTACTTGAGGCAATATGCAATTATTAGAATAAAAATGTAATACAATAATTTCTGAGCTTGCTCATTATCTCCAGTGCTGTCAGTAGAGCTACTAATTTGAGAGGCCATACACTCTTCTACTAATTTGGACTCTTTATAGAATTTAAACTGTGGATTTTTTTAAAGTTTCTGGGTAGTATGTAAAAGTTACTAAATTTTTCTCCAGCAATTTTTTTTTAACAGAACTTTGAGACCCTCTTTGGGGTAGCCCTCTCATGGACACAGAGGGATACTTAAATTCCTTTGAATTTTCATGATTAAAAAGTCTTATGAGATAATTGAATGAGGTGAATTTGGATAGAAAGTCCTAGCTAGCATATAAAGCTTAACGAGAAAAAAAAGTGTGAGGAAGAGGGGAGATTAGCATTTATTTTCATTTTATTTTTGCAGGGGAGAAAGGATGAAAGAGGTGACTTTTAAAACATTTCCATCAATCCTAATCAACCAACCTTTTACATAACATATGCATTAAGTAGAACATAGCTAAAATACACATCCCCCCGAGAAAAAATTTGGTACCGCTTTTCAGCTGACACTGTTTTTACCCACTATGAGCAATTCTTTTCTTGTAGGATTAAGAAAAAGCTGTTTAAAAGTCTAGACAGGAGAGGTACCATTAGGTAACAAAGAAATGATCATATTAGGATCAATGCAAAGCACTGATGTGAGTATTAACTCCTTTATGAAAACATTTTCTTTTTTGACATCTAATAGGAGCCTTGAGAACTATTGTACAAAAAAAAAAAAAAAGAAGTTGGGGGTAGGGTGAGTGAGTGGACTGACTTTTAAGAAACTTTTCAGTAGCTGCCGGTTGTTATGCCTCCAAACAGGGATTCAACAGAAGTAACTTTGTAAAATGAACACTAGTTTTGTGTAGATACAGTCAGTCATAAGTGACAATGAACACCATTATTCCTTGACTCTACCTGATTTCAGATTTAGCAGCTGTTTAGTTTAGATCAAAGATTTTATTCAGAACTGAATACTGTTGAAAAAGAGATCTGAATGACTGGATAATCTTAGATATTGGGGAGGTGGTGGGGGTGGAGGGGAGAGAAGAAAAAAAACCCAAGCCAGCAAATCTTCTGAGAGATTAAGGTAAGAAAAAAGTTTTTATGAAGAGCTATGCTGAATTTTATGGACAATTTTCTGAGGTGTAGAAATAGGAAGTAATTTTGTGAAATTCAGGAAAAAAAAGGAAAGCATCTTCCTCTTTGAAGTGTTTCCTGATGACATGCAGTTCTATGTATGATTCTTCTGAAGGAACAGGCCTTTACACAGAAGCTGTTAAGTGAGTTTGTCATTATATTATGGAAATAAATCAATGAAAAATCTCATGAGCAATCCTCTCAAGCAATTTTTGACCACAGAAATGAAAAAGTTACAACTGAGACCAAAGAAACAACCAAGTCTGAAGTTTAGGATTGTGTGACTTGTTTTGTAATGTTGATCATTAGACAGTAAAGTTTTGGAGCTCTTCTTCAAAAAAGAAATTTTTTTCCATCTTCCTGATTTGCTTTTATATCTAGTATTATAACTCTTGGTAAAGTGACTTAAAAAATCACCTACAGGTTATTGTGGGATTCTTATTCCCCACCTTTGCCTTCTAATTAAAGTTTTCCTGAAATCTTTTGCTGTTAGTTTTCATAGTCTTATGCAAAAGAGGAAAAAGCCCAATATTAAACTAAAGGCACACAGTACGCAATTCAGTCTGTGTGACACACCTACAGTGATGACCTCAGCTAAAAATGACTCTTCAGGGTTGAAATAGTAATTCACTATCAGGTTGGATTATATGATTTCAGGAGGTTCCTTCCAGCCTAAACAATTCTGTCAGTGTGTGATTCATGCTTAGTGGACTCAGTTTTCAAGCTGTTTTTTGTTTTGTTTTGTTCCTCACCTCCACTGTCCTACCCCCAAACCATGCCAGACTCATTTGGCCAAAATTTATTCCCTCCTTTTTGGAAAAAAATGGAAAAAATGTGAGTTTAGGCAAACCTGGCAAATGCCATAACTCGAGATTATAGCACCAACTATTATCGGAAATTCATTTTTAGGAGTTTTCACAGGTATTGCTGACTGAGGAGAAATATGATTCAACCACATTATGTGGAGTATATTTTAACCATATTGGCCTTCAAGAACATTTGTATCACAGTTGCATACAAATGGCTTATTTTGCAAAATGTGCTGCAAAACACTAATGAATATGCTTTGATATATTTGCATGAATTACTAAAGCTAAACTCATCTTATTAATTAACACAGTCCATTTTATGATGTACTATCCCTGCTTCTCTTACTGTTTGTGTTTAATTATCAGCCAGTTTGCAAGCATCAATTATTTTTTTATTGGTTGACTAAGGGTTTAGTTGAAATCTTTTGTCTTTTCCATAGGTAATAAGAAATAGAATTTGGCTTCTGGACATGAAATATGAGATAATAAATATGTATGAAATGTTATATTTATTAACTCCTATGGCTTATGACAGTGGAAGTTCAATGTCAACATTGCCAGTTTAATTATTCAGCCTTTGCATTTGATTATATTTCTATGTCTCCAAGTTAAGACTCTTGAAATGTTCCAAAATGTTAGAAATCCTAAGGGGAAAAAGTGTTTTTCCGTTGTAGGATTACCTGCTAGTGTTCATTGTACACAGTACATTTCATGCATCGTTTCCCAAAATAAGTCTGTGCATACCTTCATGAATAACATATGCAAAACATTCTTAGAGAATATTATTCAGTCAATGTACTCTGCCCAAAGATGTTTGTGCTGTTGTTTATTTTTTCCTTATTGCGGAATTTGAACAAAAAGCAATAGATGAAAGTAACCAATTAGAAATTTATTATCTTTTCTGRCAGCTGTCTGTCTCTGCACAAGGGATCCCCAGTGTACAGTTAAGCTTAAAAATAGCCTCACAGGCTATAGTACATTAAACTGGAAATCCTTTTTGCTATTTTTTCCCTTAATGCCAGATAAACAGCAATTAGGTTGAGCTGAATTCAAATAGGATTCTGCTTGGAGTTGTCATCAGAAAAATCAATGTTTCATTTGCTGAAGTTGTTAGCCAGCTTAGCAACCTGAAAATATCAGGAAAGTCCATGCTTCACTTCCTATCCTTCAGTTACGATCAAACATATTATCCTTGTCATTTCCTTTATGGATAGAAACAGTGATCATGAAAGCTGCATGAGCCCTTTCAGGCTAAAGGGGAACAGGATATAGACTAGAGCAAAACACTGAGTCCTGTCTCTGAGAGTATTGTCTCCACTCACTTCTCACTTTTTAATAATTCTGAAAATAGAGCTACGCAATCCTGTTGTTACAATGACATTCACTCTGTAAACTTCTGCACTCAGTTGAGTGAAAAATATCCTGTGTGTAAGGCCAGTAATGTTCTAACTAGACAATCTGGAAAAAGTAAAAATAAGGAAAAAAAAMCAGGAAAATTACTTCTGTAAGTTTCCCCTGTGCAAAACCCTTCACTGTGAAATCACGTTGTATCATATCTATTCTTTCCTACAACTTTCTATTAAAAAGCATAAACTGGTGCTACATTATCACATATTTTTAACATCATCTCTTTTATGTGAAGAATTAGGATAAGACAATCATATTCATTTGACATAGATAATCAAACAACTATTCAAATACTTATCCCAGTTGTAAATGGTTAAATAGTACATAAAATGAGCCAGAACATGAGAGAAGTCACAAAATGGCTTTAATTTCCCCTTCCCTTTATGTTTCAAACTTCTCCTTAATTAGAATTTTCTGTCCAGTGTTAGTAGATGGAAATAATAAACTATGTGTTGCCAAAACACTCAAAATGCCCATCACCAGTTTCCAGTTCTCCTAAATTACTTCTGCCTGGTGTATCCGCATTTATTAAGCACCACAGTCTAAGCTGGGAGARTTCCTCAGAAATGTGTGTTCTCAGAGAGATTAGCAAGACTGAGGGCGTGTGGAAAAGCGTTGTTTAATAATGCAGTCCCACAGTCCTTTTGACTGTCTGCAGCAGGTGCTTACAGAAGTAGCCAAAACAAGTCTCTGCAGCTACAGATTTTTTTCCCCCATTTGAACAATTTTTGACAGTTACAAAAAGGCGTCATCTCTGCTTGCAGGGGGTGAATAACATTTAGTGGATATAGAGCCTAAGGTAGGAAGAGCTGCTACTCTGCTTTATTTCCACTGCAAATTTCACGTAACAGCATGGAAATGTCACATCAGACACTCTAACTCTCTTTCAAATCCCTTCTGTTCCTCAATATAATTGTTATCTCTCTATTTCCATTTTGGAAAGCTTGGTGTTTAGAAACTAAGTGTCAGCTACTCAGTCGGAGTAAATTATCAGGGCTCCTGGAGTTAGGGCAAMTTACTCAAGCTGAGATCTGCCCTGAAGAACACAGAAAAGGAATCTGATAAATAAGCTTTGTAAGAAGACTTTTATTTTACCTTTATCATAGCAAAACATTAGTAATTCACATTATGGTTGTCTGTGACACTTCCACTCAAGAAGGCATTTGATATTTCAGAGACAATTTGTGTCTAACATAAGGCAAAAAGTTGCATAACAAAAGTGCTAAAAGATATTTCCTTCTGAGCAGTGGTATCCTCATCTCTTCAGCCCTCACAAACATGGGACATAATTGCATGTGGGGATTTGGTACTGTATGTTTCTTACCTTTGTTGGTATTTTTCCCCTTAAAAAAGAAAACAGAGAGGAAAAAAAGGTGATGATAGAAATACCTCATAGAAGCTTGTGAGATTTCTTTTGGGAAATCAAACTGTACAATGTGTATTGTGTGGTTCTGTGGGAACAGGGAGGAGCTGGTTATATTATCTAAAACTGAGGCTGAGAACAAGATGACATAAGGCAGAAAGAAATGTAAGGAAATTTACTTTCCTTCCCAGGGAGAGAAGATTAAAACTGGTGTCTAAGGCATCTTCTTTAAATTCTAGTTCTTTGTGATTTTGTGATAAAGGCCGGTACAAGAAGGAAAAATGCTTAACTGAAAAATCTCACTCTGTTCTGGGGACTTGAGCCACCGAATGGTCATTTCCACTGTTCACATTCGAGTTTGAATACAAGCAAGGGTATTTAATATGTCCTTCTGAAAGTGTTAGGGCACTTTGTCTTGGGAAAAACAAATGAACTAACCAGCTCTTGTTTTAGAGCGATAGAGCAGTGTCTGGGAGCTCATTCTTTTCTCTGCTATTCCTGTCTGTAGGACTGTAAAGCCCAGTTGTAGATACCTGAAACTTAATTCTAATCTCAGAAATACAGGTATGCCAAAATGCAAGAAGCTGGTTAAAAAATCCTCCCTGGCTCTTGCAGTGCTCATGTATACATGGTTAGCCCTCAAAGCATCAAGTCTGCAGCATCTGCAGAAACAAATTCTAAGACTAGGAAAAACATGTGCGTTATATTTCAGAAGTACTATCTGAAAGATTATTCATATTGTATGTCATAGCTGTTTAGGTAAATTCAAGTGGTAAGCTACGTAAATTCACATTCATATTTGTAGACTGTGGATTTCAATTTGCTGAGTGAAACTAATCGAATAGGTAACTTCTGTTGTTTTGCATGATTTTTTGCAAGATTAGGCCTTAAACATCAAAATTCTACGTGAGTTTCTGCTTACTCTTCCTGCAGCAGCTACAGTACATACATTGCTAGGCAGAGAAATCTAAATTTCATTCAATTAGGGCAGTTATCCTGACATTTAATCTATTAAGAAACAGGTAATTTTTACTGTGTGTATGGAACAATTAGTAGGAAGTACTTAAATACTCACATAACTTCATTATAAAGCCTGCTAGCTAGAGCTGAGTAGTGTCTGAATTATTGATACCTTGTTTAAACTACTTAACCCTCAAGAAAAATACACTTTTATTTGTTGATTAATTGAATATTTCTTCTGAGTGACAGCCTTGGTGATGTACTTTCTCAGATTATTCATCAAAACCACCATTTTGGTTGCTTTCTTTTCTCGGAAAAAATAGAGAGTGAAGAAAGAGCACATAGAAAGAACCATCTTTAAAGGACAATATGAGGAAATTAAAGCCTAACTAATCACGTATTTGTAGGTGTCTAAATAATTGACAAACTAATAGTGGCTTTGTCTTGCTCCCTGGTGCTAGTCAGTCAATGTTCTCACCATTTTATAAGTTTGTGCAAACTGTGGTGACTTTCTATTGTTTTGTGGACCTCATTACTCTGACAAAATAAGGAGTGGGGCGAAAAGAATACAGAAGTATTTTTATAGAAAAAAAGTGCAACTCATCTGTCTGTACCTGTTTCAGGAATGTGTTGTAACTGGAAAAGAGGAACATGTTAGAAACTCATTCACTGGAAAGCCCTAATTTGAAAAAAGCTGAGCTTTTTGCTCTATATCTGTGTCAAAATTCTGTAAGAATCAAGTACTGGATGAGAGAGGCGGGTCTGTGCTTCTACCATCTGTCCATGTACATGGCTTATCAGTTACTTGTCTAACTTCAAGCACTTATTCGATGTCCCTAATTTAATCATCCTTGATAACTGATGCAATGAGAAATATCTAGATATCTATATCTATATCTATATCTATATCTATATCTATATCTATCTTTGAAAGATATTGTAGAACAGAGGAATTTTTTCACTTTCCACATGATGAAGAAATTTTAAATGCATCAATTTTACTGGTGCAATTCAAGCTTCAAAATGCCTATCATTACAAAGGACCCCAAAACACAGCATATTTAATGCATAGATTTAGGAACATTATTAATTAAAAATCCCCACTGTATGTTATAGGCAAATGTATTTAGGGAGATAGTTAAGAATTAAACCTATTGGAAGCTGACAGTGGAAATAGATAAAGCATGTATTTCAGTATATAGTCACTTTCATATCCTTAGTGACATGATGTTTTCTTTTTCAGGTGCTTTAGAGAAATACAAAGGTATTGGAAAACCAAACCTTTCAGGGCTGTGTAGGGTATATAAAAGCTTTTTGTTTATGAAAAAGAAAATGACAGGATCCCTTGAGGAAAAATCTAGACACTTGTCCAGATTGTCCTTCCCTTCTAATACCTAGCATTAATTAATTTTGACTGGGGAAAAAAATAGCTACAGTACACAAAGTATGCACGTTTGAAGTCCTGGAATGATAAAGCAAAGCCCATTACACATCTACAAATAATATAAATAAAATACAAAAAGTACAGAAATACAAACAATGTACAAAAGTATAAATAATGCAAATGAGGAATGAGTGTGGTCATTTCAGGAAACACAAGCAAATTATAAGCATTAAAAAAAAATGCTCAGTTAAACTGAGAAGTAGCTGTAGGCCAAATAGTTTTAGGGCAAGTTTTAATTACGAAAACCTTTAGAGATATCTAGAAATGGCCTTTGGTGCTGGAAAACATCCGGCCTAGGTTTGAAATAACAAATGAAAAGCTAAGTTACGAGAACAACATTGCTACTGTAAAGTCAAGAATGCTGAAGTTAGAAGTGTCAGAACTAATGTGGCCATGCAATCATTCGGATTTCTCTTTATTATAAAGATTGTGAACTTATGTTGCCCTTGACACTCCTGTGTCTAATGCACAAATCAAGTAGGGGTAAGGAGAGACTCAAGTAAATCTGAGACACCCAGGAGATGAGTTTTCATGACTTCAGTTTTATGTGGTGCTTCCTATATTCAAAGCAGAGCTCTCATTAGCTTCAGTTGCTGCTGTAGGTGAGATCTCTAGGTACAGAATGACCACGTTGGGAAAGTGTGATATTAGTGACTTGTTTAGCATCAAGGCTGGTGACAGAAACAAGGACCTGATCCAGTCTTTCTTTTACCAGGGCAGCATTCAAGTACAGTAAAACTTGTATCAAAGCTTGCTGTATGTGTGTCAGCCATCTCTTGCCTCACACAGCACATGCTACGGCTAATAAAGTAATAGCTTTATCAAGGTATCATCATGAGTGTCATCTAAAATATCATGCAGTGAGATGGATATTTCAGCAGTAGTAAACACCAACAGTTGCCTATACAAAGGTGCAGTGAAGAATCCTGCAGCCCTGGAAGGCTGCAAGCTCAAACAAGTGCAATTTCTTTGGCTTGTTCCCTTGAGCTTCAGTCTGGGTTCACCAACAAGTTCTGGTTTATTGCTTCCAGTCAGTCATTAGTCCCAGTCCTTTCTCTTTCCATTTCCTCCCAGTATTCCATCCAATCCATTCAAGCTCCAGTCCAGTGGATGATAGCTCGGTAAAGAGAATGGCACGGGCCAGCCTTTCCCTGAAACAGTCAAATTTACCTGGTTTTAGTCTTTCTGATTCAAATCCAGTACCCTCTACCCTGTTCTTCCAGGCACTTCATCTCATCTGACTTTCCCCTGACTTGTGAGCTTCAGTCTTCCATATCTCTTAATCTGACTTTTCTATTCCTGACTATCTCCAACAAGATTATCCAGTCTATCTGTTTATACTATGATTTCCCAGTCAAGCCCAGTTCTTCCTCTATTCTTTCTCGTCTTTTTTTTTCAGAGTTGCAGTTCTGTGCCGCAAGCTAGTTACCAGTTCTTGCCTAGGCAGTTTAGATCTCCCTTTTCTGATTTCTAACCTAGGGTTTCCACTGTCCTCACATCAGCATCTTTTTCTATTTCAGACTCTCAGTTATAATCTAGTCTCCTAACCTTCTTTTTCCATCTTTATTCAAATACAGCCTTTTTAGACAGATTTTAAATCTTACAACTAAGACTGAAATCATTACACAGAAGTTAATTGATGCCAGTTGAGAATCTAAGCATGGGGATGGGGAATGGGGAAATTGCTAGTGGTATCTACTATGGAGGTTTCCTGCCTCTTCCACCTATCAGACCCTCTTTTCAGGGGTTTATAACTTTGCAACAATTTAGAGATGAAATTTTCCATGCTGCATGTCTGCCTCAGGCTATACTTAGCTAGTTTTACTCAGAACAGTGCAGTTGTTTCCAGGAACAAGGCTGTGGAAAATGCAGCAATTGTTCACATGGAAAAAAGAGCGATGTTGAGAAGACAATTAATTTTCATCAAGCCTTCACCTACTGTTGTTATGATCACCACTGGAAAATCCACAAGGAAGTTAATTATTCTTTCTTTAGAGAAGGTTACGCACTAACTGTAGCAGAGATCCTGTGTGAAAATGAGTGTGATCAGGTAGTTAAAAGCTTCCTCACAATGCAGGTGCACAGGGCAGAATTAGGGCTGCACCAGCAACTGTAGTCTAGCCTTAATTTTCTGAGTTTGTCTTCGCAACTGTCATGGTTTAACCCCAGTCGGCAACCAAGCATCGCACAGGCACTCATTCACCCTCCCCCCCCCAGTGGGATGAATGAGAGAATCTGAAGAGCAAAAGTAAGAAAACTCATGGGTTGAGATAGGAACAGTTTAATAACAGAAATATAATAATTATTATTAATTAATTATTAATAATATTATTAATTATTATTAATTGTTATTATTATTTTAATGAAAAGGAAAACAACAAGAGAGAGAGAGAAAGGAACAAAACCCAGGAAAAACAAGTGATGCAACCTCTCACCACCCACTGACCAACACTCAGCCAGTCCCCGAGCAGCGACTGCTGACCCCCAGCCAGCTTCCCCCAGTTTATATACTGAGCATGACGTCATATGGTATGGAATATCCCTTTGGCCAGTTGGGTCAGCTGTCCTGGCTGTGCTCCCTCCCAGCTTCTTGTGCACCTGGAAGAGCATGGGAAACTGAAAACTCCTTGACTAGTGTAAGCACTACTTAGCAACAACTAAAACATCCCTGTGTTATCAACATTATTCTCATCCTGAATCCAAAACACAGCACTATATCAGCTACTAGGAAGAAAATTAACTCTATCCCAGCAGAAACTAGGATAACCACTTAATGCCATTTTGGGATCATGGCATGTCTGCTGTGTGAAGCAGTAGGTTTAGCAAAAACATCTGCACAATATTTGTTCTCTCCATTCCCTAATTCATGTCATCTCATTTATCACCTCTATCCTAATACAGCAGTGATAGAAACTAGAATTAGGTAAGAAATATTCAGGTTTTATATTTAAGAATGTGCATTTTACCTTTTACCTTTAAAATAACCTTCAGTGCTAGGTACTTTTTAAAATTATATCAGCTGAGGTTATTTTATCCTCCATATTCTTATTATCTGTGCTATTAAAATATGATTTCTTCTCTGAAATAGCATGTATGATGCAGTTATGGACCAGAGTTACTATCTCTCTCTCAGTTGTTATGAATAGATTACATTCTGATCTCGCATTGATTTTTCACTGTGGTGAAATCATTGACAGCAAAGCTCATGTTTGACTTGTATAAAGGTGTGATCAGATGCTGACTTGAATGTATTCAACACTTAAACATGATATACTGCTTGAATTAATAGGTTCCCTTTTAAAAATGAGCACAGTTCTTCATAAGCACATTAATATTCACAGATACCACCCTAAACTTCAATTTCATGATTATGTGGCCATTCACATGGGGCTATGTCAATTAGCATCAGCGGTGAGGCATTCAACATTACCAACAATATTGCTCCGGGAGAAAACGTGAATTCCCAATGCCATGGGATCATGTGCTCCAGCTTTATGGTACCTGCTGTTGAGTTGCTGGTGCGTGTTTGGTGACAGATTTTTTTTTTTCTAAAACATATGTAAAACAATGCCTGCTCTCTGAAGTTATATCCTCTCCCAAATTAAAATCGATTGTATATTTAACATGCACTGTAAACTTTCCATCTTGCATATATACCTTGCTGCATATGCCCTGTTAAGGTATGTGCTGAGCTTAGACACAAATGCCAGCAGTGCTCTCGAGCTGCTTACAGAAAAATGTTTACAGTATTGGGAAGGATGCATTTATATTCAGTGTGAAGCCCCAGATGATGTTTCTCCTGGAGATCAGCAGGCCTTTAGGTCAATATGAATTGCAGTCTTTAAGAACTAGAACAGTGGTAGCCAAAACCCATGTGTTAAAGCCAGCCATGTAATGCAGAATGAGCTGTCAGCATCTTCTTAGCGAGACAGATCATACACAAAGGGCAGTGTGCATATAAAATAAAGGGCAAGAGAAAAGGTACGGTAAACAAAGATCCAACAGGCAAAGTGAGAAAGTCTCTGCCTCACAAACAGAGTTCAGCCACAGAGGGCAGAGCTCTTCCTGGAACGTGACAAAAGGCTGAGTAACAAAAGGAAAACCACAACTTCTCAGACTAATCTGAGTTTTTTAAATAATTATATTGAACTTTTTAATTGCTTTCTAGGAAGAAGAAAGCATGTTCACAGAACTTTCTAGCTTTACAAGATTCATACCTGAATGCAGATTCTAGAAATAATAGCAGTCCTGTCAGGGAATGGCGCTGTGTCACACGGTTTGTCCAAAAATAAAATTAATGCAAATACAAAGGATGACTAATTAGCACTTTCACAATAATGACTAGTAATAATTTGAAAAAATACCTGTTCCTAATCATAATCTTTTGACAAACTTCAGATTTAAAGGAGTACCTTTAAATGTCTTTGACTAAATTCAGATAATGAAAATGTACATTAAATGATCTTATAAGCTGTTCACAGACATTCCATGAATAGAAGAATTGTAAATTAGATCAGTAAATGATGTGTTGTAAATTATTTGTTCAGCTGTATTTATTATTCMTCCAGTATGACTTATTATTAAAGTTGTTAATTTTTTTTTTCTTTTTTAATTTAGGAAGACTATTTTGTTGCCTTAACCATGCCTTATAGCAATTTTAATTATTTTTAAATTAATGTGATTAAAATTATTCTGGAAAAAATTGCAAAGCCAATAAATCAACCTTTCTCTTGGTTTTCCGATGTCCACCAACATGATCTATTTGATTTGAAAGTAACATGTAAGATAATGTTCAAAGTTTGAGTAATAATAACAATAATAGAATCTAATTATTTAATTACTGCACATGGACAGCATACAGGTTTAAATTCTAGGGATTTCTATTGCCATACAGATTTGTTCCTTAGTCACTCATGATTCTTCTTTGGAATTGTTTTCAGATGTTTTTCTTGTGATTTGTTCCTGATTTCTAGGTAATAGTAATCAGCGTTACTATTAACCAGCCTGGACTCCAGGCATTTTTTAGGCTTACTATGTGCAGATTTTGGCACTCAAATGAAACTCAGTTTTGTGTGTGTCCTGGTTTCAGCTGGGATAGAATTAATTTTCTTCCTGGTGGCTGGTATGGTGCTGTGTTTTGGATTTAGTATGGGAATAATGTTGATAACACACCGGTCTTTTAACTGTTGCTGAGTGGTGCTTGCACTGATCAAGGACATTTCAGCTTCCCATGCCAGGTGCACAAGAAGCTGGGAGGGAGCATAGCCAGCACAGCTAACCCAACTGGCCAATGGGGTATTCCATACCATATGACATCATGCTCAGCATATAAAGCTGGGGGAAGAAGAAGGAAGTGGGGGATGTTCGGAGTGATGGCGTTTGTCTTCCCGAGTAACCATCACGTGTGATGGAGCCCTGCTTTCCTGGAGATGGCTCAACACCTGCCTGCCCATGGGAAGTAGTGAATGAATTCCTTGTTTTGCTTTGCTTGCGTGCGCGGCTTTTGCTTTCCCTATTAAACTGTCTTTATCTCAACCCACGAGTTTTCTCATTTTTACCCTTCCGATTCTCTCCCCCATCCCACCAGGGTGGAGTGAGCGAGCGGCTGTGTGGGGCTTAGCTGCGGCTGGGATTAAGCCAGGACAGTGTGCTAGAATTGGCCTGTATGGAAATCATTATAAACCTTGGGCATTTGGACGAAATACCAGAGTTCATTGTGAATGGTGTCAAGAGTACTAGTGGATTATCTGTTAGAGTGGAAAGTCTGAAGAATATTGGTCAGCCCCTGAGCTTGAACTGGAATCTGGTTTTGGCAGTCCTCTAATTTTCAATCATACTGCTGAATGTGTCTGCTCATCAGGCTAATTTTATTACCTATCTAGTAGCCCATATCATTACAACGTTTTATGAGCTAATACTTTTTTTTCTCGTTTTATTAGGTCAAATACAGGCACACAACTTTCTCTGTGGCTTTTTTTTAAATTAACTTTTTGATGGGTTGTAAAGGTTGAGAATAAATAAAAAAAAGCTATCTTTTCCACTTGATATTGCATACATTACTCATAAAAGTGTTATTGATTTTCTCAGAATATGTTTTAACATCACCTTTTCAAGCTCCTCCTTTTAATCCCATTAGAATCTAAGCAACGGTTATTCCGTCACCATCCAGAAATATTGCATCTTTCTCAGACAATTGCAGAAGATGCAGAAATTTCTCAGAATAAACAGTCACAGTCACAGACCTCCATTAAGGAGGGCAGAAGGCACTTGCGTTTGTGTTATATAGATAATTTTTTTACAGCCATTGAATGAACCATCATGAAAGAATTGCAAAAATAGKATTAGTAAGTCTGTCCATGAGTGTGGTATGTGTGTCCCATATAAGACCCACCTGAGGAGAAAGTGGAAGAAAATGCCTGTGCATTTGGTTTTTGTTGTGGGGTGTCGGGGTGTGTATGTGTGTGTTTCTGAAAGATAAGGGCAGCAATTTCCAAAATCTGCCTCATGTGAACAGCCTGCTAGTGGGGTTTTAACAGGAGTTTGCCTACACCTATTAAATATGCTGAACTTCTTTAAATCCCAATGTTGGTGGATTTTTTTAAGAAATTGATCAGTTTTATCAATAGTGTGTGTATTTTGACATATTCGAGCTAAATTAATCCAGTACTTCCCTGACAAACTATGAAATTCAGCTAATACATGTGATGTAAGAGGATGTATTCTTACATTCATTGTAAAATAAAAAGAGGAAGAGAAGGATCAGAGAAGAGGTATACAATCTAGAAATCTGCAGAACAAGTTGTTTCGTGGTTCGCTACATTCGTAATTATTGTAAATGTAGGTATTCTTTGTTTATTCATAGATATATTTGGTCTGGTTTTTGAAACCTATTTTGTTCTTGACTTAGGTATTTAATGATAATGCATAGAGTAACTTAATGTAGCACAAGAAAATTTCCATTTATACATTCTAACTTTTCTGGCTTTCAGTTTTGTTGAATATTCCTATGATCTTGCACTGCAGAAATGCGGAAGGAAAGTGCCTAATTTATCTTCACTATACTATAATTTATTTTGTATACATTCATCAAGTCTTGTCTTCTAAATTTACAGTGCAGATTTTTTCATTTCTGTCATATGGAAGTTCTTTCATGTTCATAATCATTTTTATGCCTGCCTCTGAATCCGTTTAATTTCTTGCCTTTTTATTTTTATTTTTTCTGTTGAAATAAATTATGCTTTTAATAATGCTTAGAATATGGAAAATTCTCACCAGGCTGTAAGTTATAAGCTATYATGTATTGCTATTTTCAAAATTGTCTTTGGAGACTTAGAGGAACACTGTATTTCTTCTTTTTCAGCTCTTTGTCCTCTTTGCTTCTAGTTCTTTCTAATTACTAGTCTCACTCTGAATTTGAAAATTGGAAAACAAAGGCCCCGGAAAACTTGAAAAGCTCTTTAGTTTTAAATGTCTTGCACATGAATGGTTCATATACAATCTTCAAATATGTTCACATGGCTATTTTTTATTTTTTTAATCAAATGTTAATATTATTCCTATAGAGTAGAGTAACTGATTGTTGTGACTTATGCTCATATATTTTCAGATGCTAACCAGTTGTGGKTTTTTTTTTTTTTACTAACTTGTTTTACCATTAATAGGACATCTATTTGGGTACTACTACCTTTGGAAATTTATTCTTAAAATGAAATACCTCTGACATATAAAAATTACATTATCTACTTGAGAAATCCTCAAAGTCCACAGACCGCTCCCATCTACATGAAAGACAGTGGAGTAAAAATCTCAAAGAGTGGAATTTATGTTAGTTGACTAAATGACATAAAGGGCATCCAAATGCAGAAGCAAGCCAAGACACTCATCACAAGAGAAATAAAAATAAAAAAAAAAGTGAATATTCAGATGTGTAAAAGGCATTAAAAACCATGACAAGAAGACTGATAACTAAGTGGAATAAATTGGTTTGTGAGAAAAGAGGAAAGATTTTGAAAAAGGCTTGTGGAAAGTGGTAGGTGGAGAGGTCAAACAATGAAGTAGCTGAAGGAAAAAATTCAGAAGCCTTGACAACTGCTGGTGAGCACTGAAATCCGTAACTGAGGAGCTCTACTGCAGACAAACTTGAAAAACCATGCACATGTTTTCTGTCTTCTAGGCCACAGCAATTAAGCCTACATGTAACTGATGGGGTTTTTTTACATAAACAATGTTTAAAAAAGAAAAGGGAGGGGGGGTGAAGGATCTCCACATAAGAGAACAACCAAATATTCTGTCAGTTGTCCTACAATTCACAACTGCTTTCTCGCAGAATATTTCTTTCATCAACATGAGCAATTCCTTGCCAGCAGAAACTGTGATTGTTTTCCAGTATTGTGAGCAAAAGTTTAAAAGAAAAAGAAACTTTATAAATTACTGTTATTTAAAAAAAAAGATTGGTCATTGAAAACTGGTTGAGCTGGAATAGCAGAATTAGATGTTGGAAATAACCTTTTAGAAACAAGAGGGAAAAAAAGTAATTAAATATCATAAATCTGTCTCAATCATGTCTTTTGTCCTCAGTAAACATTGCTCTTATTGAAAGCTCCTGACAGATATAGATATACAAGATGATTCTTTGCTTTGAATATAGGTAGGCTTTTCTGGATGGGGTTGTGTAAGCTTTGATGGAAGATTACTGTTACACGTCACAACACTAAATACGTGGTATTTAGTGCTTCTTGTTTTGCCAGATTTCCTTGTTAGAAAGCTGATAAACAGCATTTGTATTCATTGTTTGTTCTGTGAAATCAGTAAAGTTTCCTGAGTGTGTGGAATTAAAAAAAAAGTTCTAACATGTTGCCAGTTGCCATGTACAGTTCCTGTACCTAGGAATTTCGGACATTTTTCAGGACCTTCTCGTTATGATAGACAAACTTAGAACAGAAAAGCTCTTCTGCAAACAGACTGTGGTATAATACAAGAAAGAAGGCATAGTTCTATAAATATCTTGTATTTGCATACACGAAGCAGATCTGCCAAAGGAAGCAATCACACATGTTCCCTGCTTCCAGCCGTCAGTTTCTCTCCCTTTGCTACCCTGTCCTTTTGGCTGGCATGAGTATTTGAATGGTTGCACAGTGAGCTGAATCAGGGAACTGGTTTAGTTGAAAGGTAACCTAGCAGGTGGAAAATGTTCGAAGTTTAACACCTAGTTCTGTTTATTATCCACGGGAAGCAAAATCAAATTAATCATAGAAAAGTGCAACTACACTTATTTCTAGCAAGTTTCATGAAATTGTTCTTAAAGATCCTAAGATGAAGCTATTGATGTTTTCAAAGGTAAACTATTCCATTTTTCACTCATTTTGCTATTAGTATTTTTTTGTATGTCTGATTTAAATTTCTTTCCTGCGTTAGTAACTTTTTATTCTTGTCCTATTTACTATGAACTTGGAGAACCGATGATTCCCTTTCTCCTCCTTTCTTGTCTCTAGTATTTGAAGACTTGTATTTGCTCTCCTCTCTCTTTTAAAGTCTAAGCAGTCTCAATCTGTTTATACCTTCCGTTTTGCATATTTTTTCTAGTCTCTGAATTCTCTTCTTACAGTTCTCCGCTGAACTTTTTTCTTGAAAAAAGTGTCCAAAGCTGTACRTGATTCCAGCTGAGAACACACTGATTTTGAAGAAAAGGTCAATAACATCAGGAAGCAGAACAGGAAACCTGGTGCATTTTAATTTCTAGAGAGTAATCCCTTCCTTCCTTTGTGAAAACCACTCATCTAGCTGTTATTTATTCCTTTCTTCCACTTCTTTGAATCTTTGATAGAACAACTAGCATTCTCAATTGACTGATATAATAAATCATTCTTTGTATTTAAAACCATGACAAACTGAATTTATAAAGCTGAAGTGCTCATGTTGGAAAAATCTCAGCTCCAAAATATGGATCTCAGTCTGTCTCTTTTCAATTATATGAAAATATATCATACAATAAATGCTCATTTCAAAGTGAAGTCAAAGTAGAGGATAGTTTAAAAGCCATTATTGTTTTGTTGGCAGTATTATCAGTGTACAGCACAGGAACCAGTTAGAGAAAAAGTTTTACAGGTTATTTTCCATTTTACCTCTCTTTTGTACCCATTTGTTTTCCATTATGCTATAAAATGGTGTTAACGCAGCATAAAACTGTTAATGCAGCATAAAATGCTATTATGAAATACAATGCCTGAGATTCTGGAAACAAAATTATAAACCAAACATCCCCTGTATACCTGTTTTAAATTCAGTCATAAAATAATAATAATCTGAAACTGTTGTCAAGATATTTCTTATAACCATTCCCATATTCTGCTTTTTGCAGTCAAAAACAAATAAGCTAAGATAAAAATCAGTTTGAGCAGTTTCACTGGTGAATTTTTTTTTATTTATGTGTTTATCAAAACATTTTTTTAGGTACAGCTACTGCAAGTGTTAGGATTGAAATGGAAAACGTATTGTTCTTTATATCTAAAGATGCTTGAATAGATTATTGTTAGCTTTTTCTTGAATTTTGCAAGGACTTCATGTTAACTAGGTGAGGGTTTTCATCGGATTGCCAGAAAACTTAACTTTCTCATATTCAGACAACTAACTGGAATTACAGAACTGGAGATCACACAAGTATGCAGTGGTATGAAATATCCAGCATTGGATAGTCCCCTGTATTTCATAGAGAAGGTTCACTAAGGAAAGTCTGTGTTTTAGAGAGAAATTCTACCATCAGCATTTAAACTGTTTTGGAATCTGTGTAGTCACCGATGTGTTCCAAAACCTGTTTTTTTTTTTTTTTAAAAAAAAAGCTAGCATAGATGCCTACAGTGTATAGATACTACTGTTTACTGTAGTATCTAAGCACTGTGCAGGACCCAAGAGACCCAAAAATATGAGGACAAAAGTCTAGTCCGAAAGCTTGCGCAATGCAGTTCAGGAAGTAGGAATCTGTATTATTTTAAGAAATTGTTTCAAAGCCTTAACTTGAGACACCTGCATTAACAGAGTTTGCAGAGATATTTGAAATACCAAGGGTGTATTTACAGAAAGTCGGCCCTGGGAAATGGAGCATTAATCTAAGAGAGAGCAATCTCCTCGTAGTCAGGGAAACCCTGGACACAATGCGAGCAGTGAGCCAACCAATGTACAAATGCAAAGGAACTCAGTGGTGCATGAATGACGTGTGAATTGAACTCAACGTGAATTTGATGTTAAATCCACTGTGTAAGTGTAGTAAATATGGTGCACTGGATTTGCTAATTGCCAGTTATCTCTGCAGTTAATTACCTGATCACCTATGTAATTTCAAAATTTGAAAATAACAACAGAATATAAAGTGGCAATATCTGATTCAGGAAAGATGATAACAGGCATCTAGTTATAGCTCCTGAATAAAATCTCCCTTGTGACAAATCTGAAGGCTTTTTTAAAAAAATAGCCACAGACACTAATGATATCTCTCTAGCTGAGGACTAGAATCAGTATTCAATCCAATTGTTTAGGACAAGCAAGCTGCATTTGCTCAGTTGCCCAGTCTTTGGGAGTCCTTTCCTGGTTGCTCTCTAGACTCTGCTTTTTATTTTTTTTTTTGTTTTAGAGTGACTTTTGCAGTTCCTGCCATGTTGCAATTTTATCCTGACCCCCTTGACATTTCCAAATGGCTTTGTGCATGGTCTCCTCTCCCTCTGCTGCAAATCTCAGCGGGATCTTGCTCACAAACATGAACTCAACTTCCATCCGTGTGATGATATGTTTCCCATTATGCCACCCTCTATCATTGGAAACTACAGCACCAACCTGCTATTTGCATCTCAAACATCCATAAAACATTGATTCCCCCCCCCCCAATCCCATTTCCTTTGTCACGAAGAAAAAAAACCCCTATATAAGAGTTCATATTAGTGCAACACTGAGTACAAACTCTGCCTGTGAAAATGATCAATATTGCCTCACTTTTTCTTTCTCCTCTTCCATCTTTCTGTATCTGTTGTCTCACGTGCACTGTGTATATCTCTTCTCATGTGTATGTGTGTTTATGGATGGCACACCTACGATAAACAGTGATTGCTGCCCGTTCTGGAGTAGGGCATGTCATGTGTGCTGGCACAGCCTGCAACACTGGTTTCTTATTTTGATCCTCATATAGAAAGGGGTTGTTGAAGAATGGGGCTATTATTTTTAAAAGGTCTTAGTCACTAAGGAATGTTTGTATGTTGAATGGATTAATTTATTTTTAGATCAGTCACAGTGCAGAAATGAATGGAAATATCCCATGCCACTACCACGTCTAAATATTTTGAAATGTCAAACCACAGCCTGGGGCTGTTAGAGCGAATAATAAATAATATATCTGCATTGCCTGAAGTAGCATATTGTATACAATTCTGATGACTTGACCAGTACTTGATAATACAGAAGGCAAAGATTGTGAATATTTGGTAATATTGTAAGTGTGGAAAAATCCAAATAGTAATTCAGTTACTAACAGATTTAAAAGATTTGATTATGTATTGTTTTTCCTCTGGATCATTCTTAAGAAAAAACAGTTGGAAATTGATTTTCAAACTTATGAAATGCCAAAAAGTATCCCCAAAAAGTAAAATAAAAATCTGTATTTTTCTGTTACAGATTTAGTGGAAAATAGAAAAATGGAAAATTTGAGTGGTAAAGACTGTTTTTTATTCTCCCAAGAGAAGTATGGTTTTTACCTAAGTTTGAAATGGGCTGAAGCATTTAACTTCTAAGATAGACCTAATACACTGCTCAATTTGCATTCTTGTTAAGCCTGATTAGAAGCAGAGGGTGTTAAAAATAATGATTGAAAGTTTGACCTTATTTAGGTCAACAGCACTGAATTCAATGAAGCACAGATTTGTCTAGAATATAGAATGTTATGTTGAATGTTATGAATGCCCAATGTTTTTGTTCAGTAGATGATCATTAGCAGATCATTATTCACCATGACCTGCATGATGCATTTACAAAGTAATGTGAAGGAATGAACACTTTATATAATAGTTTTATATTAGACAGTGCGCTTCCATGTAGATCCAGACCCTATTTTGTCAGGATTTCAATAAGGCTCTAGATATGTGAGATCAGATTTAGTTCACATATCTAAGGGTCTGCATGCAAGTGGACTAGACTTCCAGGACCACGGGATTTCTAGATTTCTAGGTCATTACAGTCATGAGGATAAGTAACTATTTCTTTGAATTTGTCCACATAGTTGTCATCATTCTTCCTAAAATACCCTCACAAACTTTTACTCTTCAATAATTGTTCCAGCAGTGAGCAATGCACTCTTACTGTTGAGTGGATTGAGAATGTTAAGTTTGATCTCCATGTCTTTTCTGTACAGTATCAGACTGAAGCCCTTAGGCTGGAAGGGGGGGAAATGAAGAGAGAAACTGGGCTACCTTTGACTACCCTGATACAAATACTGAACTTCCCAGACATATTTTTCTATATCTGATTTAACAGTGCAATGGCCCAATATGTATGATTTTCATCTTTTATCTGAAAAGTAAGTTACTGAGGCTCCAGAGACAGAAAAAGTTTTTAATTAACTTCTCTGACTTGACATGTGGTATCTAGGCATTTATAACTCACAGCATTTGAAACAAGTTACGTTTTGCAGAAGGTTAAGGCAACACTCCCATGTGGCAAGGTATTGAAACAGCATATTGCTTTACCTTTAATCTTTCATCCTGATTTATGATGTGGATGCTCCCAGGAGACATCAGATACCACAGATTTTCACCTGTGAGAGTGTAGGTTCTGCCTGCTACTTCTGTTTGAGCACTGCCACAGGCACTGGCAATAATTAAGTTCACTGCTTCATCTTTATTTCATTTCTTTGTGTTACCTCACCTAACTGTTAACATCTGATAGTCTGAGCAAGGTCCTGATGCTGGGAAGCACAGACACCCTTTCTAGCCTCATTGAATTCCATGGGAGTAAAAGACATTCATTGTCTCCACCAGAAACTGCTACTAAACTAGCATGAAAGAGCACTCTGCTTCCCTCAGAGCTTCACTCTGAGTCCTAAAGCAGGGTTCATACTGTCTCTTAGAGAAACAGAATAAAAGGGGAGATTTTAGACTTCAAAAAATTTCATTCTCTTATGAAATTTCATATCAACTATGATTAAAAAAGGTTCCTTTGATGTCATTCTGCTTTCCCACCTACATTCTTTGAACCTGGCATCCAAAACAATGACTTTAGGCTAAGAAGTTGATAGGACAGAGAATAGTACATTATCTAAGACAGATTTTGATATTTTACAAACAAAAAAGATTAATTTGCATCAACCTGACAGAGAGAAAATAAACGCTGAGGATGATAAAATGTCATCTTTTGGGTCGCTGCATGCCACAGAACTTGAACAGGGTTTTCAGGTTATGTAGCACTGACATTTGTCAAATTGTCAATTTTGCGTGAATTCACAGAGATCAACATAGTATTGCAGGGCATATTTAAAAGATTGAGAGTTCACAAATAGAATTTCATAACACAACCAACAGAGAACACTTTTATGAACAGTTTCAAAGATTATCATAGGCTTAGTAGCCTTTTTTTTTTTTTTGTGAAAAAATAAAACAGAGGGGTGGATATTTATATAAACTAAATCTTTAGTTTTTCTTTGTATCCCAAATGAACAAACTGTAAAACACACAAAGATGAACATGCTGAATACCTGATCTTCAAAACACCTAGCTTTCAAGTGAAATTAAAGATATCTTAGGTAACTCCTTACATTGTTCATTTATTTTTTTGTATTTTCAAATGAGAAGAGATCTACCATCAAGCCTGTGATTCAGATGGAATCACTGATCATGTAATCATTTCTTCTCCTTACATTATACTGACAGATAACAGGTTTGGCATGTGTAGCATTTTACTGTGTTTGTGTAAAAAAAAAACCAAAACCAAATAAAATTACTAATGTTCACAAATTCACCAAATTCAACTGGGACACTGTATCTTTTACTGGTTTTATGCAAGGCCCTTAATTAAGTGTTGAGTATATCTGCTCTCTGTTGCTCCTGACTAGCTCTCTCTGCTATGAGGAGGAAGAGGCATTATAAGATTTGTTGACAGTGATGGGTCTTTTCTACAGGAAGCAGTTTCTGGAAACCTTTGCTAAAGTGGCTAAATTCAGTTCAGTTACTTAAAGAATTAAAAATGAATTAAAATAGCAAGATCTCTATAAACAATCCATAACACTTTGGATACGAGTTATTAAAATAGAAAGAGGATAGTGGATTATAATCAGTAAACAGAAGCGTAACATTGTGCATAAATACATATAGCTCAGATGTGCAAGAAGAGAAAATTCAAATGATGAAACAGGCCAACCTTGTATTGACATGCTTGGAAACCAGATCTTGAGGTTTTCTTCAGTCATTTCCTTTGATTCCTTAGGAACTGCTCTCAAATTGTCAGTGTAAAATTTGTCTCTTTCAGGAACTATGAGTTTTTTCTCGTCAGTGAACTAGATATTACAGAGCTTCGTTCTCTCATACACTTTCCTTAGGGCTCTGTTCCAAAACAGTATTTCTAAAGGGATTTCAGTCAAACTCACCATGCCCTCAGGCAACCCAGCTGATCAATGTGGCTTTTTGGGTGTCGGGTGGGTTCTAGAAAGTCTGCGCCTTGCAGGGTAGGAGTGAAAAGGTGGTATCCCAGCCCAGATGCCTGGCCAGTCTGGTATCTATGAAGYGCTGACAGATAAGCCTAGCACCTGCCTTCCACAAGTTCTTGCATGTCCCTGTGCGAGGTCAGAAAATCCTGGCCTAGGGCTAATGCTTCTTTTGAGCCAGTACTGTTTTGCTGTACCTCTGTAGTTGCTGCTTCCGATAGCCTAAAAACAGTTCACATGGTTGCACAACCTTGAGACACAAGCCAGAGGGTATGAGCCAGGTCTCCGCATGCCCAGAGGAGAAAAAGCAATTTTAAAGATGTCTCCTTAAGTGGATAAGGTCACTAAACATTACAGTCCTTTGGCACTGGGAGAGAAAAAATCCTTCCTAAGTGACAGGGTTCTGATGTATTTTTAAGCAAGGTGTGGACAAGCATGATATCTGGGAAATGCTGTATTTTAGAAGTGATACAGAAATGTTTAAATATAGGAGAAAAGATGTGTGAATTAATTAGACACATCTGAAATACTCAGAAGCAGAACAGAGAAAGTATGACTTGTTTATGTAGAATACTGATTTCATGTTGCCAAAACTATAGAGGAACAAATCTATTTTTCTAGTTTAGCTTTTTTTTCTGTGATATTGACCAGATTTTCAAAACACAAGGTTAGGTTTAAAAGTGTTCAGAACCTATGAGGAAGACCTAATTTTCAAAAAACTCAAGTTTACATTTAGGTACTAAAGTAAATGTCCTTTTTCTTTATTATTATCATCATTTTTGTTATAATCTAGTCATGTGCTTGCAGTTACTCTGTTGTCTTGGAATGACCTGAAAAGACAGCATGTAATTGGCAATAGCTTTGCATGCCTTAACAGCTCATGTCAAACTTGATTGTACCGAAGTTCTCTTCCTAAAGGTGTAGGATTTTTGTGAGTATAATTTCATTAACTTCTTAATACTTGATGTTTTCATCCTTTTGTTTTTAGTATTTATTTTTCCCTTTGAAGGCGTATACACATTCTCATTATAATAAGACTAATTCACTATACTCTTATTACCAAAGACTGCTGGATGTCCATGACTGATGCACAGAGAACAGATCGCATATTTACAAAGGCATTAAAGCTGAGCAGCCTGTACTGCACTTAATATTGTTCCTTAGAAGTGAGTTAATAATATCTGTTGTGAAACACAAGGCAATCTTTTGTTCAGCACTGACACTGATAAATATGGTTTTCAGTTCTTTTGGTCGTTTCCTCATTTGGTCCCTACTCCTTAGGGAAGAAACAGTTAAAATTATTGCCAACCTTTCCTTCTGATGATACTGGGTCATTGTTTTGTTTGCACAACCATTTGGTCAGGACGGAACTACTGGGAAAAATAACCTTCCTGAAAATACGAAGTGCTGCCAGCTTTGAAGAGAAATGACACACAGTGGGTATTTGCTATTTAGTGTTTGCATTTCCAGGGTCCTTTAGAAAGGACAATTTTTTCTACTGCTATTCATATAGCTGGCATATTTGCTGGATGTGAATCACAATGTTATCAAACATGTCTAATGCAGCCAGTGACATTCAAAAATCTGATGAATCCATGACCTGATTCTGCAAGGTGTCTGCATGAAATAATTTTAAAGCCCACTGATATTAAATAGGGGTAATGCTGACTGTGTTTTTGACAGGGTCATTCAGCATTGTAGGTTCCTCTAGTATTATTATTTCAACGTGGGCACAGGACCTTCAATATCCATCCAGTGTGTTTCAAACTTTCTTTGTTATTTTCCATTAATTACCCACTTTCTACGCAAAATAGCTGGAGATATCTCCAAACAGGTAATTTTAAATAAGGCCTCTTCTGATGTTCAAATAAAATATACCTGCTGGCACATTTTGGAAATAAGAGCCATCGGAACAAGTGAGATTTCTGGTTGGGGTTTTTTTCATTGTTAAAGTAAAAGTAGCAATTGGCACCTATTGACTGACTAATAATAAACAACAAAAAGTCACAGAATTTTTTTTACTTTTGTATAAAGAAATTCCTTTTAGGAATAAATTAATAATCTTAGCTTGTACCCTGACATCTTTTCTTCTAAAGAAGTATTTTACCTACTTTTGCAGTGAGTTACTATTAAGTGTTCCAACACTGTGAAAAGGAAAGAACCAAGGCATACTGATGTCAGAATTTTATCATGAGTCTTAGGTCACTTGGTAGTCGTCTTTAAGTATAAGCCCCTGGAGTTCCTGCCTAGAAGACGACTAGTTTTACTGTTAATATAAAACATAATAACAAAAAAATCATTAATCATTTTTGGTGGAGAAAAGATGGAAAGTGTGATGTCTACAGGCTCAAAGAACAGATGGCAAATCAAAAACATACAAGGATACAGAAATATAGAAATTGATCAATCTACACTTTTACATCGCATCAGAGCATTTTGGGGGCCTGATGTGCAGTGTTTTGAGCTGAAAATCCATGGCAAATACCGTAGGAGTTACATGTGATAATACTTTTCTTTTTTTTTTTTATTTTCTCCAGAAATTTTGTGTCAATTTGTTTTGAACTAATCAGGCCTTTAACAAATCAACATTACAAAGTGGGAACTTACTGAGGAGCCTGAAGGGCAAAATGAAGTATCTGTATTTAATAAATAAAAGCAACCAACTTTCATGTTGCTGACAAAATTATTGTTGAATCAGCATATTCCATGGACAGGTCAAGATACTCTTTCATTTTGCTGTCTTGTCTACACTATTGGAAGACCACAGTCTCTGAAGTACCACAGACTCCCTTCTGTGATCCTCCTCCATACCACCTGGTATTTCCTCTGCTAGCTGGTTGTTCACTGCTTTAACAACGAAAGAATGACCCCTTCTCCACCACAAAATTTTCTTCATCTGGAAGGTAATCGGCCTCCCTTCCAAGGTCCAGAAAGTATCCAAACATTTTCAGTGTTCTGAATCTCAGCTGTGATAAATGTCACATAGCACCAAAGTATGACCTGTAGACCTCTGGGCATCCAACAGACTGCAATAGCTAATCAACAGGGTTTTCAGTAAGGATTTCAGTAAAAACTTGCTATTAAAAGTTCATAGATATTATGAAGGTCATTTTTTTCCAAAACATTTAAGAATCTTAACGAGTTTAAACTGCATTTCTTTTGGGGATCTCCGTGCTAAATAATACCAGCTGGGGGAGCTGTTTCACTGCAGCTCTGCGAGGCTTGCAGCTCCTCTTGGTCCGATCTATGAGCACAGCAACAGAGGGAAAAGGGCAAGTCAGAAGCCCATCTGTGACAAAAGGCAACAATTAAGCTTGACAAACTAGTAGAAAATAACAGATTAACTTTAGAAAAGAATAAACAGAGGGAAAAAAGAAACAGATTAGGAGAATGTGCAATTTAGCTGGACACTTCAAAATTTCTGGGAGACTTGTACGTTTTATGGAGCTGACTGAGCAGGGAAGATGCCACTACCAAAGAGATCTAGCTTTCTAGAGAGCACAGATCAAAGGAAAGGAAGAATACTAATCTAGGAAAATGGATTAAGAAATAAAAAATACTTTCCCATCTCTCCAGTTTCCCCAGCTGTATGAGCTTGGGTAAATAAATCAAGTTAAGTCTTAGTTTCAAGGCAGGATTTCAGTGTATGTTCATAGACTATGAAATATTTCAATAACAGAAACCTCCTGCATCATCCTTGTTATCACAGTGTGGTGTGGGAAGCTCCATTTCAGAGTAGTGTCTTTTGCTCTTGCTTCTCTGTCTGAAATTTCACAGTCAGAAAAAAATCTTTCTTCATCATGCTCCTAAATTCGCTTTCATTCCAGCACTGTCTGGTATTTATATTCTCCACCTTCAAATATTTATGGATAGTTGTTATATCCCTTCTCAGCATTCCTTTTACTGGGCCAAAAATTTTCATTTAGTCTTTTCTTGCAAGATATGACTTTCATTTCCTCTGATGATCCGTGTTAACCTATTTTTTTTCTTGAATGTCATGCCATTATTCTTACTATTTTTACACCAATCATTGAGGTAGCCTGTTTTTTATTGTGTGATACACCAGTCTCTTCTAAAACAAGTAGTGTTGTCCAAACTTTTCATCAAAAAAGGGTGTTGAAAATCATATATTTTATCAGTCCTATTATTTAAAATGGTAACTTTACCGAAAACCTCACTCAGTCACAGTATTTTCTCTGAAGGTTAGTGGTTGTTATTGGTCCTTTAGTAGTTTCTCATCCACTGCTATTACTTTCTGTCTTTTTCCAACCCTATTAGTTTTTCATGTGACAGTACCAATTACACACTGAAGTCCAATTAGATGAGATTTCTTGTATTTCTCTTATTTAGGAAATTTAGTTGCCAGGTTATCTTTGCTAAGACCTTTAATGTCGAACACCATTTTCTTTAACTTCCATATCCATAGTTGCTCTTGGCATAAAATTTTGTTATAATGCCTTGCACATTACTGAGCTTATATCAACAGTTCTGAAGTTTTGGATCAAGTAATTCACTTCTGAACTATGTTTGTTTTGTTTTGGTTTGGTTTGTTTTTTTTTTTTAATTGTTTTTAATATGTGCTACAGTTACTATTCACTAGATATTAAAATCAAAACCAAGACTTTTGTCTTAAAAATCTTTGTATGAATTCTTGCAGTGTTAGGTTTACAGTTGGACTCGATGATCTTAAGGGTTTTTATCCAGCCTAAATGATTTGATGATTCTATAATGATTTTGTGTGTCAGATGTGGAACAGCTTGTGGGGGGAGATCATTGGTCCCAACCTTCCAGTTCCTTCCAGTTTCGTTGTGGTAGATTCTGTCTTCCTACTGTCCTTAAGTTCATCTTCTTTTTGTCCCTAGCTCAACAACAGCTTCATTGTGAAAATCTTTATATATTAATTTGGTTTTGGAGCCACGTTAAGTTTATCTCTACCCAGAACCTTCTTCATAGTAATCTTGGACTTGAAGGAATTCCAGGCCTCTACCATATTCTGGGATCCTCAGGTTTACTTTTTTCATTACCTTTTTGATATTCAGCCTTTTGATAAGGAGAAATTAGGATTCAGAATATAGCTGAGATGTCTAAGTATACCATAATGAATAATAAGTGGTGACAGACAAATCAAAATAAAAGCTAATTGACTTTACTCTTCAGGTGTTCTTATCCTGTAATAAATACAAGCAAAAGTTTGAACTTGAATTTAATATGAAAGGCAAAGACAGTTTTGCTGCAGATTATTATTTTTTATATTTTTGGATTACAAAGTTATAAGCTGATAATGTTCACTTCAAATTTTTCTGTTGCACCTGTTTCACATAACAAGAAAAAACCCCCTCAATTGTCTGTTATTGTTCTTGGGTGTGTGTGTGTGCACGTACTTTTGAATTATTAAACATTTTGTTACAAATTTGATAGTTTTCACCACAGTTAAATACCCTGAACTGTCATATGCCTCTACTGAGGCAGTTGCCAGCAATTCTCAGGCAGTGGTAGAGAGGAATCATTAAGCTAAACAGCACATCTTTTAAATGATTAAAAAGTGAACCTGACTAGCTCCAAATGGAGACCTGGCCTATTTCTTTGGCCACAGGGATGGTTAAATGTGGAGTAGCACCACCTTTTCTTGATGAGGACATAAAGGGACAAAGAATAAAGAAAATTCAGCTGTGCTATGGAGACATGCATAAATTCTCTTTACTTTGTGGATTATCTTGATGGAAGGATACAGAAATGGCAGCTATCTTGGAATATTCTCACTGCTTCTCATTCCTCACCAGTGTGAACAGGCAGCATGTCGTTCTGTTTTACTGGGGCTACTCACCTTTTTATTGTTTTGGATGTTGAAAGAATAATGATCTCTCTGAAATTATTAAGTAGTTAAACCTATAATGGAGCAAGCATGTTTCTATTTAATAGTGAAATCAGAGTTAAATTCATGAGCTTGTGCTGGCAGAAACATCTTCTGTAGATGTTACTCATTGGCCCATTGGACATATATGTCCTTTTTTCTCTATGATTGCAATTAGAAAGTTTATAAATCAACAGGTTTTTGCTTTTTTTCTTCATGATTTTAGAGAAAAAAGTTGTTAATGAGCAAACTTTCAATTTGCAAAAAAAATGATGGTCAAATCTCAAATGCAGTCTGATGTGTCTTCCTGTCTAAATCTGCAAAGCAGCTGTAGAAGTAACTTGGCTTGGGTAAAGCCTGCTGAGTATTTACATGATTACGTAAAGCACTTTAAATCAAAATTTGCAAGCAATCAGAAGACTTAAAAAAAAATGCAGTTAAGAAGTACAGCATAACATCCTTCTCCAATTTCCCCTCATTAACTACTTCATTTTAATACATTCGGAACAGTTCCTGATCTTAAGTCAAAATGTGTCCATGATCACATCCAAAGTGAACTCTCTCACAGTCTACATAATACTTTGCTAGATTAATTGCTTGGCTTGTATGAGTCAGGAACATCTTCCAGTCAAAGTAATTTTAGGAAAAGATTATTTTGTTTTTACCATGATTATTTCAAATAAGTTTAAGTGAAAAGCATATCCTTTGCTTTTCACTGTAAATGTTGAAGGGTATTGGTTCCACAGTCTTATTTCAGTCTTAAAGTAAAACATTTTTCATAATTGCAAATTGCACAATAAAATATTTTTCCATGACAATCTGTCAAGTAATTTGAAAAGAGTCGTAAATTGTGACAATCAGATTCATAATTGCAATTTATGTTAATAACCTCTCTATGGCTCTAACTCTTTTCTGCATTATAGGCAAATTAAAATGTTGTACTCACAATGTAGTAATGATTCTATCGTCTTTTTTTAATCAAAAGTAGGCATTTTAAGAGAATAAAATAGATACAAAATTATTATTTTGAAAATTAAAAGTTCATCATTTCCAACCTTATGAAATTGCAAATGCCTACAAATAACTTGAGCTATGCTGCTGGATTCTTGCTAAGCTTATAGAAGACAAACCATGTAGTATTCTTTCCTTTTAATTTCCTATTTGTAGATTTTTTGGTATTTTTGTAGATAATTTTGTATGGGTTTTCTCAGGAGTGTTTAAGGTTTTATATTTTATTCTATACATTTTGAAGTTATGAGTGCAAATCTCCTATTTTAATAGGAGAATGGTGAAAAATGAAAATATCCTTGAATCTTAATTTTAAACTATATTTTGTTTCCCTTAAACCATACCAAACATAATTGAAAATGAATCTGTGATTAGAGTGGTCATACATCATGGTGCTATCCCAGAATTTGAGGGTTATAGTGCATCAGGACAGGACACCTTTCTATTCGGTTCAGTGAACATTGAAGTGGGATACATGAGACTGCAATAAAAGCGATTGTTCTGCTAATTCTTTAAACAAAGGGAATAAACCTGAAATAGAAATAGGTGGTATCAGATTTTATGAATGATTCTCAATCTAAAATTTATTGTGTGAAAGGTCATTAAGTGATTAATTGAGCCTGATTAACGGATTTGGGTTTTCTACTCTTTCTGAAATCACTGGAACTTTTTTTTATTTGACATTAGAAGAAACAAATTAGGTTCTTGATGCTTAATTAGCATTTACTAGTGATTTGATGTGTTACAAAAAATTCTTTGTTCTATACCATATCACAATTATAAAATGCCTCATAGGGAAACTTGTAATTCATCAGAACAGAACAGAGGAATCATGGAGAATTCCAGAGTACATGGATACAAAGGTGAAATTTAGTTTTGCCAAATCTCCTTCTTCCATATGATGAAAAACATATCATCAAAACAACAAACAAAGCTGGTGGCAGAACTGTGATGAAGTACGCTAGAATTTACCTGTAGTTAAACTGTTTATTTTAATTAGTGTCTCCTGTTTAAGGTGAACTTGGATAGTAACCACACCAAACAATCACCCTTGGGAAATAGAAGAACTGTTGCTATTGATTCCTTTTTTCCAAGGAAAGGAAATTTTAACAGTATCATGGGTAAGTAAGAATGTTTCTGGTGAAAGCTAATTTGAAAATGAGATGTATGAACATGTCCTGAACAATCTGGGAATAACTCAGCTTCTCTTTTCTAAGTAGACAGTCTCATCCATTGAAAACTCAGAAAASCCTGCAAAAAACGTTTGGGCATCTGCCACTGTTTATTTGACATTGAAGTAATCATTGTCAAAGTTAAAGCTTGGCTCACTGAATGTGTCACATCTTTAGCAAGTCTGCATGTAGTCAAAAACATTAATGAAAACAACAGAAGCTCAAAGTCCAGGTATAATTTCCATGAGCTTCTGGGCTCTTTTTTTATATATGTAGTCTTATGCAAATGTGGATGAGCAAATTATGTCCCTGTGAGATAAAATCTACAAATTCCAAGATTTAAAAAGATCTGTATTAAGAACTGAGTTAAAAATATTTTTGAGCCTTTTACCAAGTGTATTGGTACAGGTGATAAGGTTTGGCAGCAGGGGGGCTGCAGGGGTGGCCTCTGTGGGAAGATGGCAGGAGCTGCCCCATGCTGGACACAGCCAGTTCCAGCCATCTCTGCAACAGACCCACCACAGGAGGCAGGTGAGCCCATCAGCCAGAGGTGGGGCACCCCCGGGAAAATGTGCGAATGTGCGTAAGAAAGGGCAGAAAACACCACACAGGCAGAGGAGAAAGGAACAGAAAGAGTGAGAAACAGCAGAGGGAACATCAAAGTCAGAGGAGGAGAAGAAGTTTCGTCACGGCAGAGAAGATATTCCCCTGCAGCCCTTAGAAGACACCGTGGTGGAGCAGGCATTTCTTTTCAGCCCGTGGAGACAACTATGCCAGAGCAGATATCCACACTGCAGCCTGTGGAGAATCCCACGCTGGAGCAGATGGATATTCCTGAAGAAACTATGGCCCACAGAGAGCCCATGCTGGAGGAGGGGAAAAGTGTGAGGAGGAAGGATGCGTAGAGAGAACTCCCTAAGTACTGACTACGTAACAACCTTCTCTTATGACCCCAAGCGCCACTCGGGGAAAGGTGTTAGAGGAGCTGGGAGTGAAGGAATGAAGTTGAGACTGGGAAAGGGGAGAAGCAACAGTGTTGCTTTAGTGTTTGCCTTTTTTGTTTACCACTACTGGAAAATACTTATTTCAATTGGCAATAAATTAAGTGAATTTTCCCCGTCTGTTTTGCCCATGATGGTAATTCGTAAACAATCTCCCTGTCTTTATCTTGACCCACAAGCATTTTCATTCCTTTTCTTACTTTTTCCCTGTCACACTGGGGAAGGGGAGGGGAGTGAGCAAACGGCTGGGTGGGAGTTTGTCTGTTGGCCAAGGCTAACCTATCATGCCAAGCTTTTAGCATTATTGTTTTCTCCCGGCATTTTATTAAGAGGTCTTGATAATAGCAGGTTTATAAAATAAGCATATTCTCAACTGAAACAACAGTTCAATAAGATTCTTATTCTGGAGTTAAGTATACCCATATATAGTTAATATTTGAATATATAACTTCTGTATATTAATGAACCCTTAGACCTAAAGGATAAAGTGATGTAACTGTTGTCCTGCTTTCTCAGTCTTCAGGCATCTGTGTTTTCTTTGCTTCAGTCAGAGTTGCAATGTTCTTTGAACACAGATGTCGTCATAATTTTTTCCATAATTTATCACAGGCTCACATGGCACCATAGAAATTTTAGGTAAACATAATGGAAAGATTATTTAATGTCCTGCTTGAAAACAACAGCCCACATGTCAATTTAAGGAAATTGTCTAAATAAATATTTCTAAATTTCAGTATGGGTTTTTTCCTTATAGTAGCTATTGGCTTGGATTTGGGTTTTTTTTGGGGGAAAAAATGCCCTTATGGCAGGATGTAATATCAGTTCATAAAAACTTATTCTTAAATCTCCTTTGAAAGCATTTATAACTCCAGCTTCCTCTCACTCTCATTTGATTTTCAAAATTGGTGACATTCATTTATTATTCCTTTGATAGTGTTATTTAAGAATAAAATGGTGAATTTTCAAGCATTACATTTAAGGAAATATGATTGAAGTACTTTTCTGCTATAAAATACTCATGTCTTCTATTCCATAGAACACTTTCCTATATCCTTTTTGAGTAATATTTGTATGCTTCACTGCTCTTCCTTCCATCCTTACTTTTCCACTCTACTTCAGGTAAATGAATTGGAGGATTTTGGGATACTTGGAAACCAGAACTCTGTCAAAAATAATTCCTTCTTCATTAAGATAAAACTGGAAGTCTGCCACAGCACTGCCAGAGATAGAGATTTCAATTTTCTGGTAGGCTGAAGCATAAAAGAGAGGAAAATAAAATGCATTCTAAAATTCACCTTTTCTTTTCAACTGAATTAATTATAATATATTGTATCTGTTGTGCAGGGAATGCTACTCTACAGAAGTCACAGTGGTACTGCTAAACCTTGTCCAGCTTTGAAGATATTGGCAGTTGGTTTGCTATGTGTTTTCCTGTTAGTTTGAATCCTCTGTGAGACTGAAAGGCTGCCAGACGTTGCCTTCTTATTTATCTTATTTGTTACTAAGAACCTGTGATGTATTCAGGTCACTTACCATTTGGTATAGTAAGGTTAATGTATTGCTAAGGAACCGAAGAATTGCCTCTTTGTCACTTCTATCGATTGCCCAACTTCAATATATAGTTATGGGAAAGAGTCTGCAACATTAGTCAACCCAAACTGCTGTAGTCGAAACAGACGCATTTGGAGTTTGTAAGCTGAAGTTAAACAGAGATTCTAGCCCATAGTTGATGTGTCTTTCAAAAGTACATTTATTTGATGAAAGCAATAAAGTTCAAAAATACAATGATCTGATTAAATTGTAACAGTACTCAACTAAGAGTTTACATTATGAATTTACTTCAGGGAGTGACTGACTCTCAGAGCAGACCAGTGTGCAGCAGAATTTGACTACGTAAGTCTGAGTTGTGATTTATCTCCATGTACATCAAGGACACCTCCACCTGTCCAACAGACATGGATTTACAAAGAGAAAACTGAGATTGGCGAGAAATTATTTTCAAGTCACTCCTCATTTACTCTCTTGTTTTCCTGAATCTTTGTCTAGCAAACATCTATTACTAACTTTACACATATAAACAGTCATACTGTTAATGATGGGAATACTTGAAACTCATAAAGCTAAGGAGTTACAGTCTCCCACTGTGTAATATTGTCTAATGTATAAGCAGAACATTAGATGGAATAGAAAATTGAAATAATATGTTATATGTATATTTCAATTATTATCTGAAACAATTCATAGTTTTGCATCTTTTATTATTGTAACTGAAAAATATTTATGTAGAATAAATGCYGGTGTCTCTAATACAAAATTTATATTAGTATGAAAGTCAGGATGGATCATAGGAAGCCACTTCCAGACAAGTTACAGCCAAAATAATTTCTGACGTTAGGTTATGTATACACAGACACTCTCTTACTGACCTATATTACCTGTGTTGGTAGGAAGCTGGGGACTGGGGTGGGTGTGTCTATTAGGATAACACTTTCAGAAATTAATGTATTTTCTTGTTTCTTGTATTTGTTTAATAGATTTTGCATCATAAGATTCACCAATACTTGCTTTATATGGAAGTACAAGTTGTATAACTGCACGCACAAAATGGGATGTGTAATGCACAGAGTGCTTTCTTTTAGACAGTTTGGTCTCAGTGTGTATAGCATTTATCTTCTAACCTTTGGAAACAGGAATATCAAAGCTGCCTATCAGCCTGTTTTCAGTACGGTAAGTTTTGTCTATAGCTACACTGAGTTACTGAAATTGTGTTAATGCAAGACTTGAATAAATTTTACTTTCTCTATGGATTACAGTTATTTTATCTCATATTTATGCATTCACTCTTCTAGGTATGCACAGGAGAAGTCATACATATGTAGAATATGTATATTTCTTGACTGAATCAGGGATTAAAGGTTTGATCATACCAAGTCAAGAAAATCCTTCCATTAAGTTAAATATAAGTTGTGTAAGGCTGCTGGTTTTGTGGGTGTCTGCATGCATTTGTAGGGAAAAGAGAGGGAATGACTAACTGTGAAATCATTGAACCTTTAGAACAAGGGAACAATTACATTAGTCTAGACAGGGAATTTACTTGGCTTCCCTATTCCAATAAATCACTGCTCTATAATGCTTAGTGCAGTGGATGAGATCACGTAGGCAATACTGCATTCAAAGCCATGAGTTTGCCTAGCACAAACTTACAGAGTTTGATTTATGAGAGAGTATTAAGAGCGAGAAAAAGTGGAGAACTATCTACAAATATCAAAAAAGGATCTTTATTTGGTGTTGAGAAGAATTATTCGAGGTGCAAAAAAGATACAAAAGGCACAAAATAAAACTAAGAAAAAAAAACAAAGAGGGGGAAAGACATTAGAACATCTACTACAGAAAGCAGTGGTAGTCTCCCTGCTCAAGACTTTTAAAACTAGACAGGGTACAAAGTTCTAGAAAAGCATCAAATCGAAAATGTCAAGAAAATGGACTTATTTGATTGAGTTTTTTCCCCCTTAAAATTCTTTCAGTAATCTTTTAAAATCATTTTTTTAATGTGACAGAACAGTTCTACATTAGATTCATAGGGCAGATGTACTCTGCTTAATTAACCATTTCTCTCACTTAATATTTTCTCTCTTACTTTATAACATTAATGCTTCTTCAATTTAAAAAAAAATGCCAAGGATTTAAATAAAAAGAACAAGTAAAATACGATGTTAAAATTTAAAGGACTGTTTTGAGAAACCAGCATTAGAAGGGTCTGGAAATTTTTTAAGCTAAAATCCAGACTGCATCTCACAGGCCAATTCTAGCCTTGTCCTTTGGGCTGAATGTCCAGTAATGATTGGGCGCTAGATATGCTCCTAAACTGTTTCTTCTAGTATAGTTTCATCTGTATGGAATCCAGTTCATACCGTCCAAGGTCTCTATGCCAAGTAAACCAAGGCACAATAAATGGGGACTCACATAAAAAGCACAGTCGTATTCTGAACTAAAATCCTAGCTGAATTCTTACTCTGTCAGGAGCCCAAACAGATGCCCTTAAGCCTTTATTAGCTTTGTTTGCAATCTGAGATTTCTGAAGTGCTATACATAGCTCTCATTTGTAGACAATCATGAATGGAAAGTGCCATTCAAGCTTGTTTTGTCAGTTCCCTTATAGTCTAAATAATTATGCAAACTTTTATTTAGCATTTCTTACTTTATGAGACTGGGCTCCATACTTAGGACAGAAGGAAAGAGCTGCTGAGGAAAATCAAAGCCTGAGAGAAACACAGGAGAMGGTAAAGAGAGAAACAGAGAGGATATGTTAGATTATGGATTGTAAAATTAAAATCTAAATTCTAATTCTGAATTTTGACATAGTCTTAGAAACACCGTCATTCTTCAATATATGTTTGTCCTAACTATGGCCAATTGCAGCAGCAACACCTTACAGTTTAGATGTCCTGATGATTTCTGCTTTATCCCTTGTGGCTTGTCCCATGTTCAAGTGAGGGTTTTAGCAGGGTGATCATGTTTTAACTATACGCAGTATAGAACAGCCGAAATAGTTTGACATTAGAAACAAGTAGTTAGAGATCCTAGAAAAAATAGAGCCTAAGCTCTGTTCCTTTTATAAATATGTCAAAATGAGCGAACTTTGATCAAGGAAACTTAACACCACTTTTTACTAGACTTTCTGTTTAGGAAATATAATGTACAGTGAGGTTTGTTTTACAAGAAATACACTTTGCTAGCTTTTAATGTAAAAGTTTCAGAATTGAACTAATCTTTTGCTATGCTGACTAGAGTGCATATCCAAATTTGGTTGATTCCATAATGACTGGGAAATTATTTTCTTAGTGAGTAACAGTTTTTCTGTTTGCCTCTAGAAATTCAACAAGGAGCTAAGATTCCATCTTCTCAATGCTCCAACTTTTATCTAAACATTCTTGAATTGTAAAAGGTCTTACAGCCAGTAAATGATCATCAGTCCATGATAGCTAAATAAATGACATATAAATATATATATATAAATACAAAAACAGAAATTTAAAACCACGAGGCTAAGTCAATTTTAAGACAGAGCTCTGGGACATACTCATATAGTATGGAAGGAGATTCTTACTACGGTTGAAATAGGACAATTTCACTCAGGCTGATGTACTTCTTGATCTCAGTTCCTGTATTTTATCACAGATAGTGAGTACAAAACAAATTAATTGAAGCTGTAGAACCAAACAGTATTTTGAAATCTGCAGACAGTTTTGCATCTTTCTTGTTCAGTTTAAGCATGTTGTCTGAGAAAAAGGGGAACAAAAAAGGACCAAAACGTCACTCCTTCTCAGAGCTTCTCCCCAGCTGCTGCTATAGGATATGATGCTCCTTCCTATGTAAACTAGAATAATATTGAACGGATGGCTGTGACAGAGTGGCTGAAACCACTTGGGTGAGACAACATGCAATCCACCTTCATTAAGAAGTACCCAAGGGGAGTGAGCCGGAGAGTTAGGTTCAGTTGTATGGTTTTGACATGTCTCCAATGACTGGGGCAAAAACACGACTTGGAAAGGAAGAACAGGGTGTAAATCCTCTCATTTGCGCCACCTGATGGCAGCAAATATATGCGAAACTCATACTGTGCCTCGCTTCTCAACATCTGAGTTCTACTCTGAGAGTGTGATACTTTGCAAATACAGAGACAGGCGGGGAAAAGTACAGGAAAGAGAAAAATGCTTTGATTTGTCCTATAGTCTGGGAAGAATTGCTGCATCCACTTTTTCTTAAACTTTTTCTGCTATCATTTGGTGTATTTTAAAAGATCAGATGGTCTGCAGAAACATCATTGGCAAGAAATCAGACAATATAGCAAGTCTATGTTGTGCAAAGTGTTTGCCTGTGATTTTCACACATATGTGTGCTGAGAATGACAGTTCTTCTCCAAAGGCTTTCTTCCTCTGCAGAGACTTCATGTAGACTTTGCAGTTCTTTTCACGTGCTGTGTTGTTTCTTTTACATGTTATGTGCTGTATTATTTTGAGTCCCAAGTATCTAAGAACAACAGAAATCATAGAATCATAGAATGGTTTGGGTTGGAAGGGACTTTCAAAGATCATCTAGTCCTACCCCCCTGCCATGGAGAGGATGAAATGAAGTGAAACCCCAATGAAAAATGTAGGTAAAAATGATGTTTTCCTTTTAGTCGGAGAAAACTGTGGGGAAACAAGGTTTTGAGGGAAGTTTAATTATGCATGTTATATATATTAGGGACAGAATATACATACATATGACAGAAATATATATTATATAAGTATTATAATATATCTAGATAGCTATGTGTAGACATGAAGGACAGAAAGTAGAACAATTTTTCCCTTTTTCTGATCAAGCTCGTTTTCCCTACTTCCACATGAACTAACAAATACCTTGATACTTTTCAAGAGCAATGCAGAGAAAATGTTTTGCTCTAAGAAACAAAGCCAAGTATTAGCTATATTTTGAACAGAGACCTAGGAGAACATGATGCACAGTACTTATGGTGGGTCCAGGGCTCTCTATGTGCAAATTGCAGAAGATCCAAAGCACATTTGAGCTGCTGCTAACCCCACTTGAGGCACCAGTTCCACCCAATATATAAATTAAAGCTTCTGTATGAAATGCTGCTGTCCCTCCCCTCTTAACATGAGATCTGTTTAAATTAGAAAGTAAAGAGCTATATCCTGTCATTCCTTCAACCTGCCATAGATCATAGACTGCCTGGCATTTGAGAGATACCGCAAGACAACAGAAATGTTTTTGTTTTTTTTTAAACTTGTTAAAATATTGGCAGTGTGTCATTGCTCAAAAGAAGACTATATGGCAGAGAAGGGTATCTTGGTTCATGTATAGATGTATTCTGAAAGCTGTCACAGCAATTTTGACAAGAATAAAGGTTTCTTTATTGTTCATTTTTGAAGTACAATAGCATTTTCATCTCTTTGGATACGTGCTTCTGTTTATATTTTGAATTAAACGCACCAGTGATCTACATTTCCTCATTAAGATCCAGCGCTTAAGACTTACTGAGAAAGTATTAACAATAAGCCTCCATATGGAAGTATAAATAATTCACATGTTGTGTGTTTTGTTCCATCTCTTAGGGAATATAAACTTGGCAACAATCAAGGTGAGTGTCATCATTAATTATAGTTAAAATGCTGAAGTAGAGATACTTTCCCTGACAAAGCAATGCACATAGCCGAACTTTAAAAGTTTATAAAAGGACTGAATGGAAATTAAAATTATAACAATTATGTAGTTAGTTATGTAGTTACTGAACACTCAATCAGACATAAAACCACAGTTGCTGCAAACACTAGAGATCATTTTTGTATGGCATGATATTTTTGCAGGATTCAAAAAGGCATCTGTGCAAGCATCATGCATTTTAAAATCATGAGTGCTATCACTTCTAGAATATATGCTGGAAATATTTGTTCACTATTATGGCTCTGTCCTCACTCTCCACACTCAGCCAGCCAGATTTTGCTAGAAGTTGCTAAGTGTTTAAAAGGAACTCGGAACATTTCAAAACATTTTTAAACTGTGTACAAGGACATTCTGCAGTGCTTTTTAACTCTGCTGTAGGTTGTGAAGTCTTAATTCAGCACTCAAAAAATTGCCAAAGTTTTTTTCTTCCATTTGTTTGCTTTTCTTGGTTTTTGTTCTTTGGTTTTTATTTCGCCTTTTTTTTTTTTTTTTTTTTTTTTTCAGATGTGCATACAACTTTGCTGAGTTTGCATAGCAGTTGCCAGGCAATTCCCTGTCATGTAATATATGGTCCATAATATAATTTCAGGATAATTGTTCCAGGCAGTCTATATCTGACCATTTTTCCATCTCTGCAAGTAGGTTATATAACTGTGCTGCTGTTGTTCAAGTGTTTTGTGCAACTAAAAGGTAAGGGATTTTTTTTTCTTGGTCTATTCTGTACCTCTGAGGTGTCTTTTTCACCAGGCAGATGCTGCATTATTATGGGAACTATGCTAYCAAAGCACACAAAGACATTAAGCACATCTGTGTGCATCTTCAGTCTGGATGCTCTAAGTAGATATGAAGCCTTTAGCAGTCCCAAGAGCTGATTAGGACATTCATTACACTCCTCCCACACTCCATCTTAACTGATGAAACACATTGTTTGATTGTTTAATGCAGAGCTAAAGCCTTGGACCCAAGTAAAACCTAATCCTGAAAGTGCCATAGGGATAAAAGGCAGACACTCAGGCAGGCAGATAAAATTATGATAGGATTCATGCACATCATGTTGCTTGTACATCAACAAACCCACAGCCATCAGAGTCCAAGCAGATGGTTTTCTTGTTTTTATTTTTTTTTAGCTCCAGAAAGAAGTAAACCCAAACAACTGGAATAATTTTTTTTTTTTAATCTTTTCTTCTACAAACTCAGACTACTTAAAAGATGTAAAGCCCTTCTGAGAGTTTTGATTTTCTTTATTTAACCCAATATCATTTGAACATGTCATAAGTTTTAGGACTAGAGGGGACTGTAGTTTAGTAATACTCGCTCAGTAGTATCCAAGTGGTAGTCCGAGGACTTGACTGGCCAGGGACACTAAATCTCATGCTCTTAAATAGGCACTGCATTCTGAGGAAAATAAATTTGATCATGATGAATTAGTATGAACTAAAGGCACGTCAGCTTTAATTTCTTGTAGTTTTTAAGTYTCATCAGTACAGCTAGAGGACAGGAAGTGTGACCTCCACAGCTGCTCTTCTCACTTCTCTTGCAACCACAAGACTTCACTGATGTGAACCAGGATGATATTGAGTGTTTAATGAATCTTCCTTGTCTCAGCTGCTTCTGGGTCTTAGTCACTAGGAAATAATATTATAGGACCTGACTCAATCCAACTGACCTTAGAAAAGCCACTGACAAAAAAGAGCCTCTCTTGCTCTTAAGTTGCTATTGGAGCTAGAGAAAAGGAAATGTATCCGAAAGTCCACAATTAGTCTTTCTTTTCCTTTTTTCATCCGTGTTAGAATTCAAATGGTAAGAATCCCTTGGGAGCAGTACAGTAGCTGCCGGTGACTGGAAATCCCTGACAGACTTTCTGGGCAGAGGGTGGAAAAGAAGATGAGAGATCAGGTTTCCAAGTCTGTGTTCTTGGGACACCCTTTCATGGAGGAGCATTTCCACCCGGGGGACTTGAATGGGGCTTTTCTGTTTTATTAAAAGTAAAGCAGGAAATCAAAAAACAGGACAAAACCTGCTACAAAACCTTTACTTTTTCTTTAGACTTGACTTTGTTTAAATGTTGGGTCAGCTTCTCTGATCTGCCAGGAGCACATGTGTGGTGATGAATGTTTACATGGCACCATGTCCTTACAGTGATTGGAGGCAGCAGGCTGATACAATAACTACCTCAGTGAGGGATTCAACCATTGGGTTGCAGAAGGCATCTTCTCTCTGGAGACTGGTGAATGGGGTTGGTCATGAAGAGGATGACTGGGAGAAGGACCACCATTTTTTCCTCTCTATTCCTCCTCTCCCTGAATATTGCCAAATCTTCAGTTAAATGATGTTACATTAGTGTCTGTAAAGGTGATGGCAGTATGGCTCCACAGATCTATTTGTTTTTAAAACAGTTCCATTTAAAACAGTTCCATTTAAAACAACTCTGTTTTCTCCAGTCCACTTTCTTCTTTTAGTTATTCCTTTGCTTTTACTAGTAACTAATATTTCATCCTTAACAGTTCAGTTTGTTCCTAAAATATTATAGGCCCCCACGTAGTGACAGGTGACTTTTATAAGAACTAGTCCAAAGTTAGTTTCTGTTTTATCGAGGGACACTTCAATACTCCCTGTGAAGGTTTTCTGGATTCAGTTATAAGAGAATTAGAAAGCTTATAATGCTTGTGTTTTCTAATTACCCAAGTCATGTTCATTTCCATCCACCTAGATGATCATATACTTTATTATTTTACAATTCATAAATATGCCTCCTAAGGCATTCCTAATCATATATTAGCTTTATAATTGTTTGGTAGCATTGGGATTTGGAAAGTTTCAACATGATTTTAAAGTGAATTTTCCAGTGCTAGAGACTATCATGAGCTTGCCTTTAGTGTTAGCAATCCCTGCCCAGTTGCCAGCCTCAATAATGTATTTTGGAAAAATAAGCTGTGGAAAACCAACTGTACAGAACCACGGGAAGAGAAAGGACAGTAGTTTGTCCATTTCCTGAAGTTTACATTAAGAAAACAAAAATAATGCCTATTATTGCTCTGTAGCGAGTGAAAAGATCTACAGGCACTGTTATCACTGGAAAGTTTTGCATAAAGCACCAAACTGATTATTCAGGAAAACTTTTAGTAATTACTGAATAACCTCTGTTGCTCTAGTCAGAGCTGAAAGCTATGGACCTTGACTGTTCAGAGCTTTCTGGTAAACTCATAGTTATAAACTAGTTCTTTTTCAATAAGCCAGTTCTCTTTCACTCTTTGTTCCACTTTGCTTGAAGCGCTGTTCAGTGTCTTTAGAGCAGAAATGATATTCTGTTGAACCTAAGCCTCAAAGCTGACGCAGTGATTATATGGAAACTAGCACAGGGAGATGAGAGCAGATGATTTTGATAGTCAAAGGAACACTGAAATTCTCTGCAGTGTTTTTGTTTAGTTTGTTTGGTTTTTGTTTGGTTTTTCTTTTTTCTTTTTTCTTAATGGTTGATTTTTTTCAAACTGTGTGTTTTGTTTCTTTGCTGTAATCCAAGCAGAGGATGATGAACAAAAAATGCAGCTGAGCTATTTATTCATGCCTTCTATAGAATGAAAGTTTGCAAAAACCAGTAAGGAATCATGATGCACTCCTGTAGCATTTTAACTATTCACACAACATCTTTGAACACATCTTTTTTGCTTTCCTCATATCTTTTTTCAACAGAAATGACCATTTGAATTATTTCCATTACTAAAATCAAGCAATGACACTGAGATTATGCACTGTATTTCAAGATTTCATACTCACTTTGATGTACTGAAGAGCTCAGAACTATGTAAAGTAGTCAGGTACAAGAGGGACTGACAAAGGTAGCCTCTGGCATGGCTATTCATTATTAAAATTCAGAGCTGGTAGATATTATTTTTCTATAAGATAGCTTTGAATCCGAGTAAAAGCACCTTCCTGAAAAATCCTTTTTGAACAGACAGTTCAGTGTCTTTTTCTCCATTTTTCCAGCCATTATCTCCTTCATCAGGACTCCTGAAATATTAAAGGGTCATTGCATAGAAAAAAATAAAAAACTGTGGTTTAGATAATACTGAAAGCACATCTTCAGATTGTTGCTTAAATAAAAGCTCCTTTGTGCTATGATCAAAAGTCTTGTGCACTCATCATATGAAACACTCTAATCAGAGAGCTTGTGTTGTCATATATTTTATAGTCCTATCTATATAATACTTTTGGTGGAAAATATATTAGRTATTTTTAAAGCTAGAAACACTTTAAGGTATTATACAGTATCTTTTCTGTGTGATTTACAGATTTCTCACTTAATGATGGTTTTGTTAGATAAGACAGAATTTTAACCAGCCATCTTTTTATCTACAAGATAAAAAGCTCCAGATCAAAACACTTTAACATTCTGAAGTTGAGTGGACTACAAAAGTCATGCAACAATCATTTATTGCATGACTTCAATATATTATATTAATATGTTTCCTTGTTTTCCATTTTTAATATCAAGAGTTAATATATTTTTATATTATCAACTATAAATGAAGGAAGTACAGTATGATCAAACTATTTTGCAGAAGAAACAGTATTGTGAAATTGTCTATTGTTTCTCATACCCTAAATTTATTGTTTCACGGAAACCAATCTTCTATATCATACTGATCTACAAGTTTTTATTCACTTCTATCCTTATGTAATGGTTTAAATGTGCTTGCTAACCAAGTATAGAACCACTGTGGCATGAAAGCAATTAATAACAGAAACTCAGAGGATGTGCATTTTGTCCTAGCATGAATGAAGTATAGGGATTTCTCCTCACTCTTAACATTATGTGCACAAGTAAGTTCTTTAGACTGCCTCTTTGGTTTTCCATTTGTAACACAAGTGTCATACAGTATCATACAGTATGGCAGAAGTCTTTCTCCAGGCATTATTAAGCACCAGCTTAGTTACCAAAGATGAAGTCCAGAAAATATTCTTGAGAGGAAAGAAATTTAGGCTGGCATTTCCCTTTGACTTTAGAAGGCTACCTGCTAGAAAAACTGCATGCCAAGCATCTTCTTCAGATGAAGAAAGATTATGTGTTTCTTCTCAGACTCTATGTATTTTCCCCTTTCTGAGGGCACTCAAATCCTCCATGCCCCCTCAAAATTCACAGGAGCCCTCTGCATCTGCAAAAGGGCTTTCTACCCCTAGAGTGTTCCCCATTTTCTCAAGAATGGGAACTTCAAGCATTGGAACAGGCTGCCCAGGGAAGTGGTGGAGTGACCATCCCTGGAGGTATTTAAAAGATAGGTAGATGTGATGCTTTGGGACATGTCTTAGTGGTGGACTTAGCAGTGTTAAGTTAATGGTCGGACTTGATGATCTTAAGAGTCTTTTCCAACCTAAATGATTCTATGAGTCTATGATTCTACTTTAGTGTTGCCAGTGTTAAGTATTGTCTACACTACAACACAGCCTTAGCTCGTAGATTGTAAAATATGTTCAGCTGTAAAGTGAAGGAAGGTGCTCAGACGTYGTTTGAAACAGATGTACATGCTCCAAGCACCACATCTCAGAATAATAAGGGAGATGATGACAAAAAATAATAATTCATTACTCTATTCAAAAAATTATAACTTCATGTACAGATTTTTCAGCTTAAACAGATGTTTTAGATTCCTAATATAACAAGCATTTATTCCATCTGTTCTTATGGAACTAGCTGATCGTTTTCAATTGAGCTGCAGCATTTCTATCTATCCATTGCAGCATTTGATTGCAAAAAGCTTCCTGTACTGTGGAAAATGTCTGCAGTATGCCCGTCACAGCATATCTCATGGTGCGGCACAATATGCTTTCAAAAAGTTGATAAAAAATGTACATTCATCACTATCCTGTCAAAACAATTAAGACACTACCCATAAAGCCCATTTAGCTAAATATTCTGTGATAATATCTAATATGCAGAGTCAATGCAAGTCATCAATCCTACATTATCATCCAGTTTAATCTTCTAGTCAGAGGACTTAATCTATATCAGTTATCAAAAATGGACATTTCTTAAACGGAGGGCAGAGGTATGGCACTAAGTATTCCAGGCTGTATTTTGGTTCACTGTAATTTTGTGAACCAAAATAATTTTGTTGTTCTTTGACATTATACAGCTGGATCAAGGTAGAAAGCTATTTTGACAATACCTGCGGATGTTACAGAATGTAATAAAGATGTTTAAATATTTAATTTATATAATTGATTTACCGAAGGAGAAAATGAATAGCTCGCATTATGAAACCAGGCATTATTTTTTTATAGACTTATAATAAAAATAAGACCAATGAATGAGAAAATTTTGAATAGGAGTCTTCAGATAAGGAATCTACTATTTTTGCTTAGACAAAGCTCAAACAATGTCATTCATATGGCCAAAGAAACAACTCTATACACTCCTGACTAATGCTTTTAGGCTTGATAGAATCCCCCAAAAAGCAGGAGGTACTTTGGTGATATCAATTACGATTTACCCAGTTATGGTTTAGGTTTTTTTAATTTAATTATGGTTTAGGTTTTTTTTAATTTAATTAATTAATTAATTAATTAATTTTAATTTTTAATTAAAATTAATACCACACATCTAAGGTATTTAGATTGTCAGATAAAAAATGCTGGCATGTACAAGGCAGTACATTCCTGTCCAAGATGTTACCTTTGTAAAAATTAAAAAAAGAAAAAAATGCAGTGGGATCTCAGACCATTTTCTAGAGATCAGAACTAAGTTACCATCGTAACTGAAGCTGTCTGCAGAGAAACAACATGTACCTTGGAAATATACGGATATTATGTAGTAGGTGAGGTTATTAATAGCAATGCAGAAGTTTAACACAGAACACGTAAGGACTTGACATCGGTAGGAACCTTTTTTTTTCATTTTGTGATGAAATAGCATTCTTTCCAGCATTTTTGTGTAATTGTCACATTGACTAGTTTCTTTGAAGTAAGACAGGAGTATAGCTTGAATTCACTTGTATTTTTTACTTTGGGGGTTGTTTGCATACGTAACAACATGGAGCAGTTAAATAGCAAGACTGATCTACCATGATGTAAATCAGGGAGTTTAAGTGGCTCATACACACTGTGCTACCAAAAGGAAGACGTCGGCCCCACCATCACAGCTAGGCTGAGTAAGACAGAGACAGATGCAATACGTTTTCATTTGTGACAGGGGAAAAATTGCTTTTCAAAGTTTTCAGCTCATATGCAGCCTCATTATCCATTACTTTTGTTCCCTTTTCTTTGTCCACTCATTAAACTAGTTTGCACATATTTCTGTTGACTGTGGTCTTGGGCAAGGGAATATGTGTGGATTTCCAGTACTGCTTTCTGTAGAAATAAACAAAGACCAAATAATATTGCCTCTCTCAGGATTCATTATACATGTCTTTTTTTTTTTTTTTCCTCATCCTACAACTCTGAATATGAATAATCCTTTTTCCTGGGATTATTCTCATTGACTTCCATTCAAAATGAAAAAAGATAATTTTCAAGGCTCTTAGAGCAAATGTTAAGGCTCTTACCACCATGAAACAGGAATTGCAAAGGTAGGAGCTTTATCGATCCTTGCTACACTGTAAGCTTTATTTTAGTTACACTAAATTTTTTTTTTACCAGTGAAAATAATTTGTTTTAACCTCTCCCCATACTTTAATTCAGATGAGCCAAATTATATTATCTTGGTTGACCTAAGCTGTCATTTTTCCTTTTGATTGTAAAAATTTTTAGAGGGCTTTCATCCATACCTGTATGMTATTACAGACATAAGAACTTGAGCAGCAAAACACATTGAAACTACGGGGTTTACATGGAGAGGAGTGGAAGAAGAACCCATATGAAGGAAGGAAACCTTCATAGCAGAAGGTTACTGGATGGAGATGATTGCCAGTTATCCCTGCCTAGCACTTAGACGTATCCACCTCTCATATTTTGGAGTCAAATGGTAAAAATGGTGARGGAATTTTACTATTATACCAGTTTAGTTCACTTCAACTGATTAAATTTAGATTTATCTTCTTTCGAAACCTGGATGTTGAATTCAATGTCTTGCTTATTAATAGTAATCTGAAAATTCTCTGAGATCAAGATAAATTTCTATAATTAGATTAAGGTGTTGCTTTCTGCCTGGTGACTCATTGAGAAGGAAAAACAGAGTGTGGAGTGTTTTAAGGAAGTAGCAAAACAAACACATAAGGAGAAAATTGAGTAGCAGAAAGAAAAAAAATTATCAATATCGCTAAAATTATAATAATGAGGTGTTCCCTTTTGAAGTTTTATATAGATTCAACATGTTGGATGATATTACATAGAACGGAACAATGCAGAAAGCTGCACTAGAGCATTTATTAACAAAAATCCTATATTAAACAAATTATGTGAGTGCCGTCAGACTCCGAAATACTGAAATGTTACTATTTCTGCTTATATAATTTTGCCCACTATGCCTTCATAAATTATCTATAAATATACATTTATATATCTGTTTGACATCAGATTTAAAGGCCTAATTTCTGGCCCTTAAGTATAGTGAAGATGGCCTCTTAATCCTTATGGGAGGAGCTGGAAAAATTTCCCAGAGAATTTTTGTGACTTTGATTAAAAATTATAAATCAAATAACACATAAGTAAAGTTTCAGTATTTCTGGGGCTTAATCCTCTCTGTCTTGATATACCATTTTCATTCTCATATCTGTAAAGTACCTAGACTATGGGATTACAAAATTTTTAGTCTGCCATAACAAAATAAACAAACATCCTCTACTTGTTTTTCAAGTTCTAGGCAGAAGGCATGAAATGTCCATACCCTGGCAGCACTTTGAGAATGTTAAAAGTGATTCATACAGTCTGAGATGTCAGAAGAGCAACCTTTTCATTGATTTACAAATGAAAGTCAAATAAAATATTTCTGAACTGTATAGTTGGAAGTGGAAGATTGCCAGAAAATAACAGGACTGCAAAAATTCGTTATGACAGGCCAGTGAGAAAAAAATATTTTGTGTATTGTATAAAAGTTGCAGAATAAATTTATAAAATCAGAATGAATTTATAAACAAAATGTAGGGCCAATATCACCTGTGTGGAAACACAGTTTATGACACCGATGCTCCAGAGAAAAGAATAAATTAAAAATTCACTTTAAATTCTAGAGAACTGAAGTCCTTCAGTGTGCTTGGAAGGCACTCTCTTCCAAAACCCCTGTTTGTATAGTGCAGAAATCTGTGGACCAGGTCGTAGGATCCTCCCAAGGAATCTGATACTTAAAGGAAGATGCTAAATTAGAATTCTGGAATGGCCTTCCTTTGCAAAGTGCCTCTCTCAGCTATAGAAAAGTGATTAGGCTCTGAACTCAGGAAAATGGGGGGCTATGACTCTGAGCCTCCCCTTCAAGAAAAAAATGCATGACTGACTCAAAATCTGAAAGCTGCATTGAAGGATCAATAAGTGCTGATATATTAAACAATCAATGTTAAAAACTGTACACCTCTGATTACTGAAGTGTGATGATTCAAACACACTAAGCATCTCAAGAGGAAAGACCTGTGCACAACCCATTTTATTTATTCAAATTGATTTTCCCCAGTTCCAAAGAATAATTCAAAGGTAAAATTTAAGTATAGAGAAGGTGATCTCTGTAGATTCCTTCCAGACCTATTTCCATATAATCATGTGGGAAGATCTCATATGATTTGACCCTCCAAAATTCTCTCCCACTTAAAAATACAGCAAAAAAATTTTGGAGGAATTTATTTTGGCCATCACAGGTGTGTTCTTTTGGCACTCATTAGTCATACTGCAGAAGAAGTCCATTAATGTACTATAGTTAGGACTACAAATGACAAACATTTCTGAGGAAAAAGTAAGTACTGATGACATAGTCACATCAGGAGGAATTAAAGCACTTACTTTAAAATTAATGTATTTACTTAGGGCTTGTATTTATACATGGCCATGGTTCAGCAATATGTTTCTATACCTTGGTGAAGATTCCTACTGAAACAAATAGAATTGTTTATTTGTTATGCAATTGACACATACTTCAGTGCTTTAATAAAGTAAATCTGATGATAGGCTAGCAGAGAGCTGAAGCTGCTCAGTTAGGAACCAGGAAAATTTTAAATGAAAAAATTATTTTAACATGTTTAGGCCAACTGAAGCAAGGAGGTGTTGAACTTGTCATGTTGAAGAAGAGCAAAGGGGAAACTAGAAAAAGTTGAAAAATCTTGATTCAACAGTTTTGAAATGAGAAGTTTTTCATTTTGAAATGAGGYTTTGTTTTAAAATAATTTATATTTAATAAAAGTAAGGTTAATGTATCTCCCTCCACCAAAAAAGTCTAAAAATCTTGTTTAGTTTTCAACAGTGGTTTGACCAATCAGCTAAAAATAATGCCTGGAGCTCTTCTCAGTTCCACACTGGTTCATTCAATTCTTGGAAAGATTGGATCAATAAAAATAATAATAAAAATAAAAAAATAATTGAAATGTTTGGCAAGATGCATTTTGATGCCTGAAGTCTGTTTAAAATCTTGTAGTAACAATATTAACTCTTTAAAGGAGACTGTCATGTTATAATTTTTAAAGAGAAGTTATTTAGAAATGTATCATCATTTGAAAAAAACTTCATGCAATAGCAATATTTTTAATGTATTTAAAAAAGTAGGGAGAGAGGACTGCCTGGGTCTTCGAAGTAAATATAAACTGCCAATGAATGCCTTGATTATCCAGAAAGGCAAGTGTTCAGTACTTTTTGCGCATGGGCACTGCTTTTGAATTTATAGGGACAACACAAACACATTAAGTTATAGTAATATTTAATTRTCATGTTGTCAGGTGGACTCTAGCATTATACAGGGGATCAATTAATAAGACCACAACAGCTTAAGCAATATGCAGAATGGGGAGGGAATATTAACTCACCCTAGTTATAATCTAAATTTAGTAKGTGTTCCATGCAGAAAAGTGATTTTCAATTCAAACGTGGCCCTTTAAAACTGTCAGCAAAATAGAGCTTGTTTTATTTTTTATTTTTCTTATGAAACTCAGGACCTCCTCTACTTATATGCCAAATCTTGATTAAGAGTCCATTTCGTTTATGAAAGCAGATAACATCAGAACCAACTTAAACATATCAATAGGTGTTATATATCATTGTCTTAGTACAGTAACTTTCTATCTATTGGGTAACATTTTGTTTGTTTCTGCTACTGTCCTGAAAACTTGAGAAATTTTAGAGTACGATGACATGAAGGAGGAAGGTAAAGTCTACAAACTCATACTCTTTTTAATTAAGCGTACCTTTAGCTTGTGTTTAATTTTATCTTTTTTAAAAGAAATGTGTAATTAATTCCTTTTTAATTAAAATGAGATATCATATCTCACTAACATTTCAATGTTTTACCTTAACAAAGAGCTTGTAGTTAGAAACCATTAAAAACTAATGAATTTGCACGCACACTAATAAAAGACATCAGAGTGATAAGAAATACCCACCAGTTGTCAGATTATTGCTAAGGTACACAAAATAGCTTTCATATGGAAGAAGTCTTAGGGGTGGGGAAAAAAGGAAAATCTGCTTTGAAGCTTTGATAATCCAAAATGCGATCCAGTACTGAACAACCTTCAGCTGAAATTTTAACACTTTGAAGCTATGGCTATATTGACAAAGTAATTTAGACGGGTAGGAACAGAGCTCTAGAACAAAGCATTGGTGCTGAGAAGCTGATATTCACACAGTAGGTACTTCAGGGATTTACTTTTACTTCTCAGTAGCTTTAATCTCGTCACAGGGACTAAGTGTCCATTTGCAGCTGGAGAGCAACTTCTAGTTTAGTTTCGTATGAAAGCAATCTAGTTCAGGTGCCTTGACGTCATTTCAACATGCAAACCAAGTAAGAGGGGATAGCTGGGACACTCCTTCCTGATCCAGACTAAGCCCATAGTGCAGATGAACCCTAAGGTGGTGTCAGCATGGTGTTGCGACTCTGAGCAGTGCTGCAGTTCTGGTGTGAAGTCCCTGATCAACCTGGCTTAATGAATCTTGCTGATTTGATTTGCAGAGGTCTTTTGGTTCATGCTAGCTAGATTGCTTTTGGAGGAAACTAAACTAGAAGCCTATCATCAGATGTGCTCTAAGTATGCTACATCTGCCTAAAGGAAACATAAGGGTCTGAACCAGTTTGGCCTTTGGACAGCGTTGGGGAAAATTTCAATCAGGGCACAAGACTAAAACTATCCCAAAATAGAAGCGTAGATACTGTAGATATATAAGCTTCAGCATTTATCTTCTTTAGTAACAGATCCTTTCCTCTTATGTCAATTTATTAATGTAGACACAATTTAATGCACAATGTGTCTATGAATGGTGATAGCAATTTACTCTTAAAAGGGTCTATGTTTTTTTTTTTTGTTATCAAAACCAGTCTCACCCTAAATTGGGATTACCCCAAAGCCCTTTGAAGATTTGATTATGGTATCCTAAAGGGGTGGGACAGGAAGATAGAGATTTGTCACCGAAGAGAAGTACTGACTTAGGAGTTTGAGCATTTGCCTGGCGGTGAAACAAGCCCATAGTTCTGTGAGGCTACAACTGGGATTCAGTAGGAGAAGGTACTAGGTACTAATTCATCCAACATCTCCTGCTCCAAGTTTAAGTTTTAGGAGAAGTATTAGATTGAAATTTCTTAGAGTCCAATTAGAGTCACCAAGTTCCCCCTACTTATGCTTTTTTAGTGTTTTCTTTATAACTCCCTCTATTGCTCCCACTGAGCTCCAGGGATGGGACAGCACAGAACATGTTAATTCTCCTTTCATTTAAGCTAGCGTAGCTCAATTTGTTTTTTAGCTTGTCTCCGAACAAGATCTTCTACTTTGATAATTTTTCAATTCTTCTCTGCCCAGATTATAGATATTTTATTATCAGTGGATAAAAGAGAATGGCTTCTCAGCTGGAAATTTGGAAGATGGAGAAACTTGGGAGCTACTGAGTTTTGTCTTTGAAATAAAAAGGACACAAGAAGAAGAAACTATTGTGTGTCTGTGTCTGCCTTGCCTTAACTTCTACACAGACCAAGAATTCAATGTGTACCCTTTAGATCTAGGTAGGAAGTTATTTAAAATACTTCCTATGGATAACTTACAGCATGGTATAGTAAAACCTTTGGAATAGTTCTCTCTGGTTTATGCTTGTACATTTCTTTGGTGGATTCTCACAAATATGGTTATACGAGGTGAAACCCTACGGTGTCTTTTATTTATAAACGTGGAACAAAGCCTTTTGAATGCTGAAGATCATTGAAAGGTTGGCGATAAATAATCTCTACATCCAAAAAAGGAGCTGAGATGTTCCAGTTTTCAGGCCAATGTTCCAACTAAAATACATTGATAGGTTTATGCTGACATGTTACCCATCTCCTCAGAAATAACAGTATTCAGTATATGTAGAAATGTTAAGTGCTTTTGCCACAGTGCTGAAAAGTATACTGTAAGATATCAGGACTTTCACCTTTTAAAAGCATATGTGCATCATTTGTGCAAGAGAAGTTTCATTTTCTGAGGTGCATTTGACATAAATGACCTAAACTGTAATGTTCTTTTTTAGAGGCTCAAGGTGGGCTGACTCTAACCTTCTTAATGACTATATACTTTGCTATAAGCAGCGAAACCTTAGCCAGACTATTTCTGGTTTATCTGAATATTTCACATAAACATAAAATTCAGATTAAGTTCTGAGTCTTGACATTACTGCTAAAAGCATTTTTTTTTAACATGTTTTTAGGCTGACTGGTACAGAGAAAGTAGGGGGGAATAAATAGAAAGGCACATAGGAAGACAGAATGTGAAACGTTCTCTAAAACAATCTCTGAACCAATACTTTGTGACAACTATCTGCCCACACTTGTCTTCTTATTTGTGGAAAATATAGTGAAATTTCTTCTAAAATGTCTCTAACTGAAAAGACGACTGCAAAATCATGCTGAAAAAAAATTCCTTGGTATTTTCCCGGTGGCCTTAATTAGTATTGTAAATATGCATATTGGATAACAAAAAAAAAAGGGTATATTAATCTTGGACCTCAGTTAAATCTGTTAGTGCAATGTGGGGCTTTGTATATGTGCCAAAAATATTACAGCAATTCACAATTACAGCTACGTAATGACCTAGAGAGTGACAGGTGAATCACATTAGTGGGTTCACCAGCTARAGCAGATGTTCCCTGTCAACTTACTACTCATTAGAATAATTTATATGTACATAGCTTTGGAGCTTTCAAACTGATGACAATGTGTATATGCTGGTAAATCCTACTGCATTACAGATATAGTATCTCTGGATATTACAGTGACTAACAATTACACAGTGTTGTTCAGTATTGTCATTTTCTCTATGTCTGAGAAGAAATTTCCTTAGTGAATAGGATTCCTTTTCCTAATGGYTTTTTTTTTTTTTTTTTAATTAAAACATTGAAATGCTTTTCTTTCAAGGTAAAAATTAAAAGAAACAATCAAGTTTTTTTTAAACTAGACGTCTGGGTGAGAACGGGCTCCTGTTATTTTACGCAGAAAACTTACCCTGCTTATAGTGAATTAATAGAATGGCTATCCCTGCACAAGAAAATATCAAATATTCCTTTGATAAAAACAAACAAAAATATTTTCCTACCATATTGTACGGCTTGAGAATTACAGCATGCTTAGGCAAAGAACACAGTTGCAGGAAGCAGACATGCCTACTTTGGCCTATGGTTGAGACACCAGAAAGCAGTGGGAGTCAAAAAGAGAGGTTTCCAGATCAGAGACTTTCCTGATGTAACGTGGCAGCCGCTCGCAGAGCCCCCGCTACCCTGCAGATGGCTGAGGCAGCCGTACCCACCAGCAGCAGCCAGGTCCCAGCTCTGATCTCCTCCCTGCTGTGGAGGACTATGCCGCCATGGGCAGTCCTGCTAGCTTCGTACAAAGGCATCTGGCTTTTGCTGGCACGTTAATTCTTGCACACTGGTCTCACAGGAATTGCACCAATGGCTATTTTATAAACCTGCTTTGTGGACTGTTAGTGGAAAATAAAAGGAATTTACCACCCAAAGTTATTGATGGTAATACCCTTTTTCTAAAAGCAAAAATAGTCATCTTGCTGCATACATGGATGCTTGTCTATTTGGTTAATGTCAGTTCATGTGATTTGCGGCCTCTGTTTTTCTTCAGGTTTTTGAAACAGAAAGAAATTACTATCCCATTTTTTTAATTGGAAAAACAGTGATAACTTTCACTGAAACAGAAGTGCTTACAGGTATTTTGTGTGTCTGTTTGTGACTGAAAGAAAACTGGCTATTTTCTTAATCTGGAGTACATGAAACTATAAACATATTGTTAGGTACATAGGCTGGCACTCTAGAGCATTATAAGAAAACAGCAGATGTTAAATTATCATAGACCCAGAGAGATTATGAGTTACACATCCCTAGGAAGTTTCTACAGATAAATCTACAGGGCTCCATAATAAATTGAGCTCATTTAACACTTAAAAAATATTCAATAATTACAGCAACTGACATTGAAGATATAATAACATTAAAAGTGAAATCAGTGGTTTCTATAATTCCAAAGATTATTGTTAAGGGGGAAAAAAAAAAAAAAAAAGCCCTCTGTCTTTACATAATACTGGCAAGAGCAAGCAGATAGAAAAAATCATAGTCAGTTTTCATCTTCCATTTTGAGTTCTGCAGAGGCTTGTGCTTCTAAGAAGAGCATCCCAGCTGTAGCCTTTGCAAAGGCAGAGCTGTCAGAACTCTGCAGAGGTCAGTGAAAGCGACTGCCAAAGTGTGTGCCCCAGCCACCTGAAGATAATGGCTCTATGGCATTGTGTCACCTCCTACGAGCTGAGACTAAATTTTGTATACCAGAAGAAAATGCACAAACAGTGTACAAGACAAAGTCAATAGCAATAGTTTCCATGTTTTGAGTAATCTTGAGTTATCCAAGAGACTGATTTTGATTTGCCTTCTGAGTTTTTCAGGGTATGTTCCTGTCCTCCCAACTGTGGCTTGTCAGGAACAGCTTTGTTCCAACAATTATTCAGGGACCTGTTACTCTTCTTCAAAAGGCCTGGCCTAATTACAAGTAAGTCCAGGTTACCTCTCTCCATTCGTTCCAGATGTCAACAATGACCATGTTGTAAACATTGTTTAGAGTTGAAATACCTGTGTGTTAGCTAGTAGGTGAATGACAACATCCCTTTGAGGATGGACCACAGTAAGGGTGCACTGATTCGTTCACAAGCAAGTTACCATGCATTTCTTGTGTATCCTTTCTGTGGAATAGCTCCAAAGGACTAAAAGAGCTCCTTTAGTGTACATAAGAACTTAAGGGATGAAAATGTTTCACAGATCAGGAGTTGGCCATATCCACCATGATATGGTGGTTAGCAATTGATTTGGTACTAGGCTGTTGACCACAGAAGGCAAGGAACGGGTACGGTGATCTAGGAGCTCTGCGTATTTTAATAGAAATGCTTGGATGCATACGTATGTACCAGAGACTCGGAGTTATTTTGTTTCATGTCATCCTCATAACAGTCTTTTGAGATGGTGCAAGGCCAATCAGAAGAGACAACAATTTATTGTCTAGCTATCAGATGTACTGCCTTTTTTAAATGCTCAAAGACTATAGCATTTGGCCATGAAATTAGTGACAACCTTTAAAATAGGAACAGCTACTTCTTTGCAAAATTGGAATTGGTAAGCTGCAATTCATAATTTTATTTTCCCCTCACTTAGATCTTCAAGACAAAATAATTCCTTCCAAACCATCCATGGCTCCTCTTACTTTATTCTTACTGAGATTTTCTGTTGTGGCTTGGAAGTCACCTTGCTTACAGGACTACAAGAGACCAGCATGTAGAGCAACTGGGTTACAGCTGAGCCCACTGGTGGGATTTGCAGTAATTTACTGAAACAGTTTTGTGATAGGGAGAGATCACAGTGTTCATGTAATGGTGAATAGGCATCCAACATTTGTCTTATTTAAATAGGAAAAAAATCTCTTTATAAAAATACACAGGGATTTTGTGTCTAATGACTTCATCAAGAACATACACAGGAAGCCCAGCTGGGAGACAGATAACATTTATGAATGACAGGAGAAAATACATTGGGAATGAACTGGCAAATTTTCAGGTACATGAGCTGAATTGGGATCTACAAAATCCCTATGAACCTGGAGCTCCTGATTTACTCACCATGATTCTTAACTGAACAGAGAGAATTTCATTTCCTTGACTCTTTTAAGATGGCACTATTGTAAATAAGTACACTGGATTCAGTTTACCACAATTACCATTTATTGATGACGAAGTTGTAGCTTACCTTAAAGCCAATGATTATCATGTACATGTTTTTTTTTTTTTTTCACATGCTGGCAGAGCCTAGCTCTGGTACATCTACCAAATGCTAGATCTTGGTCTGTCGTGGTTTAACCCTAGCCAATAACTAAACACCACACAGCCGTTCGCTCACATGCCCTCTCTGGTCGGATGGGGGAGAAAATCTAGAGGGCAAAAGTGGGAAAAATCATGGGCTGAGATAAAAACAGTTTAATAATTGAAATAAAACAAAGTAGAACAGTAGTAAGAATAACAACAACAACAATAATAGAATATACAAAGCAAGTGATGCACAATGCAACAGCTCACCACCCGCCGACTGATGCCCAGCCTGTCCCAGAGCTGTGAATCCCCCTTCCCAGACCACGCCTCCTAGTTTATATACTACGCATGACGTCATATGGTATGGACTACCCCGTTGGCCAATCGGGTTAGCTGTCCTGGCTATCCTCCCTCCCTGCTTCTCGTGCACCTGGCAGAATATGGGAAGCCAAAAAGTCCTTAACCAGTGTAAGCACTACTTAGCAACAACTAAAGCATCAATGTGCCATCAACATTCCTCTCATATCAAATCCAAAACACAGTGCCACACCAACTACTAGAAAGAAAATTAACTCTATTCCTGCCGAAAAAAGGACATGGCCCAAGAAAATGCACACAGAAMTCACCCCTGGACTTCTATAAAAATAATATAGCTGCTTCAAAGCCAATATGGTAGCACAAGAATATGAGAGGTGGGTTTTTTTATGTGCAGAAACTGGAGAAGATAAGAGGGGGTTTAGTGTTTAACATCAGTTCTGTCCCCTATTGAAACACAAAGGAGAAAAACTGGAATGAGAAAAACTGTATTTTATGCAAAAAAAAAGTCTTTTCAGAATTTACTTATGTAGGATAATGGTATAAAATGCTAAATCATGTTTTATGCATTCTGGGCTGATATTTCTGCCTTAGTTCACAGTGGTGTTTTGGAACAGATAAGTTGTCACAGTGCTATAAAATGTGTTTACAATATTTTGTGAGTACCCGTGTACCATCTAATGTAATTTGTAAAGCATGTTTGTTGCTTTTACCTTTTAGATGACACTCGGAAAAATAAGTTTTCTGTTCAATTTGGAGTGCCATGTTTGCTTGGTACAGCCTGAGCTGATTAAAAAGCTACCACAACAAGCTAAAAAGCAAATGAACAAACAAAAACCCCTTTCCTAGCCTATATCTGCTAACTTCTAGACTAAATGTGATTAAACTGACTACTGCTCCCATCCACATTTATCCAAAATATAGCTCAGTAATGTAGCACTTATTCTGCAATTTTTTCCCAATGTCTGTTTGCACTTTGTCCTAGCCTGCATTTATGCCTTTCCTAAATTGGCCAAGGCAGGCCACCCTACTTGACATTCACTTCATCCTCAGGAGGACCTGATGCTGAAAAGTGTGAAGAGCATTTCTGTTCAGAACTCAGCAGACAATGAATTAAATTGTAGACATCCCTCCCAGGTGCATGACCTTCAGCAGGAGCGGCATCTGCCAGCAGAACTCAATATGTAGCAGCTCATTTACCAAGGACTGGGGCATAATTCCTATACGTGCATTAGCAGAATGATGGGAGAGGCTCACCTCAGGAACTGGAAGGCTTGTAAAAGATGATGAGAAAGGAAAAAAAAGGGCCAGCACCTGTGAGACCGCGGTTCTAGAATATTTGAAAACTGGCAGGGAACTAGTCAGAAGCAGAAGTCCTAGAATTTTAATCCAATCAGAGTTTTATTAGGTAAAAATTGTGAATGTTGAGTGTCCTAGTATTGGGGGAGACAAGCGTTGTTTTATGTTGTCTGCCCATGGTTATCTTTTAAAAGCTAGGTTCTCATCTCTCTTGGTGTGTTCTTTTAAAATAAAGTTTTTATTAAATGTAAATACATATGTATATTAATTAAATATATTTCCAGGATGGCTTTTGCCTAATATGGTGCCTCATAGCTTGAGGAATACAAACAAAATCTGTCAGGTCAGWTACTCTGCATTTTATTTTCATCCCCAGGAGCCTGTTCTGACAGTCTGTATGGTCAGCCTTGAAACAGGGTCTTTGCCAGTGGGCAAACTGTTGAGTTGATAATTATTGTAGCCTTGGAGTGAATGTGATYCTTTTAACCTTGTTTTTTTCTCTTTGATTGTTGCTGTTTCTTGTCTTTTTTTTTTTTTTAACCCAATAATCTTAGCACACTCAATTGTTTTTAACAGTGCTTTACTTTATTTTGAGCATCCATGTATTGTGGAGATGTTTTATTCATGTCTGAGTTATTTTCCTTCTGAAAATGTCAAAAACATTGTAGGCACTTCAAGCTTACTGTGTTCACTGTACTACAAATTGAATCTTCCACCAGCTATAATTATTACAAGCTGAGTGTTTTTCCTCCTCCTAATTTTTATGGAAGCATAGAATAAAAGACAGGCTGGTTTTATAAAGACGTAGAATGCCACATAGTTTAACTAGATCTGTATGTGCTTCCTTTTTCTTGCAGGTATGTAATACACAGGATCTATCACTGAATACAGACTTCCTGTGTACTTATTTGACCTTCTTAGTTTACCATCCTTTAAAAAATATTTAGCATTTTGGAGAAATGTTGTGAGGCTAAGAATGCTTTGACACTAAGTTGAAAATTGCTCCTAAATCTAGAAGAGTCCGTCCTAAATCTTGAAATAGGTTGTGCAGTGGGAGGGAAGATCTTTACTCAGTGTGTGCTTCAAGCAGCTGGTACTATTAAGCAAATCAGTGTTTTAAGGGACTTTCTCACCTTCCTTTTAACTTGTGGACAGTTTTATAACATGCTGAGTTTTTCTTATTTACTCCATAGAGAAACCACTTCTCCTACTCGTCGTGATTTTTCATGATTTTTCGGGGCATTTTGTCCCTTTTCCCCCAAAGGTAGGCATAACAGAAAGACGATGTGAAGAGTTTATGAATATCATCATTGTACAGTGAACATCTATGCATTTTTTTTATTGCAGCATCTCTTTCCAGATGTATGATACTTGTTAAAGTGAAAAGCTGGCACCTGTCCCTAACGCGCCCATCCCCACATTTTTATCTTGATTTTTATTTTAGATGTAAGAGGAGGAAAAATGGAGCGAAAGACATGCAAAAGACTACGCTTTGTATGCTGCTGATCAATATATTCAATATGCTAAGACAAGATTCTGCTCATATAAAACTAATTTTGTGGAAGCAGGCTCAGGACCTCCATTTGTACTAGTTTTCTATTGGCAAACTGAATTTGTTCTGCCTTCTATTATGTATCGGAGGGCACGATATGGTTGTTTGGAAACAGTTGAAGAAATTGTCCTCTCAATTTTTTTCTGCCAATTTGTGTGTGAATCACCCAGGTAATCTACAAAGCAAAATTAAAGGAGAGCAAATGAGACTATTTCTTCTACGTTGAAAGACAGAAGGTAGAGATTTCAACTGTATTCTGTTTTGAAAAGATTCTTAATGTTTTCTCTAGGACTGCTGTAATTAAAGGTTATTACATGGCAAAGGACTGTAGGCTGCTGGTCTGAGAAAGTTAGAGAGACCATGCCATTATCTAGATAAATACGTAGGGAAGATTATCCAGGTCAACACTGACTGGCAGCCATAGTGGGATTACCGGCGATGGCAATACCCCAGGCTGTGAGCTGCTACTATACATAATATATGCTTTTCTGTTTGTAAGCATGCATTCAATCCACTTCTAGATTATAGTTATCTTAACTGTGAAGTTCTTTGAGGTCTTCTCTGTAAAGTCCTAAAGAAATGTGAAACACTATTTTTGCAGCAATGCCTGATAATTTTCTTCTCTAGGGTACTAACCATAGGGCTTCCCGAGCTGGATATGGATTTGTGTACTTAAAAGCATGGCATTATTTAGAGCAATTCAGGAGAGCATCCTGTAATGAAAAATGTTATAGGGGACCTCAAATAGTGAGAAAATGTAGAAAATTAGCTGACATTTCCAATTATAAGATCCTATTTTCAGTTTGCTTAATACTTTGTTGGGTTTTAAATATTTGTATTTTTTCTGGCTACATATCTGTTTCCAGCTGAGTAGTTTTAAAAATATCTGTGAATACAATTTCACTGTTTCACTCAAGAAGGTTAGAGAATAGTGTTGTCTTGCCAACATGAGAGAGAAATCTAATGTTTTTCGGTCCCTAAGTCTCTTGAGAACCTCCCATCCTGTGAAATAGGGATTTGAAATATGCCAAAGAGGGAGTGGAGCAATCAAGTTAGTGAAATGCCTTCAACTGGCATTGAAGTTTGCTCCAATTCAGTTAGGCTATAAGACTTTAAAAATCTTACTTTGTAAATATTCCCTGCAGACTTTGAAAGCATTAAGAAACTATGTTCTCTGATTAGGTACTGCATCTTCAGTCAGCACGTCTCAGCCAAGGCACTTGGGGCACTCCCTGCGTTGCCACTGCCATGCCTTTCTGTTGTTATCAAACTACCCCTGAAGCTGAGAGCAGAAACGCGTGCATCATGTCCCTGTTGGCACGCACCAAGGATGGAAACCTACCGCCGTTACGTGTTACACTCGGCTGAGGCACTTCAGGTTGGTTGTATACAGCCCTGTTGAGTCATCATTAGTCACAGTGTTGGCAATTGTTTGCTACGTACTCCTTAAAAGAAAAACATCTAGACTTAGGATATTGTACAAAGGAAAGCTACATAAAGAAGTGTTAACTCTGACAAATCAAATGCATAAAATGAGGAAATGTGATTAAAAATAAAATCAAGACTGAGTTTGCCTGGATAACCTTAAATTGCCCCTCACCCATAAATGCTTTATGATACAATTTTAATCACATACTTTCAAACTGTCGTTTCATAAGATTTCTGTTTCTTTCAGCATATATAATAAATAATGCTCGGAGATGAACTGTAGTGATATAAGAAATGAGACAAAAATCTGTCATTCCTATATCTCATTTACTGTAGACATTAGACAGTACTTAGGTGAATGTGCACCTGCAGGAAGATAACCAAATTAAAGTACGTACACTTCTACATTGTAAATTATGTTCTGTTTTGAACTGGAAAATAGCAGGTACTATTAGCTGCTATTTATGCACAAAACTCTACTTATTAGAAACTGACAAGTTATAATTTTTGGCATGTCGATCTAGGAATTGACTCAGCTGAATGATCCTTGAAGATTTTATTTTATTTTTCTTAAGTCAGCTTCTCCATTAATTATTAAAGAAAATTAAAGTTATGCCCATTGGGAAAGAGATTATGATTATGTGAACAAACATTAGATCCAGATTGTTTATGGATCAGCACTTAGGCACTTGTCTACTGTCTAGTACGTTGCAAGTTTGGTCTCCTTTGCACTAAATGTAACTGATGGGAAAAGAAGTGACTACTAGAAATGAGGTGCAATTTTTAAGCTGGAACATTAAAAAGACTGTTGGGGAAAGTAGCTGTCAGTATGGGAATTCTTAGTTCAGAGATCATTTGCAAAGCCAATGTTGCGTGCCTAGAAGTTATGAAAATTGGGCCCATCTTGCTGTAAATGTCTAAGGTTGCACAAATTAAAATCAGAACCATACCATTGTGACTATAAGGGTAATATACCACATGGAAAGCAATATGTACAATTATGGCCACCTGAACCATACAACCTATATTTAAGCTGGCATAAACCAATACTGAAGGGAGTAGTCAGTGCATAACTAGTAGACATGGAAACATGCATTTGTTAACAGTCCTAGCAAAAAGCGAGAGGAGAACAGAAAAAGAAATAAACTGTAGCATGACATAAGGTATGAGAAAGGTTAGTGGATGTGGTGATCACTGTACTGATTCAGCAAAACATGACATGCTCTTAATGTGCAATGAATAACTTTACAAGAAGAACAATTTGTTAGAAGTCAAGTGGATATGTTTTTTGACCATCCCAATTTGCTGAGTCAAGTGGGTATGTGATACTGAAAATTTGGACTGTAAAAGTAACACTTTTTAAACGTTAAAAAACATTTTTGCAAATAGTAAACTGTGGCACCTAAACATTAATTGAAGTTAAGCTACACTAAAAACTAGAATAAAAACTGCATTAAGTTGTCTTCTAAAATGCAGCTGAATGAAAATCTGAATAGCACTGTATTCGTCATCTGTGTTTGTACAGAAACATTAGAAACTCTGAAGTTCCCAGAAACAATGCTTAAATAAATGATTCTTAGAATGATACTTTGTGATCTTGCATGGCAAATATTTCTACACTGCACCAACTTGAGTCTTTTGAAAAACATGTTTTTTCATGATGTTTCTATTTTGCCAAAGAAGTGGTAATTAAAGAACTTGAAACAATTAAATACCTTACTTAAAAATCTGCTCCGATGAGACAGGAAGAGAAAGCTTGAACCCAATAGAAAGCAGAGAAAAGACAGTGTATTCTTAGATTTTCTGCATCTTTCTAAGGGCATTATTATTTCAAATATATTCAAAGAGAAAATATAAAATTGTGATGTGGTGTTTTATGAACACATATTTCCAAAACCAAAAAAGATAAAATGATACTTTTAAATTCAAAATCAGTTCAATAGATGATGTCGCCTTGCAGGCCTTATTTCTTCAGCACCGTCGGTTTCAGCCTAATCCAAAATGATATGAATAGATTATTTTGCTGACACTTTGGCAGAAAACGATGAAGAGTTGCCGGGAGAGTACATGGAAGTTGGAAGTTTTGGAGTAGCTTCTGGAACTGCGTGTGACAAAGATGAATGGGTTGATTAGATATCCCTAGACTTTTTATAATCTCTGGTCCAACACTTTCACTTGTTCTAGCTTCTATTTAAAAAATTTATTTTCCAGGATAAAATGCCTGATGTCCAAGTAAGTTGGTAGTTAGAGGTAAATGAACCAAAGAATTACTCTAAAGGAAAATCTTGTGCTCTAGAAAATGAGAAAGACCTTTACTAAAAGTTAAGATTGAGGGCTGTGCACGATAACTAATTTGCACAAACTGAGAAGGGAAAGCACACTTGTTCTGAACTTGGCATCCCAGAGAAGGGAATAGTTCTGGGCTGACAGCAGTAGAGGGAAGCATAGCTACTCAGAATTATTACATCTTGGAATTAGGCGTAATTTGGAGCACCACAGATATTTTACAAGAAAGTACATGAAATCCATCCTGGATCCTCTATGCAAATTGGTTGAACATATTACTTACTTTCATATGGGTTCAACAATTTGCAAAGATGCATAAAAAAACTTGAGCAACATCTCAGTTAGTGGTATCTGTTGTCTCACTGTAGACACCCAAACTGCTTTCACAGGTATGCAAATCTGTTTGTTTGTGCATCTATGTATACAAAGAATATAGGAGAATTAGGTTATTTTGAATGAAATAGGTAGTAGACCATCAGAGGCTCCCTTTGTTAAATCAGCCACTGAGAACTGCCAAAGAGATAAATATAGATCTGTTCTTCAAAAAGCAGATAACTGAGTCTTCAGAACAGTAGTCCATTTCCATTCAGAATTTGAAATCATGCACTGCCCTCAATAATTATGTGTATTGGCAGAGCTGTCCCCAAATATGAGAAGGTACTAATTTTATCTTACCTAGTAGTTAGTTCTTAGAGCACCTTCTGTCTTATGGGGTCTGAACAATCATCCAGGATGGAGCTGCAGTTCCCATGTTATGCACTATTCCATGTCTGGAAAGGAGCTATCCCTTAACACCTGTCCTGAATGTCTGACATCTGTAAGGTGGCATCTGAAGTATAAAAATAGCCTTTTGTTCAAGCAGAAGGTGAAAGTGCATGAGTGTGTTGATACAGTAATATAATATAGAGGCTAGATCATTCACAACAGGTATTGTCTTAAAGAATCTCTTGACAGCTTGGAAATATTTAAATTTTAAGAAAATGTGTTTTTCTTCCATTTTGAAAAACCATAAGAAAATTGGAAAGAAAGATTTCTTTGCAAACTTTGACAAACTTTTTCAAACATTTTCAAAACTGGGAGAAACAGCAGGAAGAAATTTCAGTCAACATTTTAAAGAACTCTATGGAGTGATTTTAGAAGTATGTGCATAAGATGCCAAAAATCTCCTTCTTAGAAAGGCAGATATCTTTGTCTCAGGAGCATTATACTGCAAAAGATCACAGGCCAGACTAAGTGGGAATTTCAGTTAAGTAAAAAAACAGGACGTACATAGGTCTCTTTAAGCAAGGAAGAGAAATTCAGCAGAGATAAGTCTATGAAATAAGAAGACAGTGTCAGTGCCTGCACTTCAGAAATATCAGCAACCTCTCAGATGCCCATAGCTTCTAAAAATGAAGAAGAAAGAAAAAATAAAGAAGAGGTTACTGTGAGAAAACAGGAGGCTACAGTGAGACAAGATTTATAACTGGTGCTCAATACTGTCTGCATGCATGCATGCCTAGAACTGTCAGTGGTATTGAACTGCAAGTTATTTAACAAGTGAACTGCAAGTTATGAAGATGAAAAAAGTATGTATTTTTAATGGACATATTTAGACTTAAAAATGGAGTTTATTTTGTTATTCACATTTTAATGATAAAAATTGTAGGAAAGCATAAATAGAAAACATAAGAAAGGAATAGAAAGTAACCCTACCATAGTATTCATATTATTAAAATATTCATATAAGAACACAGGAATTAATTTTAGCCATCTAAGCAAGCTTATATAAAGGAAAGTGAGTATTTTGTAAAGTTCAGTGGCATATTACATTTTGAACATATATAATAAAAACTCTTTCTTTCCTGAAAAATGATAAACAAGAATTAAGAAATACAGTATTTATAAAACTTCCTTCAACGAGAAAACACACAAAAAAAMCCCCCTTTTAAATTTACCTTTAGTAGCTTTTGTTACAGTAGTAAGTGTTGACTTCTGAGGGTGTTTCCAGTAAGGAGAAATTATTTTCAGAAGTACAGAGAGTAGTTTAATTCAGGTAGGTCCCTTGAGGTAATATGGTTTACTCACCTGTTTAAACACCTTGACATAACTATCTAGGCTGGAAATTTTAGAAGTATGAATCCTCACTATGTTTCTAGTACAATCTGATTCTGGGACAAAAATACCACATTGTGTTTGCAGATGACAGTGCCTAAAGAGATAGTGCTCTACTGCACAGCGTCTCCTAGAATCCTCACAGCACAGCATCTGAGGGCTACAGTTCAGTTACATCCCTATAGTTACTAAAATGTTAGTTTCTTCACATTGCTAGCCTTTATGGTGATTACACAGAAATTTATGTATAGAGCCTCGAGACTGGAACGCCCTTTCTGTTCATAAATATAATGTAACTCTGTAATGACCAATCATCCTCTGTTCACAATCATCTCTGCTTGTGTTCTGGATCAAGGCTCTTTGGCATTTTGCTTCAGCTTTTGGGTGGAAATTCAGATTGGTTCCACTTGGGTTGACGCTTTGCCAATATTTATTTTTAGGGATATGTTTAATTCCTATTTAAGAAAAAGAGAAGTTTAAGAAAATTTGTTTTTATTGGGCATTACATGGAACTTATCTATTCAAAATTGTTATTGGTTATACCACAGTTGACTGACTTAGTCTCCTTTGGAGATGATCCTGAACAAGCCTGGGTAGCCTTGACAGGATGCAGACTAACGAGGCAGACAACATGCTTTCCAGAACATTGCAAACACATGCTCCATGATCATCTCTTCAGCATTACCAAGGTTTACAAGAAAGCACCACAGATTTGGATACTAAATATGCAAGCTTTGCATGTGATGGCCAATTTCTGTCCTCCCAAGAAAAAATTTGAGCTCTCACAGATGAAGTTACTGTGTAAAAGTTAGAACAGCAATGATGGAAGAAGTAGCTAAGGAGTTGTTCTTCAGCCTTAAAAGACTTGGGAGTAGAAAGAATAGAAGTATCCAGATTGCTATTAAATTTCTCTCTAATATTTAATGACTTTTACAAGCAGAACCGAAGGATTTCTTTTCATGTATGTAACAACGACCAAATAATGTTATAAGTATTCAGACTAGTTTTTGTTTATTCATAGAAAACTAAATTACTTGCTGTTGTAAGATTAGGAAAATGTGTTACAATTAAAATGTTCACACTAAACTATCCACTTCATGAAAATTGGCTTTCAACGTATTCTTTTCTTTCTTAAAGAACAGTCACTCTGGGTTATAAAATGTAACTCCTTGATATTTTTTAAAAATAATAATGACCCAATCTGATTTAAAGTGAGATAGAGGCTACTGTTAGATCCTAATCTAATTGGGAATAAAGTAAACCTTCACAGTGGAGTTGCTAAGCTAGGAATCTAAACCACTCGATATGACAATAGGCAAAATTTGTGATGTTCTTTTTTTATTTTCTCACATTTATCAACTATCTGATACCTAATATGTAATATTTAAAGGTTGTCATGTTTGAGACAGCAGGTATCACATAAACTTGCCACATCACGTTTAGGCTCTCCATATAATGATTATAAATATTTCTTTATAGAGTTTTTTAGTTAAAGATGTTTTATCAGTTTCACAGTCAATGGCAAAATTTAATCTGAAAAGTTTATTTTCCGTGCATTTTCTCTAGAACCATCTATTAAATCATCCTACAGGTATTACCAATATTTTTTTATGCTGCAGCAATATGGACAACTCTTACCTGAAATACTGAAATTGGAGAAGCTTTACTGTAATTTCTTTTCTTTATGCATACACTGAAATAAACATTTTTGTCTCTGCTGGATTCAGTCTTTTTCAGTACAAGACATTGTTCAGAATTTTGATTTACAGTCTGTTAATAATAATATCCAGTGGGCTTGCTTAGCAACCTCTTTATATTTCTGCTATCAGCATGTTACCTGAGATACTGTAAGCAAGTCAAATTCAATTCATTTCTGATCTCTGTGGGTATGATCTCTGGCCAAGATAATTTTCCTTCTGGCAGAGGAAAGTGTCTATAGCTGTTAGAAGGTTGGTTAACCTATATAATGTGTGGTAGAAATGAGAAACTTTCTCTGTATCCAGCTGGTTATTAATAAAGAACAAAACCTCTTACGCTGTCAGCAACACTTTGCTAGGATCAAAGTCAAACTGGTGACTGACCATCTGTCTCTGTGCATATGTATTTCACACAGTTCATGCCTTACTGATCCATCAGATCTCACCTTGAATGAGAATAATTAACCACGTCAAGCCAATTTGACCTAGCCAAAACCACGAAGACTTTTACTGTTGACCTCAATGTAGCCAGGAGCTCTGTTGGTCCTGGTTTCAAATAGTAGTTTCTGTTACCTTGCATCACTCAGTTCATTTTTATTTTGAGTATGTAAAAAATTATATTTATTCAGGTTTGTAAAATGCTGTCACAATTTTGCCATATAAAATTTACATTTTACATTATGCAGTGAGACTTGTTTTCAAGCTGTTGACTAACAGTGCGTTATACACCGTTAGAGCAGTTTTCCACGTGTGGCTTCACTTCACTACAGAAAAGATTTTATTCAGATGGAGGTTTTCAACCGTTGCTTTGAAGTATGGAATAAAAAATGGACCTTTCGTAGAGAGATAAGTAGGTGCTTTATTTGCTTACAACTTTGGTCTAATAGCATCTAATGCATGATAGAAGAAGCAGAAGTATTGTCAGGCTGTCAGTAATGCTTACGCAACGCAGCAGTGAGGTTTGCTTTCTTTGCCTTACAACCACAGTCTCAACTGGTTTACACTGTATGACCTCTGCAAACTTCAACGAGCTTAAGTCAGGAAACCAGTTTGTTATCAGTTTGATCCCACCTAGTCAAGGAAATAATTCTTTTTTAATGAAAGTAAAAGTAAAGATAATTATAGATAAGAGCAGTAGGGGTTTTACGTTTAATATGTTGAATGAAAACCAGCTATAAGTAAACAGAATTAGTGAGACTGATTTTTGTATACTATGTCAATTAAAGCTGGAACTACTATGCTTGGATACCAGTTTTCTCAATCAGCTTGTCACTATTTTTAAAATATGGATAAGGTAATGCTTACTTATAGACTAAAATACTCCATCTAAATTAAACAGAATTATAAGCAGTAAATATCAATGATATTTCCCCCCTTTTCCTAAAGATAACTTAAAGTTGAGTTAAAGCATATGATACAGAAAATGCAGAAAAGAGGAAAGATGGAATCTATTCTCCATGCCCACAGAAGACAAGACCAGTTATAATGGGCTTAAATTCTGTGAGGAGTATTCAGATTAAATATTAAAAAGCACTTTCTTATGGTAAAGATACTGAAGCAGTAGGATAGATTGCCTGAGTTCACCACCACGGGTGATCTTTGAGAAAAGGCTAGACAGCTTTCCAGCCTGCCAGAGTCAACTGGGTAAGAATACACCCAAAGCATCAATTCTCTGAAAATGCTGACATTTAGAACTGCACCCAGATCCAAATGTCAAATATCTAAATGTTGGAGAGGGGGTGTGTGTGTGTCTGGATAATGAGTTTTTTCCTCCATTTTAGAGAAAAGGAATAAAAGTGATTTCTAACCCTCTTCTTCTGGTTCTTCTAGAATCAGACTTCCATTAAAAATACAGTTATAAGGAAAAAAGTCAGCATGGATGAAAATATTTTTTTACTCCCTGAAGAAAAAAACAGATTCATTCAAGATAGAATTTTTCGTGTTTCTTTTATATCACAGGCAGATCAAAGGTTAGTTAAATTAATTTTATGATAACTTAGACAAGACACCAACATTTACATTCACAGTTAGTCACAAACTGTTTGACCTTGGGCCACCTTCCATACATGAGAGGCGAGGGTTCAGAAAGACATTACATGAAGAGGTTGGCACTAATAAAGACCACTTACTGCACAGCCTATCATGAGGCACCCTAGCTGTCAACAGAACGGTATGACAGCATTCAGATCAAACAAGTAATCCAGTTAATGAGGCATATCTCAGAAACTTGACGAGAAAGTAAGCGTGTGAGTGATATGGGTACTTTGTAATGGATTAATAGCATATTAATCAAGGCAAGGTACATTTTCATGTACCGGTGACAGAAGGATTAGGCAACGTGAGAGTGTTAAAGCTTCAAGTACCTTTGAGAATGCAGGGTCTCGTTTCTTTGCTGTTGTTTGAAGTAAAATGAATAAATCCAAATAGCCTGCAGGCATTTTGAATGGTTTCCTCGGGTATCATCTTTTGGAAACTTGGTTAAAGAACATCACAAATCTTCTGTGAGAAGTTTCCAAAGGAACACCTACACTATGTAATTTTAAGCAAATTAAACCTGTGCAATCTAAGCCAGTTTCTTTCTGTCTTCATATTTTAACCTCTTCAGGGATGGGCCATGGGATACGTTTCTGTGTTTTCTAAACAGTGGTGTAGAGTTGCTGAGCCTTGATAAACAATTAACGAGCCCACAGCCTGTTGTTTCTGTGGTGGTTGAAGCATCTCAAGAAAAGTCATGATAACTGGTTTTAAAAATTGCAAAAATAACTTTGATAGTAAAGCACTTTTTAAACCAAAAATATTGTTTAAATATACTAAGGTTATTGCAGTTCGTGGGAGCTATCTAGATAATTTAAAAAAGTCATAGAAAAAGTTATTGTCACTGTAATAATTGTGTTTTTCAGCTATTCATTCCCTTCAATGGTACATTAGAAATCTATAATGAAACAACATATGGAGTATCATAGACTGATTTTTCTGTCTCATAAACATAGTGAAGTRGAAATTCCAGGAGCAGTGGGACTTCCAACAGTGAGGAAAAATGCATTCACTGAAAACACTATAATTTTGTACGCAATTAACATACTTTCAAGAGAAGCGATTAGTATTTCTAGGGCCAAGATAGTGTTTGGTCAGATGGGGCATAGGATTCTTTTTACACACTGGAGCTCCCCACACAAGCACTTGACGCAGATCCTAAATTTAGGACAGGCAAGTAGCATGGTATTTGCAGGCAGCATCAAGGAAATAGCAAAGATATGGATATAGTGTAACCTGTCACTTCCAGAAATGGACACATTTCTATCATCAGAGGTGTCCCACAAAAGAAAAGAAAGTGGACTCCCTTATTCTTAGCAAGCATACTGCCTGCATGATGAATTCCTACTCCTTCTTAAATATGTGCCTGAGGAAGAGGATATTCTTGATATCACTAAAATTTGTTGCTTTTCTGTTATTTTCAGGACAGGAAAAACACTAGGCCAACACATGTCATGAAAGTTTCCCCAATGAATACGTCTCTTGGATTTATCGTTTGCTTATTTCCTGTATTTTTAGAAATGGAACTTTTGATTTACCTGTCAAATTGTAATGAACAAGGACAGCAAATCTAACATAAACTTTCAGGTCAGTGGTATGCTTTGTAACATCATCTGTATATTCAAATTCCTTCTTTTTCTCCATATCTCCATTTTGTCATACTTCTCCAGATCTTTTCCCATTTACTCTCCCTCTTGATTCAGCTCCCTGAAGCAAGCTTCAGCTTCAGTTTCTGCTACAGATATCCACTGGGAGATTTCCCTGTTCTAAATATTGAAGCTACAACTGATGTACATGTCCAGTGTATATGGGCAAAAATTCATGCATACCAAGCTAAGGTTCAACATCTGGGAAGATTAGCCAAAGATTCTTAAGGAACTTGTACAGACCTCTGAAAACCCTGACTTAGCATCGTGGACTGTCCTATAGCCTTCTTTGCTTACATTTTGAACCATTTTACTATGCACCTGTTTCTTGCTGACTGCGCTTTGTGGCTGGAAAATGAAGAAATTTCTTTTAAACTATTTTGTTAATGGATAAACTGGTAAGTGTGAAGTTTGCAGGACATCAGGATTACTTGTAATGGCAAAATACAAAATCAAATGGAATTGCTCTGAACTACTTAAGAGATGGCATAAGAAAATTCAGTGTAATCATATTGTGGAATATATAGGTCGGTCAAAATGGAACTACTTTGTAAAATATGAGAGATTTCTTAGGGGCAGAAAATGCAAGAAAAACATTGCAACACATCTTGTTTCAACTATTCAGGAGCTTTTTTCCACTTCAAAGTTGTTTATTTTAAAGTGGTATAATATTAAATAAAACTGAAATAAAAGGTGAAAAAATACACTTTTTGAAGAAAAAGGGTGTTTTTTTAGGTGTTCTGTTATTAGCAGATTTCAGTTAATTTTTCTACTCTGTAAGAAAATTTATTTCAGGGTTCTCTATTTCTTTCATGAAATAGAAAGTCTATCCAAACTGTGTGGTATTTTAATATTACTCACAATAATTTTTGAAGACACTCAGAGTTTTTTTATGGGATTTCTGAGAAAAGGAGTTTGAGCTCAGTAGCTGATATTTGACACTGATCAGGCCTCCTGGCAGCTGGCTAGATCCACCTAACCTGAATTCACTTAGCAATACTGGTGGGCCGTGTGTTGACAGCTGGTTAAATACCAACAACGTATTCCAGGTTAATTCAATTTAATCTCATCAATATTGTTACCTGCTGTTAAAAATAGCTTTTGCCACCATCATTTGTTATACTAGTTATAAGACTTTTAGGACTGCTTTATACTTACTTGTATTCACAGTGATGGATTCCTTTTCATTTTATTTCTTTGGATGGAATAGATCTAGATGAAGAAGTAAATTATAATTTGTATAGCTTGTGATGAAAAAGTTATGCTGCCTTGTGACTGAACCAAGTAGACCTTCATAACAGCTTAATGATAAAACTGAGAGATCAAGCAGCAACATGGAATTAAAAGCTGATGTATGGTCATCTATTAAGTTTGCTACTAAAAATGCTACAAATGTATGAAATAAATTCCTAGAACATTATAAGCTATAATATGAATACATCTGAACGATAAGCTGACTTAAAAATACTAATAAAGTACCTGGCCTGATCGGCAGATTTAAGAATTACCGCTAAAATGGAAAGAAGTTGAAAAAGCAAACAAATTTAGAAGAAAATGGCCTAGAACTATCTGTGGCTTTTTATAATTTTATTTATTATTCTACTGCATTTTGTTTTGTGTCCTATTTTCTGTTCTTTCAGTTTTCCTGTTGCGAACCACCTGTAAAGAACTGGCAAGTAATTCTAATATATCCAAGCTCCTCCCTGACACTTTACCCACCTTATTTGCACTCTGTTTGCAATCTGGGGCTTCTCTCCTATGTTTTAGGCAGAAAATGCTCCCTCTTCTGCCATGTTTTTCTGTAACTGTTGGCTGATGTCAGTGTTGCTCAGCTGTCTCTCCAGGATTCGTGTTCAGTCCAATCCAGTGACTGACAAACTCTCAGGCAGATCCTGCAGCTGCATATACTTATGTCACCCTAAATTCTGGGAGCTTTAAAGAAAAGAGGATAGCTCTGCTAGTCACAGAGAGGGCTTGTTTGGTTTTGAATAAGTGCGGGATGAATAAGAAGGCAGCACTGAAGAACATGAGGAAAATAAATGCCAATCAGGTGAATTAGTGGATGGCTCGAAGGGTTTATAAGGGAGGGCCATTACAGAAATTATTTGAGTTAAATTTTGGTGTTCTAAATAATCATCCTGACTTCATTCTCCCAGATCCTAAAGTCAGTTTCAGGTGTAACACGCAAATGCAGTGGTCATTAAAAGGGACAGATATAGAATTGCTTATGGAGGAGGGAGGAAGGATCCAAACTATGTCATTATTTATTTTTATCACAGAGTCTTAGTATGGATTTCTATGGAAATTTATTAGAAATTGTTCTTGGAGAAGGTCTTAGGAGGAAACACATCAGTCCTCTGCCTCCCTACTAATCACATCTGTGAGCACAGAGGCTAATCATACAGATTACCCTGACTAATGTTTTGGCTGTTTTTCTCTGTGACTACATGCATGGCAGACTAATAAGGTTCAACATCAGCTGTCAGAAAACTCCTAGGGAAATGTTGCTTATGTGCCAAGAAGAAGGTATTGTATATGTTACTGCTGCTGATTGCTGCCATTACAAAATGTGCAAGCTGGCTGCTCCTCAGCACCTGCGACAGCTTTTGCCAGTTGAAAAGTACAGTACATCCTTGAAAGAACAAAATCCTCTAAAAAAGAAGCAGACGGCATTCTTTGTCAAAAAGATCTGGCTCTGTTTTTTGAAGGTATTCCCATTAAGGTGTCTTCTCAGCCAATAAAAATCCTGCAAATTCTTTTGTTAGATTTTAAATCTCTCTTCATTTGGATTCAGGGAGAAGAAAGGAATAGGTATATTATTACCAGAAGACAGACAGAATTAAGTTCTTTGGAGAGAGGAATAGAGGTAGGCTATCTTTAGAGGTAATCTTATTTCTTGTATTTTAATAAAATTCCACATACATTCCTGAAGAAATGTGAGGCCGCACCTCGAATACTGTGTTCAGTTTTGGGCCCCTCACTACAAGAAGGACATTGAGGTGCTGGAGCATGTCCAGAGAAGGGCAACGAAGTTGGTGAAGGGTCTGAGAGAACAGGTCTTATGAGGAGCCGCTGAGGGAACTGGGATTGTTTACTCTGGAGAAAAGGAGGCTGAGAGGAGACATTATTGCTCTCTACAACTACCTGAAAGGAGGCTGTAGCGAGGTGGGTGTCGGTCTCTTCTCCCAAGTAACTAGTGATAGGACAAGAGGAAATGGCCTCAAGTTGCACCAGGGGAGGTTTAGATTGGATATTAGGAAAAATTTCTTCACCGAAGGGGTAGTCAGGCATTGGAACAGGCTGCCCAGGGAAGTAGTGGAGTCACCATCCCTGGAGGCGTTCAAAAAACATGTAGACGTGGCACTTTGGGACACGTTTTAGTGGGCATGGTGGTGTTGGATTGACAGTTGGACTTGATGATCTTAGAGGTCTTTTCCAACCTGAAYGGTTCTATGATTCACTCTGTGGCTCTACCTGCATCCCACTCTGGGGCACAGGTTTGGTCCACTTGGTGGCAGCAGTGAATATGGCACCACATGCACATTGCCTTGGTATTGGTAATGAAGGGTGCTTTTAAGAGTGTAGGTGTTTATAATAACAGAAGAAACACTTTCCTGCCCATTGTGCTACCTACTGATCTCTTTATGTTCTGGCTGTTCAACATTGAAGTCAGTATGGCAGTTTCCCTGACCCATGCATTTGGTCTTGACTCTAATGTAGCTCTAAGACACCATATAATATTTTTTTGCTACCAATCCCTGAGCAGAACCAAATGAGATTTTGTTCTTCTTAAACTGTATGAACCTTAGATTGTGAACAGTGTTTCTCCACCTTCCTGTCAGTCTGATTTCACTTCTTCGGTGGTGGTTGTTTGATATGTTAAAGGATTGTTTCACCAGTGGAGGAAAGGAGAACGTAATCATACTGCCCAAGCGTAGAGGGAAACATGGGAGTCACACTGCCCAGTTTGATGCTAATGGCATCAGCTTTTAGGGTTGGAGGTGGGGGGTCTAGGAAGGGAGGAAATTAGAGGGGGAAGAGAACAAATAGCAAGAGGGGCAGGCTGAGTTATTTGTCAGTAGAGATGTCTGCTTACTTGGCTATAGACATTATAACTTTGAGCACCCTAAATGGTTCTGATGGACTACAGAGACATTGGCAAATCAGGTCTGATAGATTATATGTAGTAGGACCCAGGACTATGCTGCCTAGTACTCTCATTTGTCCTCATTTCCACTTCAGTATTTATTTCTTAATAGAAAAGTTCAGATATTATTGTCATGGTAACATTATATTATGCTAACTTTATATTGCGTATTACCCCATGGTAATATTATATTACATTATTATATGTTACAGTAATATCCTGAGCAGGAAAAATAAAGTGCCCAGAATTCAAACAATTAGCTGTAGCAACCACAAATTTTCTAAATTGATTCTGACTGATATTTACCTTATACTTTCAAGAAGTGAAGTATTTTGGAGCTCAAAATGTTAGAATTGCCATATGATGCTTGTGGTGGGGACTGGGGGTGGTGTGGGAGTAGAATTTCTTCTAGCAGGAAGGGAACTGGTAATACTTGTACTTGACCCCAGGTTTCAAAACTTTAGAAATTAAATAAAGCTGAACCTCTCTGAACACAACACTGGCATAAAAGAAGCTCAGAGGACATTGGAAGAGACTCTTTGGCAGTGTACTGTAGATAAATTCATTTGTCAGAGTATGGATGGGGTGTTTGTATGTTATAGTTGCAATTGCCCTCCTTCTTCAAGGGAATGGCTTTGAAGAAGGCATTTAATGATGTTTTGCAGTCATCCATTGTGGCTGTGGAAAGAACAGTTATAGTCTTTAAGCATCATAATTCATGAAAACGTAGAAGACTATTGTATTGCTGGAAATCACTGTTTGTCTCTATCCATTGGTTACAGAAAAAAAAAAAAGGCAACAAGAAAGACAGTATCGTGTCCTTATACACAGCTCAGGAATTTAATTTCTAAATGATTTTTTGCATGTTTTTTTGTATCCTTTGTAAGGACAGTATTGAGCTGTACTTTCCTTATGCATTTGTTTTGTCTTTTCTCTCATAGCTTTCTCAGCAAGCTTTAAAAGAAGCAACAACTCTGTGAAATGTAAYATTAGCTGAGGCTTTTTGCTGTAGTCTGCATTCACACAGATATTTTGTTGAGTTCAATGACAGTTCAGTTTGTGATGCATGGGCTGGGCTCTGGGCTGTTCTGAAGAAGTAGTGCTCTTTCCGATCCCTGTCTTGCACCATAATCTGCAGTTTCATGAAATACCATGCAGGAGGAGGAGCAGACTGCTGCCTTAATCAGTATAATTCTCTTCACAAATTATCTGATCCAGGTTCTGTTGAAATGAATAGAAATATTTCAAAGGTAATTAGATCAATGGTTTATTTTCTAGAATTTTCCTACAGCTTTGCTGATGCTACCAGATCTGATAGCAAATCTTCTCGTTCTATAATAGATAACAGAGAAACATAGTTCTTCTATTCTCACTGGAACTAAGTGGGGTCTTATCTACGTTACTAAGCGGAGATCTTTGTGACCTTTGAGTGAACTATAATGAAAATTATTTGTGTGACTTGGTTTTTCTAATATTTTTCAGTGAAGAAAAATTAGATTGATTTTGACCTATTATCAAAATACAGACTGTTGCCTTGTTCACCAGTCATCTATTTATTATTGCTTTAAATTAATGATGGATTAATTTTGTCCATGATAATGTATACTATCATTTTAAGACTATTTCCTGTAATTTTTAATAACTCCATTCAATAATATATCAAGGCTGGGATTTTGAGGGCTGATCTTTGAATCAGATCTTAGAAAGTAAGAAATTCCACAGTTGTCTCCTGAAGGCAAAAGTTTTTTTTTTTTGTTGTTTTTTTGTTTTTTTCTTCTTTTTCCTTTCCCCGCCCCTGCAATCTGTAGCAGTGGTTTCCCAGCTCTGCCACTTCCCTTATGTACTGACATAATATTTACCACTCAGATTCATAGGAAAAAAACACCCAATTTAGAAACTAACCCATTTTCCTAGCACTTTAAAGAAATTGTCAGGCTCATAATGGTACAATGGAGAGGTCAGAGGCAATTGGGCAGCAGTGCCCAGCGCACAGCTAGCAGGAGAAGCAGAAGCACACAGTGTCAAACCACTTGAGTGGGACATGTGGCAGGAAGCAAGCCTGAAAACCTCACTGATCCTTGCCAACTATCCTACGGATCAGTGGCTTTCAGCCTGTGATCCACAGACTCCAGGGAGTTACCACTACTTTTAAATGACTTGTGAAGTTGACCGGGAGAAATGATTTAATGTGTGCTACGCAGCAGTCTGCATAAGATGAACTTTCTAAACCTAACTCTCATACATTAAAAAATTTCTTCGGAACCCACGGATCACAGAAAGGTTGAAAATGGATCTATACATAATAGATTATACATAATAGCTTACAGGTTGCGGACTATTGCAGGTATCTGAAGTGAGGAACTTTTTTCCCTTACTTTCACATAGTATTAATTTCAGTTCAGATGATATCACAGTTGCAGTGAGAGTTACAATTTATGAAAGATTTTGGTGGATAACCTTTCAGAATCTGTTGCTTGACTTTGATTTTTCAGTCCTGCATATAGTGTAATGCAGATCCTAAATTGAGGTTTGAGCTCTTAAAACTTTAAACTTGAACTGCAGCATATAGTGTATCATTTGGAAAATGTGAAAATATATTGAATAGTAGGCAGCAGGTGGTGTTAGAAATGTGGTCTTTACTTTTGAGGGTTGAAAGTAAAACAGACATATAAAGTTGACAGGTGGTGATTATGTTTGAGAAACCACAGAGTTCTAGGGATTTCGCTAATTTTGGAAAACAGTTCATAGCAGGTAACTTATCTAAAAATTCTACCTCTTTTTGTTTGTTAATATTCTGCCCTAAGCTCATTCTTGAACAAAAATGCTCAAGTGTTCCCTAAATCCACCAAATAATTAAACAACTAAGGTCTTACCCAAAGCCTTCTGTAGTCCATAAAAATAATTCCATTATTTTAGTATGTCTTGAATATACTGTAATTGCCAGCATAACTCTCTATCTCTGTATAGTCCTATTTTAAATCAGTGAGTCTCTTGGTACACATACATCTTTTCATACTGAGGAGGAAGGATTTCTGAAACAGACTCCACCTAAATAATTCTGCAATTAATTCTTTGTCTCTAAGAGAGAACTGAGCATTTTTTTCCCCTTGTGGTGCTCAGCAGTCACAATTTTAGCTAGACCTAAAAGTCATACGGTATGTGTTTATTTCCTGACGGAAGGGGCATAAAAGTCCAAATGTTCATATTTGCAAATTCTAAATTAACATCTGTGGTTGTTCTCTATAATACACTTAACGTTTGCTGTGTCTGCAAGTAATCCTTCCAGTAAACTGAATCCTTATATAGAGCAAAAGGAAAACAACCAAAAAAGCAGCATAAACACAATCTAAACCAAATGGGGTAGGGATTTCTGTCAAAATGTGTCAATAGAATTTGCTCACCTTTAAAAAGGCTTTGTTTCTGGCAGCGCCATTACTTTTCATGATCGAAAAAGTGTAGAAACAATATAAAGCCTGTAGAAACAATATAAGAAGCATCTGTTCTTCATCTAGTTTGAGACTTTAAATACTCTTCCACTACCTTTTGTGTCCTGTTAGCTTCAAGAATACAGCTATATAGAAGTAGCTTGTACAAAGTTAAGCCCATTAAACAATTGTTAGAGAAGTGAGAAACCATTTTGCTGGTCTCATATATTTGTTCACAGATGATTTTAGGAGAAGGTTCTGCAGTCAGACCTTCAGAGGAGCCTAATGATGTTAGAAGAGGTTCTGCAGGGCTGTGTGGAAGTGGACGGATTTTCGTCTGGTTTAGACACTTTCCTGCTAGATGATTTTGAAACACTCCCTAGGTATCTGTCTGTATATCAGTACCTGAAATGCTGCTCATCTGCTTCCGTCCCTGAAGCTATTGTATACTGGTAGGCAGAGGATGGGAGCTCCAGGAGCGGACCTCAGTGAGATTTGCTACAGCTGTACTTAAGAGAAAGGCTGTTTTAAGTCCTCTGTGATCTATGGGTCATACTGCAATTTTGGCTAATGGTAAAACAGAGCTGTGGCTTTGTCAGCCAGACTGGACTTACCCAAATCTGCATCACATTTTAAGAGACTGTGTTTGATTTCATCTGGCAGGTTGTTATCGGTGACTTCAACTGTGCCCAACTGTGTTAAAACCTGTGCTGCCCTTCAGGGGCTGTTTTTGCAGGGTTAAAAGCAAATTAATACATTTCACGCATTTCATTTCAGCACTTTCTGTTAAGCTTTTTTAATTCTTATGTTTAAATGAATAAATAAAGAGGAAATTATAGGATTTGGGGTGTTCTGCCAGGCAGTGTTTCTGTAGACTTATTTTCTATAATGGAATGTTTGTTCTCCTACCATTATCTGTAAAACAAATCTTCCACAAATTTGCCACAAATTTACAACACAAGCCTGTACTCATATGCAGTGCTAAATTGCTGTAAAATTAGGTAATATGTGCTAAGTACGTATCTTCAACTTATGGCATGTCCTTATCTAAGACGTATCTTTTCTCACATACTGTATTTACTTCTTCAAGGGGGGAAAATAGTTCTTTTGGGCAGGTGTTTCATATGTTCTAATTCTAAAATTAATTGCCGTTGAACTAAGTGGTAAACTTTAAACCCAAGCCACACTGTGGACTCTGTATGTAGAGTTGTGTATGACAATTTTACTGGAAAATATATAGGGAATTAATTTCTGTCTTTAGGACTCACTGTACTAAGTCTGAGCTTTTACTGTACAAAATTGAGCCACTGAAGTGTAAATTCAAAGGATATTACCCTGGTTTTGAGAAATCTCAGCCTGGCCTAATAGGTAGGATTCTCATTAGCACTTTCATTCATGTCTATGCAGGTACTAATTGTGCAGTCTTCGTTCTGTACATGCTGCATTTTCTTTCAGTCAGAATGTCCGAACCTAGGAGTCCAAAGTTAATTTTCTCATATCAGACAACAATATTAATATTTCAATCAAATGTCTACTTTTGATTAGTAGTTTCTAACTATGCTGTCTCGTAAGGAGTGATGTGCGTGCTCACATGGGATTCCAGAATGAGGCTCTAGGCACATGGGTGTCTCTGCATCATTTCGTTTTGACAGTCTTTAATGTGATGGTCATACAGGTGGTTGTGAAGAGCCTAGTGTGTGCCCTATGCATAGGCTTCGCTCTCTCACAGAGAAGCCTGAGATTTTCTCCCACAAGTGATCTTTGGGGTGTGACTAGAGCTGGGTGCCCAACTGTGGGTCCTCTATTGGACATGATGTTTAGGGAGTGACCATTTCACACTGTGACAACCAGGTGACTTTAAGAGCTCTTACATCAGACATTCAGAAACTGAGGCTTTAGTTCTTTTGGTTTTAATCATCAATACTGCTACACCAAATTGTTCCATAGCAGAATGAGTTACTGAATCAGGAAGGTTTATTAATCTCTGTGTTTATCCGTGGTAGTAGTTCTATTTCTTACTATAATATCATAATTCTTCCCTGGAAGGCATAAATATTTCCAGTTTACATTATCAGTGCAGCCTATTGATTTAGGTCTTTGTCTGGGCTTCTTAATGGAAAACCCAGAGAAACAGCGGTTCCTCTTTATTTCTTCTTTACTGTTCATTATCTCTTAGGATTGAATGACGATACATGAAATACTATTTTCTAAGGTGATTCTTGTAAGGCATGGCAATACATTTTTCACAAATAGGTTGAGAGCAGCAATGAAGGGACAAAGTGAAGGATATCTAAATGGGCAACAACTGGTATTTGCTTTTGGCAAAAGAGGAGAGCAGCATATAAATTTATTGATTAAACTGAAAGAAAAAGCATCAAGATTTAGAAGCAATAAAGGTACAACTAAATACTCTTGTAGATAAGTTGCAGTAAAACAATTTAGAAGGACAGGACAGTCAGCTGTACATAGTGACCAGAGGTAAGTTTTAAAAGTCGTATCTCTGTTTTGATTTAAGTCGCACCCTCCTTTCCTGCTTAGTCCTGTGTAGATAGTGTCTTCCAGAGGGCTGCAACCTCATCTTTTTTTCACCTTGTCTGTGAATTCTCCTAATAAAAATATTACATCCTAAAGGGACGAAGATGCGGAAAGTCTTTAAAGTTGGTCATAAGCAATGGGAAACTGAATGTTTTATCTCTGAAATCAAAAGAATTAGACTGAGTTGGGTAGGGAAAGGAACCCTACTGTTGTTGGGAGTCACAAATGACTCAGCATCAGAGGAGAAAGTAATTACAGAACAAACCAGATTGTGAAGGAGGCAAGGCAAGATGAGGCGAGGCAAGGAAAGGAAAGAGGAAAGGAATAGAAAGGGGAAAAGAAAGGGGAAAGGAAAGGGGAAAGGAAGGGGAAAGGAAAGGGGAAAGGAAAGGGGAAAGGAAAGAAAGGAAAGGAAAGGAAAGGGAAGGAAAGGGAAGGAAAGGGAAGGAAAGGGAAGGAAAGGAAAGGGGAAAGGAAAGGGGAAAGGAAAGGGGAAAGGAAAGGGGAAAGGAAAGGAAAGGAAAGGAAAGGAAAGGGGAAAGGGGAAAGGAAAGGGGAAAGGAAAGGAAAGGGAGAAGCGAGAAGAGAGAAGAAAGAAAAGAAATAACCTCAAATTCTCATTTCTGTCAGGGAGAAAGTGCCATATTTACTGGATCACTAGTTTGTTCAACTGCAGTAATTTTTATGTTCCCTCATGTTAACTTTCCTAAGTGCTCTGTAATAAATTATATCAGAAAGGCCACTTTCCGATGTTCTGCTCATTCTGTGGCACTTATAACTCTCTCTCTTTGGTGATTTGTCTAAAATGAATTTCTCAGCTCCCTTTTGTATCAAACCACAATTTGTTTGGAACACTGATTGATCAGAAAAGATCATTATAGGACAGCAGGAAAGAAAGAAGTGTTATTTAACAATGACTTTTTTTTGTTCAGCCTGAATTGTGACAAAAAATCTGTGACTTCAAATGTTCCAGATAAGAAAATGGAGTAAAAAAAGGACATTTTTTTTTAGAGCATTTTATATGTCGTAAACACAAATAGACTTTCAAAATGTTAAATACATTCCTTCCTTTCTGTGTACACAATATTTCCTAAGAATGTGCTCCTCCAACCCCCTTCCTGAAAAAAAACCCTGAACATTTTATGCAAATATGGCCTCATTTAATATAAAATGTCTGGCTTGTAGCCTAATACATTGTGCAGAGAAATGGTAATCAAGTTGAATTATCATTTTTCAGACCTCAAGGTTAAAAAGAAATATTTCATCTGACCATATTTCATGTTTTAAATCTGCACTGAATATAAAATACACTGCAGTGCTACTGCACATATCCATGGTTTTGCCATCCCCAAAGTTTAATTATTTTTATGGGACACTGACACATTCTGCAACCACTGTTTCTTGTATTACTCCTGGTGAATAGCCCACTTCTTACAACTTGTGTGAAACATCTTGAATTATGGTACTTTTAAAGATTATTTTATTCATGTGTTTTGTCCCTAAAGTCCTGTGCACAATTCTGGTTGAAAATTTTGAATTAAAAATTTGCATGAAAGAAATGCTTCTATTCTTACAGAAATAAACTATTTAAGCACATAATGAGACAAGAACAATAGTGAACCCACTTACATCAAACAAAACTAAATGTCTCATAAGAACCTTGTCTGAACTAAGGATGTGATCATAGTGTAGTCAAAGCCCTTGATGACTTTTAGTTGAGATGTATAATTAAAATTTACCTGCATATAATGGATTCTTATCTTTTAAACTTACTCTAAACCTTCCTTTCTTCAGCTGCCTGGCAGTTTGGAGTAGAGGAAAGAAAAACATCACCTATTTACTGCCCATCTCTGTTGTATATGTAGATTTGGATGTATAAACTGTAAGAATACTATTTCCATGTATTAACTGGTAATCTGGATTGAGACCTATCAGAATCAGTATATCATCCAAATACTTTCAGGAAGTTTATGGCCAGTAGATTTCTTTACAAAAAAAATAGCAGTGCTTTTTTGCAGGGGAAGGAAAGGGGTTATGACTGAAAATATTATTGGCCTCAGTTTGTTATTTTAAAGTAAATATTGAGGAGATAAGTTTCAAAATTATTTACTTTATTTACAGATCTCAGTTTAAATTAATTTTTGAAATATCTTTCAAAACTTCAGTCTGAGAAAGCAAAACATAATGCCTATAGAAGGTTGTTTATTTCAATTTTCTTTGCAAGGTAAGTGTAAATGCTTCATGAGCCTTGACTTCCTAGTAAGCATTATTCCATTGTGACTGACAGCACAAAGGGCAGCAATAGAAATAGCTTTTAAAAAAGATTTAAGACTAAAACAATGTTAGGGTACAGCTACAAACTCGTATCTGGGGACTGAATAGACAGGTTTTCCTTTGATGTCTCAGAGTCCGAAGTTCACGTCTTTTTCTGTATAAACTTATCATTGTTCCAAATATAGTAACAATTACATGTTAAGTTTTTGAGCTCTTAGTATGGACAATGTATTCAGAAAACATTTCTAAGCATACGTATATTTTTTTTAAATATATTTCTTTCCGGATGACATTTCAGTATAACATCTTTTGCTGCTAGACATGCCACATATTCTCTTGTAAGATAAGGGAAACAAGAACTAATTAACATCTAAATGATATCTATTTTTTAATGTTAATTATGCTTAATTAGTGTATGAATATTTTATCATACATCACCCAGTAGTTTCAATAATCTGTCTTTTTATTTTTTTTTATTTATATATATATATATATATATATATAAATATTCACCAACATGGTTTTAAAAAAAATTGTAATTTTACAGTTAGATCATTTCCATGGTATGCTAGGAGGAACACTGCAGCTGTTCACAGAAATATTAACCACATTAACTGCATTTTTTGTCTGTTACATTTTCTGGGCCTTTTAAACAGTCTTTTTTAATTATTATTTTTTCTTTTTTAAAATTTTAGGCATACATTTTGCTGTATTTTCAGGGCAAACAAACACTTTTGGACAGCTAGGTCCATCCAGAATTAACGGAGGAAAAGTCAATGGACATTGGGCCTCTGATAACCACATATAAAAGGACAATATTGTCAATACTTCGTAATATTGGCTGAAAAACAACAGGCCAGAGAAGAGGGCTTTTCCACCAGCCATCAGCTTTCAGCTCTTTCTTTTATTCAGACTTCCCCGCACCCATGTTCTTTGGCTCAGAGCTATACCTGGCTGCTTGTATTCATGGGTCTTTTACCCTATTTGGTCTATGGAGTGCAAATGGTTTGGTCTCTGCTTCCCATACACCTTTAATAAAAAAACCCAAACAACAAAACGAAAACAACTGTCTTCTTTTTTTCCTATATGTACCCATTTTTAAATGGAAGTGCAGAACGTATTAACAGAATTACATGGACTTAAGTTCAATACATCCAAATGTAGTCTTTTGTTGTAAAGGAGATGTCCATGCAAGAATTTTTAAAATGTGGAATTGATTCTCCTCTCCATTAATGCTAGAATGACTCGCAACTTGTCACATCACATAAGATAAATTTAACATGCCTTGAAAGAATGGTCTAAATTATCGGAGATACATACCTATATGTTGCAGCAAAGACCCAAGACCTCTCTTTCTTACTAAGGATAATGTACATTTTTTCTTTGTCTTAAAAGAAACATCCCTTCATGCACAAAGGAAACGTATTGTCCTATTGTAACCACATGGACAGAGGTGCCCAATTATTTTCTTCATCACCTTCCCATTTTCTGTTCTGCTTATCTTCTTTAAATACTCTATAGCGTAGACCTCACTTTCAGATCTGAAGTAATCATATCTTCAAAGGAACTTATGAACCAGAGTCTGAATACGGTGTATTTATTATATGAGATGTGATGACAGGCATGAGTTTGTTGCTGGTTTCTCTATCATTTTTTTATGCACGTATTCTAACTCATAACCTTGCTGACTAACATGTATATGTGGTTATATATGTATATATGTCACACAGTTCTCATAAAAATCTGTATTATTGCTCTAGTTTAAATAAACAATTTCTCTTACCTTTTCTACACTAGAAACGACTTCTGTAATATTCTACAGTGGTTTGATAACTTCAAATAGTCCATTCATTCTGAGGAGACCTTTTGTGTGAATAGCTGCTCAGTCACGGAGCTGTCAAAGGACTTTTCCATTGGGGAAAAAAAAAAAAAGAAAATGATTTTATGGGAATATTATAACTTGACTGATTTTAATGATAAAGCATCAGAAAGAATTGGTTTAATTTTGGTAGTATCACAATACTAATTTTTTGGCATTAGATTAAATTAAGTCTACGTTTATATGCTACATACTCCTGTAAGAGTGAGAGTGGGTTCTTCTCTGTGAAAACATAGCATTTTCATTTTTGCCCACAGCAATTTTTCACATCAGCGATTAAAATTTCATGTTTTTCGAAGCAGAGGTCTGAAGACCAAACCCCACTGTGACTTGTCCCTGCAGGACAATTTGTTACCAGTTCAGTGACAATTGTTTTAGCAAGTTTTTGATAGAGGGAAGAAATAATGATCTTTCTTATGTGTTCTTTGGTATTGACAGATCACTTTCAGGTTCTTGCCTCCAGCAGAAATAATGAATCTCTGCCCTTTAAAATGATAACTCCTATCCTGCAGCAGTCTTCCTTGAGTCTGTTGCTATTTTCAATCTATTTACATTATCTGGATGACATAATTTTCCATGTTCAAGCTGTGAGATCACTGTTATACTCTTGATTTATTGTATTGCATACTTTTGAATGCCTGCTGGTAGTAGTTTTCAGATTTATGTTTAAGAAGACTAAAAGAAACACACAAAGGCAGACTGCACAAACTTTCATTTCCAAACAAAAATATTTCTGTTTCTGGCTGAATAAATATTTTTTTTCAATTATTTGTTTCTTTGAAGGAGGAAAAACTAAAAAAGTTCTTTCAGAGGTTAAATACCCTTAATGAAAATATATTGCTGACATCTTAATTTTTCAGGCAAAATCAATCTTTATGAATTATGATTAAAAAATGTTTACAGAAAATAGAACTGTGATCCCAACTGGTGCTTAGTAGAGATTGCAGTCTTTTAAGCCACACCCTCCGTTTTGGACATCCAGTCAAGAAACCTGAGTACTAGGAAGTGCTTCCCTTGTATTTTTTTTTTTCACACTGCTTTGTAAGAACAGGCTGAGTAAATAATCATTCTGTCTTTTTAAACACTGATCCCTTGTAATGCAGAAGAAGGAAAAAGCAGTTATTGCAACTCTAGGAATGAGACAAATATTGCTAAAGCAAATACTGTGCAGTATTTTGATAATTTTCATGCATTTGCATATAGAATTTACAAATAGGCCATAAACTTTTTTTTTACACAAAAAAAAATTCATATTGATACATTTCTGGGATAAATGTATTCTACTATCTCATAGGCTGTCGTGTGCTATTAGGAACTACTGTATAACTAAGAGGTTTAAATATATGCTGTGTAAAAATTATGTGATGAAATAGGAAAACAAACAGCATTAAGGGAATGAAAAATTACATTCTGAGTTCGAAGAAGAATATGAAAAAGCATTTTAAGTGTTGATAGACATGAAGTCTGGTGAAAATAGTATAACATTACTATAGAGTTTGTGATATCAATGCAATCATACAATTTATTACACTAATTTCTTTTCAGTCAATTCTGTACAAAGGTAATTTATGGCATCAGTAGTTTTGGGAGGAACTAGGTGCTGACTTAGTGCGGTTAAATGCAGTTATACATTTTTAAATAAAATGTTGGCTGTTATTAATTCTTGCCATTATTCTTCTTTCTTGCACAAATAATGCATATGAAAGACAATAATGTTGTAAAAGATAGTTTATAGTACAAAGGGAAACATGTATGTCGTCAGCCAAGTTTTATAGTGTATGACAACATAGCCATTGATTAGATTGGCTCAGCCTCAGCTTTATAAAGAAAATATATTTATTTTACCCATCTCAATTCAGAAAACATGTAATGAATGTGATGTTGGTGACATAAAACATGTTCTCATCTCAACATGCAGACTTCTTTGGCTGCAAATGAGCATGCTATGGAGAAATGAGATATAAAATTCATAAATGTGTGATATATGTGTTTCCAGGTTGTAGATCTATCGGGATTTGTGATTTGCCACCGTTTTTCTGTCTTCATAGCTGGATCCAAATTAATGACAGACTGGCCCAGGATTTGCTAGTCTTCCCACAGGAATGTTATGGCTCCAAATGTATTAAAGATGGAAAAACCTGCCCACATTCACCAATGATCTTTTCCCTTTTTTTAGAGAAATGTGTGTTTGCTTTTTGAAACTGCCAGGAGTGTTATAACTGCTTCATGCATTCGTAGTTAGAGTGTTAGAGTCAGTTTGGAAAACTGAAAAAAATGAAATGCAGTAGGGAGCATTTCACCTAGAATCTCAGGAGTCTTCGGTGAGAAAAAACAAGATTGTGGTTTTCTGGGTGAAATTACACAGTATTCTTGCATGGGAATGGAGGGGAATTTGCTCCAGTGGCTAAGATGGTGATCTTCTGAGAGAAGAAATGCTGAAATTAAAAAAAAAAAATGGGTAAGGGAGTTAAAGCTGTGCGTATTGTGAACATGTCCAATTGTCTTATGTTTGATAAATTTTTCATTTGGAAAAGTAAGCAGGCATTTATATTTTATTTTGCAGATTAATTACTTCAGGGCATTCGGGCCATGTAAGTTATCTTTCTCTTTCTCTGTTTTATCATTCAAAAAAGGGGGGGGGGTGGGGAAAGAGTGGGGAAAGAGTAGGGAAAGGCATGAAATACAGAATAAGGGTCCTGTAGCAGTAGTACTGGAAGGCAAGTGTTATCAAAGGCTTGGTGACGTGGCCTTGGATATTTTGTCTGGGATATTTCAAAAAGTGATGTGGATCACCTCTAATCATGGTTACAGTCATTGCACAAAGAAAAATCATGTTACCTATCCCTAGCCCTGGATTTGGCTGTGGTGATAAATAGTAAGGAACCATGGTGAGGTGATACTGCATTAGTCACAGGACGAGTTGATATCACTGGCATGCATTTAAAAGATTGCATTTGGGCTTGTGTCACACACCTTTTACATGTTCTATGCAGAATAAGAAGAGTCTGTTCCCTGCTCATAACTCTAGAGTTTTTTAGTGAAAGTAGATCACTACAGAGATTCCTTGGGAAAACCTGTTATGTGCAAGATAATGCATGAGTGAGGAAACATAATAGTTTAATGAGAAACAACTGTAAAAGCTAAGAGAAAATCATGAACCAGATTTGAAAAGCCATAAAATTCTTGGTTTATACATATCTTCACTTTGGAACCTGGTTTCATGTAGATCCCAGCTGTTCCATCAGAAGCAAAGGAAGATTTCAGAATTTGCACGTATTTCATTCAGTTAGCACCAATTAAATATGAAAAAAAAAAAAAAGCCTTAATCTTAGCATAATTTGCATAACATTTCATTTGTAGTTTATTGCTGCTCATTCTTGAATATGGTTAATCCACAAGTGTGATTTCATGGGGACAAAACTTTCAGGAAATTAGAATAATTTATTTTAATGAAAAGAGCTTTGCATGATCTTTCACAGAACTATTCCCCTTAGAAAGAAAAACTAGAAGAGGGAAAGTTTGAAAGGCAGAAAGAAATAATGTTTTGTCTTGCACTTAGTGGGACTCAGGAAAATTTAAATGTGAGAAGTGCCTAGGCCTTTGAGAGAAGAGTATGTAGGGAAGCAAGAAAAGGTAAGAGAAGAAGAAGGGGAAAAGTTAAGGAAGCCAGAAACTGGTATTCTGTGGCCTAATAATTTTTAACACTGATGGTTCCAACCGTCATCTAAGGATTCCAGGTAACTACTTTAACAGTTCAAAAATGGTAGATTCTTTCATGTTAATTTCTACAAATGTATCATGTTAAATTAAAGATCTAAAAGAAAATGAACCTGTTTGTGATATTTGATTTATAAAATGTGCTACAGACTTCTAACTGAGCAAATACAAGGACTTTGAGAWTTTTTTTTTTTTTTTCCAAAATATGTGCTGGTTAGGGTTTTTGTTGTTGTGCTGGGGTTTTTTTGTTTGTTTGTTTGTTTTAAATTTAATAATCTTCCAAAGTCAAATGAGGTAGCAGTAATGATTAACTTGGGTTTATTGGTGATTTTAATCTGTGTAATAAAAGAAATAACAGTCTTTAATTTTGCATAAACTTAATCCTACTTGGAACCATCCCAAGAAGTCATAGAGTTATAGAGTTCTTTGAAATAAAACTTGGACAGCTCAGAGATTCAGATCATGATTTTTTTTATTAAGAACTTCTATGTAGAGAAGCAAAATTAAAAAAAAAAACAAACAACGAAGTAACAAATTGGGAAAGGACAGATTTTTTTTAAACTTCTGTCTTCACAGTGTCTAATATACAGTTGCTGTGAAGTCCTCTAAGATTATGAAATACAAATAATTCATGTTAACACAAGTGTAAATAGTGAATGCTTTGTTCTAAAAGGATGTGCAAAAATGTCTTGAAAAGGTACAATCATTGAGCAATTGAACTGTTTATAATGTAGTTTTCATAAGCAATATATACTTATTTGAGTCAGGATATTCATAAGTGTCTGTCTATGACATTCAGCTCCCATTGAAATTGTCAAAAATTGGAAGGTTTTGATGAGGGAAGAGGTGAGAGAGAAGCGAAATGTATCAGAAATTTTGCAAAAATAACTGAAATTGTGTGAATTCTGATTTCTTTCCCCTGTGATGGTATATTGGTCTCTTGGAATTAAATTGTTGACTAATCCAGCTATACTGTGAAAGTCCCATTTAGTTTGCTTGATGATGCAGCTTGTAGGATTTATATGATAAATGGACAATTTCATTTTTTTAAATGAAGTTCTGCTTTTCATGGTTACAGAAAAATCTGCATGCTTACAAATCTCAAAAAAAACAGTGAGGGCAAAGAATCCTCTTTGTTTGTTATGTGGTTTTATCCTAGGGTTTCTAACTCAATCTTAAAATGCTTTTTTCCCCTGCTGATTCATGATTTTTTGCCTGATCCTTACTAGAAATCATAATCAAAATAATTCCTGAGTGTGAGAAAAATCACCCTTATTGTATCTATGAAAGTGTGACATGAAGTCATGTTGTCATAAAGTTTCAAATTTAGATCAGGGGTCCTAGGAAACTTGTGTGTAAAAAACACCGTGAAGAAGCCCATCAAAGACATCTTCCTTTTATAGACATGTTGAAAGGAGAGAGAAGAACAGTGAATGGTCTTGCAGCTCAGTAATTGGCACTCTTTCACTTGGGCAGGAAACAAATATGACAGAAACAGTGATGTTTATATGCCATTCTTTTAACCACTTGTCCAACTTTCTCCACCTCAAATAGAAAAAAAAAATAAAATTCTGTCTCGAAACAGAATGAAGGAATAAAAAAGAAAAAGTGAGAGAAATGCAGAAATGGAATTTTACACTAAATATAGCTGATGATGCCACTTATCATAATTTTGCATCTCATTTGGTAATGATGAATGGGTTAAAGTATCACAGAATGGATGACAAGTTTACCATTTTGATGCACAAACACACACAGGTTGCAGTGATTTGCTCTACAAAGGATGTCAGAATGTTGAATAATAAAGGGTTTGCTTCTGCTTCTTGGCTTTATTTTCAGTTCCTTATACACAAAAACCTAAATGGCTGCTGAGTTCTCACAGAAGTGAGTATGTGGAAATGTTGGTCCCCAAAGTTTGCTTGAACTTGATCTTGTTCTTTAATTACTACTCATCTAAAATACCAGCTGGTATTGTAAAATGGTAACAAAAAAAATCGGTTCTCTTTTTTTTCTTTTCTTTTTTCCTTTTCTTTTTCCTCTTTTTTTCTTCTTCTTTCTCTTCCATCTTCTTTTCCTTTTCTCTTCCCTATAAACATAACCTCTTTGGGGGGGTCTGTCACTAGTCCTTTCACTGCTACAGTAGTCTATGGTAATCAGGAAACAGTTCACTGCAGATCATTTCCCCTGATTCTTGAGTAAGGTGTATAATTCCTGGATGTAAGTGTTTTTTGAGAGCCAGTGAACAACTAAATACCTTTAATTGCTGACAGCAGCACAGTTCCTCCAAGACATCTGGTTGAAACATTTATTTCCCTCTCACATTGGTTGACATAAGAACTTTTTACTTCCTTAGAGCCCTTCCACAGCTCCCTTGTGACCACAGTTTGAGAAATAGTTGAGATAGATCTCTCTCTAATCTTAGCTTTAGAAACATTTGTGTGGGATCTGTACCTATAGAAGCATGCATACTCTGTTACTGCATGCAGATCTACATGGACTGAGTAAAGGGAACTATTTTGGCCAGCAGATCCAGATGGCTTGCAGAGATAAAGCTCTTTTTTTTTTCCCAGAGAACAGAGACAGAATGAGTTAGGACTAATGGATATTAGACTTCAGACAYAAAGCCGTACCTTGTAACAAAATGTCTTGACATTTTTAGAGCAGAGTTTCTGATCGGGAAGCACAGTGAAGTGCGCACACATCCCCAGGTAGGGCGCAAAGCACCTTTTAGGTTGTGAGTTTTGTGCTGAGATGAGGTACTAATTGGTTCTCACTGAAGTACAGATTAATCTGACTCAGCTATCCTTCTCCAGTGGACTCTAACCTAATCTGAAGAGATTCAAGAGCTCAGAAAGAAATGAAAGCAGAGAAATGTGTATGAGTTTCATTAGTTTCTCTTTACTAGTAGCTTTCCTTTATGATTTAAGTTTGGGGACAGCTGCAAAAGGATCTTCTTAGAGTATATCTGCATGCTTTTCGACATATTCCCTTAAAGAGATGTGATCTAGTTTTGTAGGGTCAAAGAACCTGTAAACAGAAGCTTAGTGAATTGCAGTTAAAGGCTGTGCGTGAGCTCCTTTCCTTATAATGTCCTAATGTGAAGAAAATATTCTCACCCCTTTAGYTAAAGTTTGGGGAAGCAAAATCAATTGACTGTGACTCAGTCTACTAGTCTGTTCATTTGCGGCTAGTGCAAGCATTGCTATGCTATACTGTGCGCAGCCTTTCATTCAAACAGCAGACAAATAGGCCAAGTCTTTCTTTTCAGCCCTTTTTCATTTTACATTTTGAAATGATACATCTTGAATTTTAAACTTTATTGTTCAATGTATTCCTTTTAATCCCAGTGGCCATGGCCTGACTGGACATTTTATGACAGTTTAGGGAATGTTTTATGGTATGACTACTAGCAATATGAATAATATTATTTTTTCTTTGTTAGTGTCCTGGTTTTGGCTGGGATAGAGTTAGTTTTCTTCCAAGCATCTGGTATAGTACTGTGTTTGGATTTAGGGTGAGAATAATGTTGATAACACACTGATGTTTTAGTTGTTGCTGAGCAGCGCTTACACTATGTCAAAGACTTTTCAGCTTCTCATACCGCCCTGTCAGCGAGGAGGCTGGAGGTGCACAAGAAGCTGGGAGGGGACACAGCCAGGACAGCTGACTCCAACTGGCCAAAGGGATATTACATACCATATGATGTCATGCTGAACAGAAATGGGCGGGGTTGGCCGTGGGGGSTGCGGCTGCTGCTCAGGAACTGGCTGGGCATCAGTCAGCGGGTGGTGAGCAATTGCATTGTGCATCACTTGTTTTGTATATTCTTTTATCATTATTATTTTTTTCCCTTCCTTTTCTGTCCTATTAAATTGTCTTTATCTCAACCCACAAGTTTTACCTTTTTTCCAATTCTCTCCCCCATTCCACTCGGGGGGAGTGAGCGAACGGCTGTGTGGTGTTTAGCTGCCTGCCAGGTTAAAGCATGACAGTTAGCTATTAATATTATTTACTAATATTACTGGATTTCTTTTTCCTTTTCCTTCTGTCTGTACACATCACAAAATCTTCAGTTCTGTTTATTAAAAAGTGGTATTTTTATAAAGATATTTCACAGCAAGAATGTTTATATGATGTTGTTTGGGAGCACCATCGGCTTCCAGTATTGAACTGGATATATTACAGGAATAAGCCTTGCTTAATTGTGAAATTTTTCCTCTTTCCAGAGCGATTGGGAAACAGCACTAGAAATTATGTTTGTTTCAGGACCGGATGCACTTTTTTCTTGTAATAATTCTAGCAGTCTGACCCTGACTGTGCACTGTCATTTCAGAAATGAAAAATAATGAAATCACAAAAAGTGAGAAACTTAGATACCTAGGTAGTGTTTGTTATTTCAACTGCATTGATTCACCTATCTCTAATGTAAATATTTCAGATGTGAACTGCTATCAGTTCCTGAAGAGATCCAAAAAGTTGATGATTATACAGGAAACAGTGCTGTGAACTGGCAGGGAAAGGGAGGAAAAAACCCAAAAAATCCTCCTTCGAGTTAAAAAAAAATATCTGCACCACCATTGAAACCTATTTCTTACAATAGTCAATGCTGACATTTAAAGCTTGTGTTGCTCCTGAATGAATATGCCACACATCATGCCTAGTGAAAAGCAGGAAATGTAGTATTTTATTAACTTTCTGTGACCCATCATTGCTTTATTTCAGTACACAAAGGTGTAATGAAATATACACCAAGTGGACTAGAGAAGACAAAATTTTGAAAGACAAATGAGAAAAGAAAAATTTATAACTGCAGTGGTGTTAGAAGTCCTTTGCGGCAAAGGAAAAAAGTGAGAAAAACAGCTATGGGAGGTGAAGATCTTAAAGAAATTCGTGATGTCAGAAAGAAAGAGCCCTGCAAAGGGGGTGTAGGCAGGACTGCTCTCTGCACTTCTTCTGCAGCAACCTTTTGCTTACTGGTTTATGATGCTCGTTAGGCTACACCATGTCGTCATAATCTTAGCTGCTGCAGGGAATAGTTCTCTCAAACAGCTGAGTTAAGAGTCTTTACAAGTTGATACAAAGATTCCTTGCTCTTCATTAATGTTCATTTCTGTTTGAGTATTCAGTTTGGATTTGGAGGAGTTCCATTGTCTAATGAGGTTTACAAAGTTTAAGGACATCAAAATTTAGCATTGCTTCATCTAATGAACTGAATAGAAGGCTAGCAAAAGCAAAGCAGGGAATACATGTTTTTTTCCTCCTAATCCTGATACAGACTTCCCCACAGTGGCACAGAGCAAATAATTTAGCACGTGTCAAATAATGGTTGTGGTATTACTTTCTTGTCTAATTCACAGGGCTGTTACGAACACTAATCAAATAGTTTTTTTAAATGCTTTGGTGGAGTATGGTTCTTTATAAAAGAAAATAATGTATTATTCATTGCTTTTCTGCATCTGGCCTTCTCAGTGGGTGTAAAAGCATCTGCCTTAAGTCACAGATGGCCTCTGGTGACACAGAAAGGGACAAGCGAAGGAACAGTTAGTCAGATCTCTTTTTTTGTTTTTTTAATAGATAGATGTTTCTTGTTCCAGATTCTCACGTTGAGTTTTCCTCTGTGGCCTTGAGCAGAGTGCTTGGCATCTTTTCTTTCTAGGGATCCTCCAGCCACCATGTGTCTGAACCTGGTGCTTGAATCATGGCAGAAAAAGGTCAAACTCAGATACTCTCAACCCATCTCAGAGCCAGGGCATGCAACACTTGTGACTGTATTTCACCTTGGATTTTCAAACTTTCTGCTGGTATAATGAGTCCAAATGTTTTGGAGAAATTCAGGATTTGAAATTTAATGGCCATTTTTCAAAGTAGCTGATTTTCTGTCGAATACCTACACAAAGTTTGCTGGATTTTCAGTGGCTCTGTCAGCAACCCGCAACTCCCGCTGAGAGTTGTTGAAAATCTGCCCACACCATTAAGGTACCTGAATGGGATCTCTAGTATCTTGAAATGCTAGAATTACAGACTATAAGAAAGATGCATCATTCCTTACAGAGCACTGTGTTACTCCCTTGATGTTTTGGAATAATAATGTTAATAGCTGCTGCAGAACTCAGCCATGCGAAAGCTGTGGTTTCAGCATTAATTGTGGTTAAACAAAGAATTTTAGTGTAAACCGTTGAGAGTTGTCTTCAGTAAATTACACTCAGGAGCTATATATCTCTTTAGCTCTCCCTGGCTACTGGCAGGCAACTTACTTCCCATCTGCTGCTTTCCACGGATGAAGGCTGCTCTCAGTTTCTAGGAAGCTAAATAAGGCTTTTGATGAAATTGTCTGTAAACTGCAGAAGAGGTCTTCATAAATGGTTGCACAAGGGAGCTGCTAAAGCATGACTRAAGTTTGGTAAAGAATAGAAAGTGCAGAAGGTTAGTATTGTTAGCCATCCTTAAATCTGAATATTTATATGTAATGAATGAAGAAAAACAACTGTCCAAGATTCATAAGCACTGTAATTCAGTCATGCACACAGTTGGTGTGCAGATTAATAATCTCACTAAGTGTTCAGACTTGCAATGGATTGAGAGGGAATTGAGGAACTGAAAAGCACCATGGCCTTGCCAAACCACCTGAGCATAAGATTTTTTTTCAATGCAGTATCAAAATATTATTACACAAGACTCAGAAGTATCCCCACCTTGGGGCTCAATCTTGACTCAGGTTCGTAGAACAGTTGTTTCTTACTTAAACATAAAGGACAACTAAGAAGAAGAACTGTTCCTATGTTATAGATTGATTTGTCTTCACTTTTGTGTTATTCTTTTCTGTTCTCCATCACATTTTCTTATAAAGCCTTTTTCTTCTTGCTTCCTTTTCCTTCAGAGCATTGCAAAGTTTTGTCTCTTTCTTTCTTTCTCTCCTCTGTCACTTCTGACAGCTGTATTTCTTTTTAACACACTTCTGATATTTTTCCGTAATGATCCCACAGGCTGCCAACAATGTAAGGAAGAACCTTCTTTGGAGAAACACTGGACACCTCAGCCTTTGCTTAGTGATGCAGGACTGAGGAACCCTTAATAGATGTCAGCCTGAATCCAACAGTAGAATAATCTGCTTCCCAGGCCAAAAAGTCACTAGATGTACAGAGTCATCTGAACGTGAATTCTATGTGGTTTTGATGGAAGGAAATTGAATGTTAATCAAATAATACACATCTGATAATCATCAATCTGTTATCAGATATTCCCCTTCCAAATTTTTGTAAGGTATTACGAACCATTAACAAATATGTGTGAAAAAATATGAGATCCACAAAGATTTATGAAATGAGTTAATATTGATTTAAAAACAATTATTTAAATTGTTTCCTAAATTCCAGCTTTGATGCAAACTCAGATGTTGCTTAAGGTATATTTAAGACTGGGTACCTACCTCAGAAAACTTTTGAATTATTTTTTGACAAAATTGTCTGTTGTTCAAAAAATTTTCAACAGAGTGAAACCCCTGGAAATACATGGCAATTTAAACCAAAATTCATGCTAATTTGGAGAAATACACTTATACCTATTTCTTTCTCTACGTTTCTTTCTGGTTCTAGACACCATGTTCCCTTGTAGATATGTTTGAAGGAAATGAGAAGTTAAGCTTTGCCTTAGAAGAAGAAAATGTGCAAGTCCAGAGTCGAATATGCAAAAATTGTTGGGACTTTTTCCTGTGTAACCAAGAAATTCTTTTTTTCATGGCTATATATGAAAACAGTAGATTTCCAAGTATGCCAGATGACTACTCTTGGGAATTGTGCTTCTCCAAATGAACAAGATGGGGAGCTTTCCTTCCACAGACTCTGTTAGATGTGGAAATTATTGAATTACATGCATATGTTGGCAGAACTGCAGTAAAAGTAAGGGCTTGAAAAATTATCCTCCCATCCTTAGCCATTTCAGCATGTCCATAACTTTGCTCACATGAGTAATTCCATTCAATGTTATAAAACATTTGCATCCCCAGGACTTCATTAGGTATTTGTTTATATTTCTTGCATGAAGAAACACTGTCAGCTACTTCCCATTTCTCCTAATATCTCCCATGAAAATCTAATTCTGTTTGAAGGTCGCCAGTAGAACTTGTACAAAATTCTGGACTCTCAACAATAAACAGCAGAAATGCCCATAAAATGATTTATGCCATCTTAAGCTCCCATGGCATTGACCAATAAGGTACATAAAGGCACACAAAAATGATTTATGTCTCTTAAATTCCCCCTGGTAAGAGAATAAGAAGGAAAAATGGAAAATTCAGGCACTTCCCCTTGAGTATAAATGTTCACTAGAGCAGGAAGGAACATGGTCAACTTTGAAAATATTTCTGTTTTAAATTGGTGAAAGAATTTCTTTTTCACTTTCTTACAGACACATGCTTTTTTAAGTATAAGTCTTTAGGTTAACCCTGGTAAACAAACTGTTACTCACCTCCATAGCTATCACAAACACCAGTGAAAGTTTGCAGGTAAAAGAAAGTAAATGTATATCAACCATTCACCGGACTTATAATTTCCTCCTCAGCTTAATCTAAAACACAGCAATAACCTTTCTTCAAGAAATTGTTCAGTCTTACATTTCTGAAATTGTCTCCAAGGTACACACAATTTAGAACTGAATATAGCAAATTTTGGAATCTGTCCAGCATTTCATTATATTTTAATCTAGAGTCACATTAGAATACACTAGTCAAAAATAAAGCTAAGACTATAGCTAAGAATTTAAATACAGTCCTTTAGGAATTGAAACAATACTTTAAATTATCCGTTTTCAGATGTTTTACCAGCTTGTGACTATTCCTGCAATACATTGAATAATCTTTCTGTTTGCTGCTAACATTTTTTTTACAGAATTTTCCTTTTTTTTTTTTATTACAGGTTTTACTACTTTCACATTTTTCCATTTCCAGAAGGATACTAGCAAGAAGTGTCCCCTTTTAAATCCTTGTGCACGTTCATAAAGAGAATCTAACCTGTCAATTATCAAAAGGGAAGCCTCTCATAAACATGTAATCTATTTTGATAATTCAAAAGTAGGTCCTTTGGAATACAGGCAATAATGCTCCTGAACTCGAGTCCAGTTTGTATCCTGCTCCACACTCCATTCAATGTCAAGTCCTCACACCTCAGAGGACCTTACTGAAACTTGTGGTCTAAATCAGGTTATGAATTAAATCTCTCTAGGGTTTCAGTGTTACATTACAGGTACAGAAGTAGACAAGGATTAAGCTGTGTATCCAAGTTTACCTGAACTTTCAAGTAAGTCTCATTTAGGATGAAATACTCTCTACATCTTAGTCATCTATTTTTTTGCTCTAAGACTTACTCGTTCCAAAATGTGGTAGCCAAAGAACAGTGATTATTCTAGAGGTTTTGTATCTGCATCCAAGTCTCAGCTCTGTAATTCAAGCTCATTCTAAGAATTAATGTTTTTTAAAAAAATCTTTAACTATCATTTGGGGAAATTCAGGTGTATTTTCAGAGACAGCTGAAAACCCATGCAAGCTTCCCAATGATCAGAGATCAAAGAGTCAGTCTTAAAGGTCAGCTCTTTTTACTTGGATATTTAGAATCCTATATAGGGTTATTGATTTCAGTAGAGATATGCAAATGAGTATCAAACGTGGATCTGACATTCACTTTTTCCTTTAATCAGTATTTCTAACAGATGATCTGTTAACAGAATATTWTTAAACATTAGTCTTTTCAAGTACTCATTACCTTTTTACCAGAAAGAGAACTTTTCATAGCACAATGAATAATACACCTGCTTTTAGCAGTAATTGCTTCGGTGCTGTGTGCATATGAGAATGAGGTGTACCAGCCTGCCAGAATATAAATGGGGCGAGATGCATGGGGCACCTGCTATATTGTGGAGTTGTAATTAATAACCAGCAAACTATTGCTGAGCATTAGGTTGGACAAGGTGAGCACTAAACTAGGTCCATGGCTGATGGCAGACAACCACTGAAATGAATTCTTAGCAAGACTGCCATTGAAAACGTATCTGAAATGGAAATAGTCTGTATTGTTTGATTAACCTAATTTTTTACAGATTATAAATAACCTTAAATTAGTTTGCACAGTTTAGGTTAACTAAAAATGTGAGGCACCTTAACACCAAGTGAAACGTACAAAACATTACCCTGGATCTGACTGAATATACATCATTGGCTAATGGATTGTGTCCTGAGATTATTTTTTTTCTTTCTTCCCCTAGGAGTATGCTACAGGGTATTAGCAAATACTTTAGGCAGGTTACAGAACAAGATGGATGAATTGCCAGATTTAGTTTGGAAAATCCTATATAGCAATCAGTCCCTCTTCCTTCTCAACACCTACTGTCCTCCTTTTTAGCTAAGCTACTTTAGAAAAAAAAAAGTCTGTTTACATTTTGAGAAACTGTAAATCATACACTTTCTATTTAAATTATTTTTAAAATTATTAGAATATTGAATTCTTAAGTTTTCCAAGCAGGCATGAACTACTTCAGTTCTGTACATATACAGCATTCGACTATTATATATACCTTCAGTGTGTATTATGCGTTCAATCTATATCAGTGAGTTTATATTGTTTTCTATGATTATCTTAATCTGTGCAAATGTGATCCAGCAGATTTTAGCTTAAAACTGTTGTATTTTGCCTTCCTGAAAGGAAAAAATCTAATTCCACTATCAAAATGAAAGTTGATTTAGTAATTTTTTCAGTATTAGAAATTGAGTATTCTCATCCTATACTGTACAAACATTTTATAAGTAGTTAGGCTATCCAATAGGCTAGACATTCTCTTTATAACACAATTATTAGATGTATCAGTATTGAAAAGCAGAAACTACATACAAGAATATAGTGAATGAAAATAATTCTTATAAAACATACAACGACTATCTGAAATTCATGGCCACAGACTCTAGTATTGGGTACAAATTGTAACTAAAAAAGACCAGTTACGTTTAGAATATGTCATCAAATGTTTTTCAAAAACAAGGAGCTCTGTAAAGGAACCAAAGCTTCACGTTCTAGAGCATGGATCATTGTCTGACTTTAGTGACTAGGAAAGAACATGCCACTGAGCTGTTCCAGATTACTTCTTGTGAAATAGCCAGTGTTCATTTTCAGGCGCAGTTCCTGTACAAAAGGAATCTTTAGCTGACAAGAAACACCAATACCTTTGGTCCTAAAAATACAGAAATGGGAGGGACATTTGGAGTTACTGAGTCCAGTCTCTTTGGTTTTGTTGGCCACCCGTGTATATGATTTTCTTTATAACTTTATTATTTAGATTAAGAAGACTTTCCCATCCTCCTGTATTTAAATCTTGAAATATCTTGAAATCTGAGCAAGATAAATATATGCACCAGTAAGAGGAGGACTATTGGAGGTCAGCTAGAGCTATATTCACTATAACATTCAGCCAGGCAGTTGTCTGATAGCTGTTAGCAATTAGCAAATACTACCAGAAAAACTCCTATAATTACCTTCTGTTTCACACAGTATTTATACTCACAAATTGCTAACCGAGCTGCACTCAAACATGCCACAATTCCCTCTTGTGAGACAGCACAATCCGTTCCTTCTCTGGAGATTTTCCTCTACGCCTCAACCTGCTAAAGAAGAATGAAAATAACGCCTCACATTGCTTTACATATATTACATCAGCAGTGTTATATATCCAATTGTCCTTACTGTATACTTCGAATACTGGTCTATCCTCTGGCTTTTTCACCAGCAAACTGAAGGTGAAATGCATGGGTTTATTCCAATAATGGCTATGCAGTGGGTGAAGTTAGATGAGCCAGTTTTAGACTGCCTAACAGCTTGGTGCTACACCTAAGTATCCCACCATTGCCTCTCCCAGTTATATCCTCCACCACTATCTTCCCATTGGCTTAACTACATTAACTCACTAGCCTAGAAAAAAAAATAATTGTTTTTTAAGTTCCAATGGGTTGGGAGGTTTTATCAGCTTGCAGATGGATGTGATGAATGGTGACACCTGAACGTGTACGGAAAACAGGGTTGAAATCGCTGGCCAACAGGTGGAGAAAGTCTAGAGAAAATGTGGGGAACTGCTCCTGAATTGTTAGATTTGCTCAGCAGCCTCCCGCAATTTCACCCTGAGAGGAGGCAGCCTCAAATGTCTGCTGTGCTATGTGACACAGAAAAAGATATTCAGGGAGGTTTGGGTGAGAGCGCTTGCTGCTCTTTGACTGTACATATAATGGAGCTGAAAATCACCATCAGTCTCAAAATGGTGAATATACCTCTGCGCAGCCAAGAAATATTGTAGCACCTGTTAGTCTACCTTGCTAATCGAATCACATCAGAAGAGTATTTTTCCTCCGACACACAGAAAACGGAATATATATTTGGAAAAAAAAAAAATCCAGTCTTCACAGGATTTGTCTTTTTTAAATCGAAATTTTGGAAATTTACATAAAAAGCACACAATTTTTATACAAAATTAAATATATTTCCTCACTAATTTCCTCTCACCTGTTTTTCTTTGTTATTAAGAGAATACTTTGAGTTTGAAATCAGATTCCTTTTGATTTGGTTCCTTAGAAAAAGATTATTTCCTGTTTAGCTGAAATTCTAATTTGGAGCCCCTGCCATTATGCAATTCTGTACACAATAAACAGACCAAGTTTGCTCAGTTAGGAACTCCTTTGCTTTTATGTGCCTTTCTGTCCATTGTCTATAGTGGGATCCTAGATTCCTCCCTTGGGCACTTCACTTACGTGCCTAACATTACATGAGATACARGTAGAGCTTTGTATTCAACCTGTGCTTTGACTACCAATTATGGTTTTCAAGACCGTATCTTTGAGATACACCTGTCACTTTTCCCTTGATTACATCCTCTGGGAATCATTTAAAACAGTTTTGTTAAACCTGTGTTCACATGTACATATACCCATGGATAAATTGGCTTGAACATACTTACAGTATCATTTTTATAATCCCGCTGTTACAGAGTGTGGAAGAGCTATTAAACACTGTTCTGGACTGAAATGTACGTCTCAGCTTGAAAGGGAATTTATTTAGTTTTACAATACAAGCAAAATGCAGTTTTTGGAAACAAAAGATAGAAAAGTAAGCCACAGTCCAGGTTCCTGGGCATATAAAAAAGAATTGAGAAGATCTAAAACATTTAAATCTTCCAGTATGTTGACAGAGCCTGGATATAACTATCCAGTAGTTAACTAGGGTCACGGGTATTTTCTGAGATTCACTAGATCCTTACATAGTTCTTGTATCTTCTGCTTGGTCCTTTAAGTAGGATCAGGCCTGGAGGTATGTTCCTGTCATCRCTAAATGGCACAGGTGGGAAGTTCGGGACCTCAAAAAGGAAGTCACATCAGGTAATCACTATATGATAAACAAAAAGAAGTACTGAAAACAGGGATATGCATTAAATGCCAACATTTTTTCCAGATTTAGGGACCTCTCAGTGTTCATGTCCATGAACACTCTTTGGAATTAATTTACTGAACCATTTCAAAATACATAGGTAAATAAAATGAGGAAATATGGAAAAAGCAACATTGGCATATGATGTTGCCTTCCTCTCCATTTTATGCAAGAGCACAGTACGAATCCTCTGCCCAGCCTGGAAGACTTCCAGTGCATTTCTTCCAGCAATGAACTCTTGTAAAACAGCTGAATTAAACTGTTCTCCTTTGTACAAAATAGTTAAAGATTCATTGAACCCAAAAGAGCAAGAGTCTGCAGTGCACTAAGTCTGGGCAGTGCCTCAGGAAGGGAAAAGATCCCTAGAGACAAGCATTACATAAATGGTTGGTCTGTCATTACCAGGTGAATGTCTCTGTTCTTGGGCTAGTCAACTGTGCTCGTGTTTGCTTGATCCCTCTGACCCTGTGAATATTTAAGTCTTCCATAAAATATTGTGACGTTACCACATTCTTCCCCTTGATTTTTTTTCTTAAGTAGCCCACAGATTGCTGGCTAGGTCACTCTTCTGGGCTGTTAGGCTCTTGCATCTTGTAGGTATCTGCTTGCCACCATCAAACAGTTTGTAATTAGCCTAGGATTACTAGATCAGCTACCCAGAATGGCATTTTATACCATCTTTGGGCAGATGAAATTCAAATTCTGTGTATCCCTCCTAAAAATGTCCTAACCACAAACCTATAAGCTAAATTAGTATAGGAATAGTTCTCACTTTCTCTGATGAATGTACTGAAAGGAGCAGTACGTTGCATCATGCTGAAAAAGCATAAGGTGAGAAAAAGATATCTTATTTTGGTTTTGGAAAAAAAATCAGGGGTAGTTAGGTACTAAACACTGACATTTTGATCTCAGCTTATCATTGAGTATAGCTTAAATAGAGGAGAGTAAATCTTTACTAATTCCTTTACTATTCAGATTTTATGACTGCTCGTCATGAAAAACTCTTCTGGTGCTAATGGTTTTGTGATGAATGTATCATCTACGGAAATCTGATTGTAACTTAGCATTCAGAAATGTCCAGTTATTTATTTTTCATTATGAGGTTCTCTTTATTTTAGAAATGCAGACCACAAAAAAGAAAGCTGAAAGGTAAGGACAAATCTAGATGAGAAAAAAGATGAGCAGAGGCTAGTTAAGAAGAAATTATAATAATTGCATCAAACAGAATCTAATTAAGAGCGCAAGTAAAGATGCTGTTCATTGATTCATGTGATGATAATGTAATAACAATCTACTTGTGATATGTAGCCTTGTTACTTCATGAAATCTGAATGGAGTTCACAGAACCTGTTTAAGCCGATGCAATATTAGCTGAGTCCACTAGTTAATTAATTGTTTCATAATAAATGGGCCCCTTGTTTACAGTAATATTTTAATTCTAATTTATCTTCACAATCTAAAAAAATGTTTAATTGCTTTAATGATATTAGCTGTCTCAGCCTTTATTACAACACTGGACATAATTACCCTCTTTTAAGGTAATTTATAGACCTCATTAACACTCTTGCCTCTCTGCTGTGATTAAAAATCTCCTAAGAATTGAAATCTTTCTGAACAGTAAGAGAATTATTGTGATTTATTGTTCGTTGTTGCTGCAATGAGCACAAAGCTGATTTATTATGGCCGATCCCTGTTGAGGTGACTAGAATTGGACTGGGGAAGGGGAAGGCAGGAGCTCTTGGTTTACTCCGCTCCTTCACAGAGCTGCAGTTTAATATGGGTCCTGTCATTTGCTTCCTCAGGAGCATGAAGAAATCTCTGGTGAATAAAACCTACAGCAATAACTAACGAAAAATCTCACCTTTGCCAAATAGAAAGCAATTATATTCCTTTATTGGAAATGAAGCCCCCTGACAAACTAGCTTATAGGACTCAACAAGGTGATATAAGTATGGTTTTTACACACAAAATATTTGCAGTCATGGAAAACCTTGGACTTACTGGTTGAATAGAAAAACTGTGTTGTTTACATACCATTTACATTTTGCCTGTTTGTAGAAGGGAATTTATAAATTTAATTTATTTAAAAATGCAAATAAAACACTACAAAGAAACTGAATAAGTCAAAACCACAACCTTGTAAAATCTAGCACCATCTTTACTTTATCCTCTCAGTGACTATGTAATTCTAAACATTTTACAGAACGATCTATTCCCAAATACAAACAAAAATGAAGCTGAGGAAGTTACTATTAATCTTCTGACATTTGCACGCCTGAGGAGACTCCTATCCTGGCTGTTCAGCCACTGTTTGGCATAGGGTCTTTCACAGGCCTGAATGCTGCACATCTGCCATTGTACGCAAAATATACAGATTGCATCCCCGAAAGCACTGGGGTATTCTGCTCTTCACAGGTGTGCAAAATACATGGTTTTAGGAGAGGCTGCTAACTTTCAGGAGGAACTGTATTCCTGAAAATGTGTTCCCTTTTTACATTATTCTTAACTGACCTAATAAAGGCAGATTATTTCTGCCTAGAAACTGTTATTCCTACACCGGTAGCCCACCAGAGCCTCTGCTTCTCCCCTGTCACGGCGGTCATGGCGGGGAGGTCCCACAGCTCTTTGGGAAACACAGGCAAGCACTAAATGGGAGACCTTATTTCCCGTGGGACATCCACTGCTTTCCATACTTCACAGAATTTAGCTCTACATAATGAACTCAAAGACTAATTACTCATAAATAACTTCAACAGAATCTTTAGCTGTTCAGACAAATAAATGCTATTCAGCTATATTTTTTAATATGATCTTTATGAAAAATAAGTGTTTGATGTAGTTCTCTGGAGCTATTTATGAGACTAAACTAATAATTTAAAAATTGTTTTTGAGCACATGGTTGTCTGGTTTTCCTCACTGTTACTATGAATATGGATATATTTACTCTGCAAAGCAATATACATTGCAAATGAGATATCCAATGGAAAACAGAATTCCAAAGAGGGTAGAAATTAAGATTTTAAGATTGCTGATGAAGGACTAATTTGTTGTTGTTGATTAAACTGTCAGCCAATTTATAGTGAGTTCCTATTTTTATGTAACTGATAATTTTAATGCAATGTAAATACTGATATGGTAGATCATTGCATATCTGTGCGTTGCATATCTATTTCTAAATAAAACAAGCTTCAAAGTAAGAGAAAGAGTAGTTCTGGTTCCATTCCATTAAAACCKTATCAATCCAGTTAGACTAATTTTGTATTATTTAATAGGTTTATAATAAGTTTAGATGTGTTCTAAATGGTATTACAGGGAGTAATTCCTCTTGATTTGTACTTAATAGAAACTATATTGCTGTAATAATCTTTCACCACAAAGTTGAAGAAATGTAGGAAGAGTAAGCATCAAAAGCAACACTGAGTTGGTCAAATTTACAATGCAATGTATATGAAATTCTGGGATATGCACCATGTACAGTGGGGAAAAAAATAATATGTAGATCTACACATTCAGTTAAAAAAAAACAAAAGGAAAACAGAAAGTCCTTCACACAAACTGTGTAATTGTGTTAATGAAATTCTAGAATACTATTTTTTGAATGACCTTACCCTTACTACTTGTGGTTTTAATAGTGCAGTCTATATACACTAAGATACTATATACATACTTACATACTATACGTATATATATATTTATATACTATAAGTCTATATACACTAAGTCTCTATATATTAAGACATGTTCTTAATATTAGTAACATCAGTTTACAATGAACCTTAGTTTTTAGATTATCATTTTTGAAGAAAATATATATCTTATACACTGTACAATGTAGTTTACTTCTCCATACTTTTAAGTAAAGAAAAATAACTGCAGATATTTTGCACTTTCGTCCTTTAATGGTCACCCTTAGTCTGTGAGATTTTCAGATCGATGAAGCATTTTGGAGGACAGAGACTTTAAACTTAATAGCTGCTAGCGACTGAAAAGAGTTTTATGAAAAACTCAGTTGTTCATATGTCAATTATTTACTTTTTTTGTGATGATAGAARATATTATTATGTATTAATTCTCCTTTTCCCTCTAAACGTTTCTCCCCGTTTTCCTGTATTTGGAAGTTACTATTTATACCTCGAGTATATGTATCATTCTGAGAATACCATTTTCCCTTGAAATCATTTTTGAGGGCAATAGCATATGCACATAAAGTCAGAGGTCTAGGTTTGTCCATGAAGGGACTCCATTTATTAATACCAGATGGGTGAGATAGTGCTTCAGTAAAAAGATAACAGTTGGTAGAGGATTTGTGTGACTAAGTAGAGGGACAGCAGCAGAAGCTAAACTCTCTTCAGGAGTATGGCAGGAGAATTTCCCAGGTGGCAATGGTGTACATGATGGGTTTTATAAAGCTTTTGCCTAAGGAACTAGTGAAGGGGAATGTGGGAAAAGAATTGGAAGACAGGTGTAGGCTTACTTAAAATGACCTCTGGTGTGTAATGTCAGTAATTTTACAAACTCCAAATCTGGCCTGGTTGGTGGTATGAATCACATAAATGAACTGTTCAGCTTAATTGGATTTATATATAAACCAGCTCCAGATAAGGTATTCATCACAATCTTATTTATAACAACAGACATTTTTTGCTCATGCATAATTTGTATTTATTCCACATGAAGTTCTATCAATGTACTGGAGTAATTTCTGTTACATTTAGACGTACATTTTCAATTTCATCAGCGTGAAACTCTTCTAACACCATGAAAGATGCTTCATTTACATGTTATTAAAAGTATAGTGTTTGCTGAATGATTAAATACTTGCTTTGTGACATCTTTTGTCTTTTGCTATAGATATAATATAAATCTATATCTATACCTATATATAATATTAGTGACATTAGTGAGAACAGTTTAATGTATATGGAATTTTTTTAAATGAAATAAACATGCTTAAAATGAAAAGAGGAAAAAACGTATCAATTACTTAAACCGAGATGGTTTGGGGCACCAATTAGACCTGTGTGGGAGAAGACTGTAGTAACTATTCTGATCATCACAATCTAGTCTTTCCAAAAGATGACGATTCAAATACTCAATACACTGATTACACAGTTTCTCCCAGTAGAAATCTAATTAATTATTTGATTTACAATAATTCATAGGCAATGCACAAACCTAGTGTTACAGCTGTATTCTGCCCTGAAGAGTTTGCAGTCTGAAGAGGATAACTACYGGGAATAGAAAGCATTGATATTCTTGTATTACAGGGGGGAAGTGAAATACTATTTCCTTGGTATAGCTAAGATCACCAATGTCAGTGCAGAAATCAGAAACTGAAATGTGTTTTCCCAGATTCTCTTTCAGATGTTCTAAGCACAGAAAATACCTTTATTCACAGTCCAGACTAACAATTTCAGGCTTAGGATTCTTCTCTTCAACCACTAAAACCTAATTCCTTTCTTAAACCCCTATSGATAAATGGTGCTGCTGAACAGCCCCAGTTCATAGAAATAACAGCATTCAGTCCAACAGAAAACTCATGAAGTGTAACATTCTCAATCTAATTTTAAGACCTTTGGAAGGTACATGCAATCTAGAAAAGATGCCACACCTTTGGATGATTATCCAAGTTCTGCCTGCTACCTGATGAAGTTCTACCTATTTTTGGTCCTCAATGCAATGCCCAGACTGTGATTTACTGGAAAGACAAGTCATTTAGGAAAGAAGATAAAAGAGAGACAGATAATTAAAGATTTTTGCAACATTTATACAAAGACTACTTTTGCTGGGATCAGCATATTTTCTCTAGGTTTAGATGAGTCTAAGAAAATCAAACTATTCCAATGTAACTGATATCTATCTGAACTCCTCTCTTGATCCTAATTCTGATATTGGGCTCACGTTCTCTATTTTATCTTAAGACATTCAGTACTGACGACAATTCCACTGTCATCAGCTGAAATTTATAAATTCTTTAAACGTCATTTTAAACCAACAGAAAAGAAATGGTAAAAAATTGAAGAAAAACATGACTTTGAGCATCTTTAAAATACTTAGCTTTAGCAGACAGAAGAACATGTCAAACCATGGTCAGAAGCCAGTTTCCAAGAAGAATACTTTTGTGAAAAGTTCTGCTACACTCTTTTTTTGCTGTTGGCTTTGTCAGACAACTTCAGACTACTTCAGGTTAACTCAGGAATATTTTATTCTCTAAGCATATCATAGTATTATAAACTTCACCTAGTACTTCAAATCTATGTTTAATTTATCTTCTAAGTAACCAGACTGACATAAATAAGTAGGTGTTAATATGTGCATAAATGCTATCACCATTGGGGACAGGGAAAGAAAAGGAGCAGGGGCAACACAGTGCAGTATCTCCCAAGGAGAGTAGTGCTTGCTGATAATTTTTTTTTTTTCGGTCAAGACTACTTTTCAATCTTTCTTTTTTTTTTTTTTTTAAAGGGTATTCTTTAGTTGAAAAGTTTACTTTCTCTAGATTTCTGTTGGCAAAAGAACCGAATACACAATAGCACACAAAAATACAGTTCTGATGAAAGACATTTTTTGTGTCACATCAGCATCTGAGTATAAAGTAGCCTTCCATTAAAAATTCTAGTACACWTTTGAATAAGAATGCACTCATACAACCTGCATACTTCAAAGCACACAAAGTTATATATATATAAAGAAAGAGTGATTTAATTAGACAAATGGTAAATGAAGAGCCTTATTCTGGCCATTTTCAAAAGTATGCAGTCTTATGTAGCTGRAACTACCTGTTTCAGCTTTCAGAGTGGGTGTTTTTTATTTACAACACAATGAGCACTTTTTAACTGCTGTATGTTCCTGCCAGAAGCAGTGTAGATGACATAAGTAGCAGTTTACATGGGAAGAACAGCTTTAGAAACTGTCACCATTCCYTTGTCTCTTTGCTTATTGTTTTTGCAGCCTTTGTACAAGCTCTTGGCTTGAAGCCTACATTTTAGCATGCATTGACAAGCTTGGGGATCTTTTTATTTTTTTCTGCTGCAGCAGAAAAAGAAGTGAAAGTGCTTATTTTGATCAAAACAGGAATCACTGTTTGAATAGGCACATCTGAAGTAGGAGAAAAAAATATCTGATGAAGAAACAAAGTTGGAGAGGTGCAAAGAAATTAATCTGGATATCTTGAGCCTTAACATTAGTCTTTTTCTTCTCATTTAGTAGGAATACTCTAAGAACTGACTTTTCCTGTTTGAATTGGAGAAACAGGTGGAGATCAAAAAGATAAAGGCTCACAAGGTAAAGGTACAGGGAGAAAAGGTAATCATTCAAACCACAGGACCTCTTGGAACTGGGAAATCTAAAGAATAGATAAAGATCATCTGGTTTGGGAACTATTTTACATAGTAATCTTAATATCTCTGTATCTCAGTTTTCTTGTTTTCTCTCTTTTTTTAAATGCCTATTTAGGCCAAGAAAAATTTTGTTCTAATATATTCATATAGCAGGCCTGTAAGGCCCTGATTGTGTGTTTGCATTATAGTCACTTGTGTAAAAAAATCTTAAAAAAATAACAGCTAGGTATGTAGAGATGTTGAATTGCTGAAGATAGAAAATACTTCGGGAAGCTCTAAAAAGGATTAAACCCCAGAAGTGGGATTCCAAATCTTGCTTCTATGAGCTATAAATGGTACAGAAGATACAAGGAAAGACAATTGTCTCCTTGGAAATTATTTAATAAACTAGTTATTTGTTATAAACTTGCACACTGAACTGATTCCAGATAGATTTTAAGATTTTTTTTTCTTCATAATTTTTTCCAGATTTAAGAACTGACTTCTAGAAACATAAAGGAAGAAAAAAGAAACCAAAACTAAAAAACCTTATTGAGAAGATAACAGAGCACCATTCGAAACATTGAAAAATTTCTTACATCTACCAAAAAAATTTAAGTCCGCAAGCTGAACATTTTTTAACACAAAGTCAATGAAGGTTGCTGGTCCTCAGATATTTTTCAGGGTATGGTTCCCTAGTTTTTTGAGTGGTAAGATATCAAGGGAATATTGCTGGCCCCAGTTCAGATAATTATGGTGGCTTCCTCTGCCATGTAGGTGGGAAAGCATTCTCCATTTCAAGTCACAGTAGCCAGGCAGTACCAGTCTCAGTTTCCAAAGATCCTACAAGTACAGGAACATGTCTGCCTACTTCAGAGTGAAATTTTTATTGTTGCATTATACAGACTTTTATTTGCTTGTAGACTTATACATGGATATTTAGATTTATATGCAAAATATGTTCCTTTTGTCAAAGAGTGGATAGTAAATTGCAATGCCATCAGTGTTACCGAACAGTCCATTCAATTTCATTCTGGATCTACCTTTCAAATTCCTTGTCAGGTATGCTTAGGAGTGTGTCCTATTCCATGCAATGTTTTATAGCTGTCATGAACTTATTCTGACTCTTTTACATTATTGAGGGAATTAATTGGAACATCTGTGGTTCTCTGATGAGACACTACCACTTCTGAGTGATGTGTGGAGAGGAAAGTACAATAAATTCTCATTATAGAAAAATGCCCTATAATACACCAGGGAAAAAATAAACTGGAACATAGTTCTACCACAGAAATTGACAGTCCCTATTGGTTTCAATGAGCTTTGAATCAGATGCAAAGATAAAATCTACAGCATAATTGCAAGTAGAGTTAGGACTTCATCAAATGTGCCACCGCTATTGCTGTGAGTTGTGAGCGTGCCCTGATATCATAATATACCTATGGGAAGGAATGAAAAAGAAGGAAATTTAAGGTGGGAAGAAATCTAATGTAGGAAGAAAATTAGAAATAATAACAAAATGCCATGAGGATTTCCTGCTTCTAACTTTGAATCTTGAAAGAGGAGGGACCAGGAATACAAAATTGTTTTGTGACATGACTGGACTGATGATATATGAAATATCTAAGCTGCTATTTGCCACTTACATCCTGAAAGATGGGAACATTTGCTAATACAAACAGTGAAGACATGGGTATGAGACTGCTTCAGATGGCTTAAGAACAGATGCAGCTTAGTTAGCTTCTTTGCTGTAAAAAATTAAATGGCTATTAGGAATCAATCTGTTAGATAACTCTCTGTGGACTGACATTTACATGAGTTCCATGAACAAGAAAAGAACAAGCGTCAGAGATATCCAAAGTAAATTACAAACTAGGGAAGACTGCTGAAAGTGCTATTCATGAAAGTGTTCTTCATGGAGGAAGAACACCAGAGGTGAGAATAAAGGACCTTTTGAGGTGAGTCAAGGCTGATGCTCTGGAAGGGAGGAGGCCATCATGTGGAGAGCATGACTAGAGTGAGCCTGAGCTGCTGGATAAAGCCCATCTCTCATGGGTGAAACCACAAAATTTTTTGACTTTTTTTTTTTAAACAGTATTCCAAATAATAATCTCCAAAGATCTTTTGGAAAAAGAACCAGAAGTCCTTGCAGAACAAATGGACTTTTAGGTTTGTGCAGCTGCCACTTAGGAAACAATAATAAGTAAATCTCAGCAGGCATAGAAACGAGGGATGGTTGTCAAGCTGAACTGCAGGAGGTTGATCCAGATGGTAGAATTAAAGCTGATTCCTAAGCTCCTTTTGTTCATCTTACCTGTTTAGTTTTCACTTACTGAGCTCAGCAGGTATTTCTCATTTCTTCTTCACTAGCATTACTCCATGTGCTGTCATTGCTCTGTAACAAGCTACAGCCTGGCAGGTGGGAACTTCAGGGAACTTCAAGTGCTGGGCATGAGATGGCAGGGACAGTTAGTTGCAACTGGTCTTTGGAGAAGAGGTTATAGATGTCTGTGTCCAGGCACTAGTTTGTCAGATATTTTTGGTCATTCTTAACCATTTCTATGATGATATCAGATATGCTTAACCCTGCCTTGCCATTGCCCTCTCATGAAGAATATCTCTTTTTCGTCTGCAAACCCTGATCTTTGTCCTCAGGTCCTACTTTATACTCACGGTGCAGCCCCCAGAGAAGTGATGGCACTTCTGCACAGACCCCAAGTCAAATCCATCACTGCTTGATTGCGTTCATGTTCCTTCTAGAACTGATCAATGCATGTACCATGTTGATTTGGTGATGAAAAAATTTTGCACAAGACTTTTCTTCTAGATTTTAACTTTTTTGTTCTCCTAGTTTTCTGTTGGAGTATTACTGTGAAGTTACACATTGACCTTAACAGCCATCATTGTGAAAAATACTGATGTCTTTTTTCCTGACATAGATGGGGTATAAAAAATGAAATAACTGCCGTCACTAAAATCAATATGTATGAAGGGATGGGAAAGTGGAAATCAGAATATCTTCTGGCCACAGAATTTTTCTCTTATTTTTTCTAGAATTGAGTATTGTAACATCTAAACTTTGGTGTAAAGGGAWAAGGCCATGAAGGCAACTTTGATTGCAAGTGGGTATAAAGAAGCTGTCCTTAGTTTGTTGATGGTGTGAAATAAAAGATAACCCAAATTTATTTTATTAAGTTGTTGGTTTGAAAACCTAATGATGACAAACTAAATGCCAGTGGCACTTCTGATTGCACTAATGACTGTTCTAGCAGAAACATCCATCAATGACAACTATTCCAGCTGCCTCCTCCCATTCTTCCCAAGCATCAGAATCCCACCTATCTCTTATTTAGACATCAGTAACTCCAGCTTTCCTCTGACAGTTCTGTGACAAAAAACACCCTTGTGACGACTATTAGCCTTATGTCACCAGAGGTTTATTTCAAGCTAAAACATAATCTGACATCACATAAATGTGTATAAAGTTGATTGAAATTGTTTCTCCTTCTCCTTTAATGCAACAGAGTGTGGATCAGGTCCAAGAAGAGTATACTTAGAGATTGGGATACATATTCTACACAGTACTAGTAGGAAAGCACCCCTACGTCTGATTTTTTTCTGCCCAGCTCTTTTACTTGAATTAAAAAAGAACTTTTAAAATATATTTACTTTTCTGCCTTCCTGTCCATAAGTCAAATAAATATTTAACATCCATTTGGATGTCAAAGATCAAAGACTCACATAGTACATTAGTAGAATCCAAATACTTTGAGAAAGGACAGAGAATTTTCCTGAGTGCAGAAAAAACCATAGCACTCTCACATGTACATTTGCAAATTTCACATAGAATATTCTTAACATCCTTTCTGTTGCTACGAGAGATCACTATAAAAGGATTATTCAGTTTATTCTATCTGTCAATTTTGCTGTTGTTCCAGTAGTGCAAATAGTAGAAATCCGTTACATTCTCTACGCAAGCATGAATGTTTTATTTGCTGTCAGGGAAACCTTGGAGATGGATACATTAACAAGTCTGACCTCACTATAAATAGTCTCCTTTTCATGTTTTTTATTAATCCTAAAGCCTTTAGAAATAACACTGTACAAACACATGGTGCACACCTTCAGAAAGAGCAGAAGAGAATATATAGCAGAACAATAGCATCATTTATGTGATGTGACATTTTCACCAATTAATTATTCATGCAGTTTTTAAAAAGCAGAATGGATAACTTCATAATTATTCCTAATTTAGCATACTTTTAATATATTATTCTGTAATAAGTTACCATTGTTTAATAATTTCATGGTTTGCTATGTTATTTAGGTGTTAGCCACCTTAATTACAGTAAAAAACAAGCAATCTGCTCAAGATATGAAGTTACTAGCAGAAAAAGTGCAGACACTTAAATGGTAAATAATCATTAGAATGCTCACTTATGAAGAAACAATATGGGTATGATCAGCAGGAGAAGTGTGAGGAGCTTAGTCTAGTGGATAACATTATGATGTAATCTGTTTAACACTTAAGAGCTAGGAACTTAATTCCTCGTCTCAGATTAGGTGTCTGTTTTTCCTCTGCAGAAGGTGAAGCTGAGAAAATCATAATTATGTGATGTCACTATTTTTTTGTCTGCCTGAGGTGACTGAGGGGGACATAAGTCTGTGGGCTCATCACGAATGGTGGAAGAGCTTGAGATCTGCCTTCATGGACTAAGCTGACACTCAATACTCTCTATGTTCACAAGCACATACACATATTTGTGGATCCCCCCAAGCACCGGCACAGCCCCTGTTCCCACCTGGCTCCCCTTGCCCAGCTCCCGGCTCCCTTGCCCACTCCACAGGTCCCCAGTCACCAGCTGATCCAGCTTGATGCTCACTAGCAAACATACACACACTCACACACTCATTCCTCTTGCGCTCCACATTCACAAGACCCCCTGGGCATACCAGCACGGACCCCCTGCTCGCCTGATACCCTGTCCTGGACCTGATGCCCCCCTATTCGCCGGCTGGTCCAGTTTTAAGTTTGCCAGTGAATACAGATGCATACCCCACACACACACCAGGACTGGGGAAGATATAGACAGTCACCCCCCAGAAGCCAGTAACCGGCACAAGGGCTGTGACCTGTGGTCACGCTCCAGCCATTGGCACTGAACCCCTCACTCGCCTCACTCCCTTGGGTCCCTCCCAGTAGCTAGTTTTCAGGACACACACCATTCTGACCCCCGTGGCTGGAAGTTGAAGACCCCACTCACCCCAGTCGCTGGCACTGAGACCCCACTCGCCCTGGCAGCTGACACCACAGGCCAGGGGCACCCACACCCCCACTCTGACTCCAGTGGCTGCCACCAGTTTTCACTCACACACATACAGGTCTCACCAGTAGCTGCACTGAGTCCTTGCAGCCCACATACATACAGGATAGAGAGTGAGATTATGCAGAGGGATCGTTAAGAAAAGAGTTAGTAGATGATAGGACAGGCTGCAGTGATCAGGTGCAAGGCTCAGCCAGACAAGCGTACTGACAGGTGCTGTTTTACACACAACAGTCCCTTTTTATAGCCTTTTCTGTCTTCCTCCCTCTTTATTCCTCCCTGCTCCCCCTTTCCCTGCACATCCCCCATGGGTCTGTACAGCAACATGCATTCCCTCACCCCTCCCAGTCCTGGTCTCCCCTGGTTTACAGTCTTATCAGTTGCAAAGTCCAGGTTGATCTTTCTGGAAGTGGTGCCTGCCTTGACAGCCCATCAATTAGAGTGACTGGCGAGGTTCGTTTCTTGTCAGTGTCTCCATGTGTGTTTTGTCAGGTCTGTGTCTCTGTGTATTTTGTTTCTGGTCTCCAACTTTTCCCCTTAGTTTCCCAATTGACACGTTCCCCGATCAGATAACCTCGCTGCAATAAAGTTTCTCACACTCTCACACGCGCTCACCAATTAGTGTCACTGATCAGGTTTGGGTCTCCTCACCCCCCTCCCTTATCATTTGCCCATCAGGTCTGTGTCCCTGCATGTTCTTGCTTGTGGCTTCCTCCCTTTATTATTGTCCCTCCTTGCACTGAGGAAGGTCCTTGACCAGACACCCTTAAAGGAGTAGACACTCTCCTTCCATATACCCTTACGATACCATCTTGTGGTAAAGCGGGAGGAAGAAAGAGTTGCACCACTAAAGCATAGATTGCAAGTCAAGGATGCAAATGACTGTCTACCTCCCGCTAATGGAGGTACCAGGCTGGTGTGCCCTGAAAGAAGGCTCTTCCTTCATTGCCTGCTCAGGCCTTAGTCTCACAGTGAGGTTACTTAGCTGGACCCAGTATAACACCACAGTTGGACCTGAAAAATTTTTGTCCCAAAACTGAAAGGGATCAGCTCTATAATAAAGTATAGAAGCTGATTTGCTAACATTTCATGATGTGTAGTAATTGAAATGCAGTTCAGCAAGGTATTTAAGAATGTTCTTATTTTAAACTGGTCCCACTGGCAGGTGCTTAAAAACCCTGCTCAGTCAGGGTCTTGGGGGCAAATTGAAAAGTACTGTCCAATTGAAAAGTACATTCCTAAATATCTTTTTAAATATAATTGTGTTTAAATATACTTTTGTTTGAAATGCTTGTGTTTAAAAAGTTTTGAATCACTTGTGTTTTAAAAACTTTTTTTTTTTTAATTATTTTTTAAAAAAACACAAGTGATTGATGGAATACCATCAAGACTATGATCATAACTTACTAATTGCAAAATCAATTACTGATATTCAGTAAGATTCTTTGCACAATAACTTTCTGGCAAAGCTCAAATTAGTGTTTTCTGAAGTAGTATAAAAACCATAGCTGTATTTTAACATGAAAAGCATCTTCTAACTCACAGAAAAGTGTGTAAACAATAAGCACACTTTCTAAATAGTTCTGTTTCACAGTCATTCATTAGGACTTTGTATTTTGCTTCAGCTTGACGCAGATTTTATTCATCATAGTTCTGTACAGATACGCTGGTTAGTGTTAAGGTGCTGTGTTTTTTTCTATCTCACAGGGATTTTCTCTACTGTTGAATGTTTTGCTCTGTTACTTTGGCTGTATGTAGGCAAGAAGTTTATTACTTGTTCCATCCTACCGCTTTTATCACTTTTTCCTTTGACCGGAGGCATTCAGAGGTTTCAGTGACAGTTTTCGGTGATGAGATTTAGGAACATCATGATTTTACGGTGCACTGTGTTTAAATATTGAGTTTCTAAGCTGCTGATCTGTAAGGGTTATTTCAAAACCAAGTTTACCAACTTCAAAAAATATTTAGTATTTTTGCTTGATTCATTTTTAAATAATCTTTCATGAGATTTATGTTGACTATGTCTAGAATCAAGCATTCTATTTCAGCTTAGTATACATTTGGCTTAAGGACTAACAACAAAATAATTTGGCTGAGGACATTTAGGCCTTTGTCTTACTCAAAAGCTATATCCCTCTTGCTCATGAAAAATGGTAACTGAGTCACATCTCTGCTTCCACTGCAACCCTGACATTGCAACTTCTTAAGCCTTTTTTTACTGGAAAAAAAGAAAAAACAGAAGCAAGATTAATTATTCTTCTTCAGAACTGTTTGAAACTCATAATTACATTTTCCACTCAACAGTTCAGAATTTGCTTTCATGCCAAGTCAGAATAAAATTACATATTTGGAATTTCCTAGAGAAAATTATTTCAGATTTCCTATTCAGATACTATTTTTCCTTTAAAATATGCAATGCTTTAATTTTTGCATTTTGATTATATTTAAAGGATTTTCTATACAGTAGTCATAACATATAAAGTAGCAATGATGTTAGTATGGCATACTGTGAGATCATACGATGTATTGACAGCATTTGTATGGCGCCATGCAATTTATCACAGCATAATCTAATATTCAATATGTCTTATTAATAAGTTTTACATAGGCTTATTTTGTAAGCATTTACTTAAGAAAGGCTGGGGTTTACCTGAGAAAAGCAGCTGGATGTGGATATATTTAATACGGATTTAAAGATTTATCTGGTTAGTGAGGTCCTGGTAAAACCATAAAAAATAATATTTTGATAAGTTTTAAGTTGGAGTTTGATATGGTTCTGAAAGAAATCTTATTTCTTATAGATCAAGGGCCTCAACTGAGTGACTCCAAAGTGCCTCTGCTTGATCTTATTTAACCAGTAATTTAATTTGAAAGAATATCTGTCCTTGCTGGTCACATTGCCAGTCCTGTGCATCACCAGATAGTCTTGCCTTCAAAAACTGATACATATTTTGATGTATCCAAGGATATATTGGATGCTTCTGTATCATTTATGGATATTTGATACGTACTGTAGTAAGGTAGTAATTTAATTTGTATATACTGTTGCTAAAACAAATGGAATTGCCATTGGGAGAAGTTCTTTTCCTCACAGATAAGAGCAATAGATTCTGTCTTCCTATACGTGTAAGAAAACTGACAGAAATTATAACGTTCCTCTACCAAGTTATTTAACAACTGTACCACCTTCTTATTTATAGCTTAAAGTATATTTCTATCCTTTTATTGAGATGGCTGTAAAATGTGTAAGTAAAAGTGTATTGTTTGGATATGAAAACCATTCTGAATGACACACAGTAATAGAAGGCAGACTTAAATACAACTACAGAAGTCTTAAATACACATATTAACTTTAAAAAATGGCAAAAATTAGGAGACAGGACTTTTAAAGGATTGATGCACAGAAAGATTGTTTCCTAAGACCAGACCTAAGTCTGGTTCTTTACTTGCAGAATTCTTTTGCCTTAATTATTTTTCAAAGAAAGACATGGGTGAAGCCAGCTATATTTTGGATGCTGCTGGCTATGCCTAGACTGTCTAGGAAGGAGGCCTCAAGAGGAGATGTGCTTGCTCTGCAAACGGCAGCTGCAGGACGGGACCCAGGCACTGCTAGGGCACTGCCTCCAGAGTACGTAGGGCACTGCATCCCTGGCAGGTCAGTCTGCTGCCAGACATGCTCATACAGACTGTCCACAGGCTGCCTCTGAGGCATCTGCATGTAACGAAGATGGGAGAGGAAGGAGCCATTAACACAATTGCAACTGCTTGAGGTCACCCTTTTAGAATGCTATATCCGCATTGCTCTGAGTGGGGAAATTGGCATTACGCTCACACTTTTATTATAAATTAAGTTCAGTTATATTTTAGTGAAGAAAACTTTTAAAAGGCTAAATTGATCATATTTAAGTAAGTATGGCCTCTAAAGGGTTGATGGTAAGTCTGCTCAAATTTAGTAGAAAACCTCAGAGTAAGAGTTATATCTGAGAGGCAAGATATAATTAGAAGTGACAGAGACATTTAAGGAAGATTYGAGAAAAGAGCAAACAACATAAAAATAAATAGCTGCAAAAGGTAATACCTTTCACTTTGACAAAAACAAATCACACATCAAAAGATCAGGCTATTTTCTTAGTCTCATCTGGGAGAACCTGTTCTGTCAGGCTTGTGTACTTTCTGTTCATTAGCTAGGTTGTGGTCTTGGTCCTCCAGTTGTCCCCATTATATCTGTTACTTCATATCCAGGCTCTGCTCCAGGTATGAACCAAACAGTTTCAAGGCAGAGAAACTCAGGCTAGACCACAGCATTTCCTTTGACTGATGCAAGTTCCAAATACAGCATGACTGTGATCTATGCTAGATTTGGATCATTTTGCTTATTGCAGTTCTCTAAAAATATCTTAACAGGGGTAATCTGTGACAATTCATCTTGTGTTTTTAGCCACCTCGATCATTCCTGCAATGGGGACAGGATAAGGAAACCACTGTACCTGTCTCACATGAAGCTAGTCCCATTTTTGAAATATAGACCTTTGAAACTGTAAAACTCCATACTATGCAACTCACTATTGCAGCTTACTTTCAGAACACAGTGCACTGAATCAGCTGAGCATATAATGCAAATACATTTAAAGTAAATAGATTATTTTAGGGTTAAACGGCCTTTAATGATTGTAGTATACGTTAAAACTACTCCTTGCAGGACAGAGCCTCCAACCAGGCTCTTGTTAGTTTGAACTTACTGATTCTTCCTGTCTTATGGCTTCCTTTTCCTTCCCTGGATTTTTTTATGGCTAGAGAATAAGTTTTATAAAAACTAGTAAGAAGTGCAGGGAACTGCTTAATATCAAGCAGTAAGAACGGGGAATCCAAGAGCAATAGTTGTCTTTGCCTTTACAGGACTTAGGACAATTAAATCTAGACAGTTTGGGATTCCTGTTTCTCTCTGGGAAGGACAAATATCACCCTGAAGTTTAGTGATCTTTCAAAAACTGGAAGAGAAATCTTTTCACTAATAGAAAATAATATTCTGAATAATTTGCACTCAGCCAGGAGGTATCAGATAAGGCTGGAAGAGGTACTTACTTAAACCTAACTGTTTCTTCTATATATCAACTTAGTTTTGCCATTTTTCTATTAAAGTATGGATTAGTACCTTTACTACACCTGCCTGATGATGTTTTACAAGATAGAACAAAAGTTGTCCATGAATTGTAATGGGATATAAGCACTAAATAGACATGAATACGAAAAGGTTATTGTGTTTATTTTCACTAGAAGAAATTTAAAATCTTAGGGAACTTCTCTGGCAAAAGAAAGACTTCAGGCACTCTGAGGATCAGTCTGGATTTTTGCAGATGGCACTATACTCTCATGATTACTTTCATGATTACATTTATTCACTGAAAGAAACAACTGGTTAATTAATCATTGTTGTGAATCTAAGTCTGTGTTTGAAAAATGATGTAATAGAGGTAGTATTGTACCCATGGAGGTATCAAAAATTAAGAGATGTGTGGTTTGTAGGGAGAAGGGACCTATTTTTCTTTTCACACAAATAGGGTGGCCTAACAAAAAATATCACTTTTGGGCACAGGCTCTTTTTAGGATCTGAAACAGGATAATTTGCCTTAGACTGAGGCAGCAGTGCAGGGTGATCTCAGATGGATGGTTCACAGTGCTACTTAATTATTTCTGGGTGATTCCTTATTCATAATGTGTTTTGTAGTCTCATAAGGACAGGTATATTCTTTAAAAAGTGTGCTGGAAGGATTTTTAATATTTCAGGCTTAACAGGAACCAACAGGTCTGGATTTGTGTTAGGTAAACCCATAGGGGCTTCCTTACCAAACCAAGAATGATGACTGGATCACTGCAGTTAGAAGTTTTAGCTTTATTCTCCTGACTGAAAAGGTGTTGTATAATAGAAGTGTATAAGCTAGTTGTCTAAAAGGGATTTAGTTTATTCCTAATCAGTAATGTAGGAAAAGACCTTTGGCAAGGCAACAGGTATACATGTTCAGTTTCCCTGCTGCACTCCACTCTTTCAGAAGTTCCATTCTTAAATGCAGTAGACTAAACTTTTTTTATTAGCACATGCAAAATCACAGACACAGCTGATCTTCAATATGCAGAAAATGCTACACAAAACATCTGCGACAAGTAAGAAACAAACTGTCAGGTCACTGATTAGAAATTCATTGTCAGACTGCATTGTTTTTACTTGTCTGTGCAGATCAACTGCAGGGGATGTGTCCCCTGGGTTTGTATTTAATGGGTAGCTCTGCACTCCAGTATACTTTTTAGAAAATAAAATGCAATTTCTAAGCCTCATTTGAAGACATTGTATTTTTTTCTGAATTACTTTGCTCCTCATTGCTCATTAAATATCTCTATGTTTTGTCTGATTCTTTCAGTAATGTTCATATTCAACGCTCATGACATCATCACTGCTTTCATGATAATGAAGCGCATTGTCACCAGAACTGGTCTGCCAAATAGTCCTAATTGTCCTAAATGCTAGAGCTGGGACAATAGCAAGCAAGGATCAGCAGCTGATTGGGAAAAGTAATTTCTAAGTCTACAAAACTGTGAGACTAAATGAAGAACAGAGGCAATTGTGAAACAATTTAAGGGAATATGAGCAGGCCTTCTGTTAGCTTCACAAGTTTAAAACACCAAGGACCAGTTCTTATGCCCAGCTGACAAAGGCCTCCTAGGATTGCTGTGTCAGCAGCATGTCCCAAGGACATATTGCTATCCTGGTGCAAACCATATTGCTGAGAGCTTGGTGTTATTCACATAAGAAGTGGACAAATTTTCCACCAATGAGCTACAGCTTCTCCACATCACATGGTGCCACACTGCGTGAGGGGAGAACCTGCCTCTGTACGGATGAATGGTGGTTCATTCTCAGCTCCTGTTCCATTCTGGCTGGTTTTGGAAGATCTTTGCATGTTACAAAACCTTTTCTTTTCCTCTTAATTGCAGGCTTCTGTAATAAAATCAATTGGTTTATTTCCCTTTTAGGATTTTGTATTACCTGCCTCTTATCTCTGTAAAACATCTGAGGCTGTTAGCATTGAAATGAAACACCATCACTGCTTTTCTTTGCATTAAGTAATATGATCACTTTCTATTGTTGAAGTAAATTAACAAGTACTGCCAGCTACATTTGATTAGAGAGTGCAATATAAATATGTACCTATAGGAATTGTTTAGACTTTCTTCTTCAATGAACTTCACCAAGTCCATTGTAGATGGTATAATTGATGTGATTTTCTGTAACAGTAGTTAGAAGGCAAAGGTTCATACTCACAAATATAATTTAGCATACAGAATGACTATTAGAAGATGCAAAATTGACTAGCAGTACATGAAATGTTATTACTATTTACATTTATTAAGTTGTTGTTTGCTCAGCAGAAACACCTCGACAGTGCTACAAACTTACTGATCGCTTCTTATTGTGAACAATTTCTCTACTAACAACTACAGCAGTTCTAGACAATCTAAATCTTCCAGAATTATGAAAGTTTTAAAACAGTTTTTGCTCCTAGTCAACTAGAAATGTGAATTCTTTTTGTGTAGATGTGTTTCAGACATTTCCCTCCTTCACCTCTTTGGGATAATCTAATGTGTTATATATTGCATGGAAATCTATGAATCACATATTGCATTGCTTGGTGTGATAAAGGGACATGTGATATAAGTGCTGTAGCTTTAAGTGGTGGATTCCAGTGGAAGGTGGTGGCCAATATATATGAGATGCCAGTTCTAACCTGAGAAGTAAATGGTATTTATAGAGATAAAACATCAAAATACAAACAGGTATGCACTTAAAACATCTTAAACTTAACTCTCAGCATTTAAATTTTCAAGGAAAGTTAATTCTGATTAATTTGACAGAATCTTGAAAGGTGTGAAAAATGAGATGTTAATTTATCTGGGAAACTGTTTGTTTAACATTCTTTGTTTTTGTTTGGGCAAAAAGATATTCAGAGTGGGGGACAGTTTTCCAGGAGGAATGCATGATAGAAAAAGCTAGCATATTTTGAAGGTGGAACTTAGCTTATGTAAATGATTGTATAACACAGTATGGGGCTTGATAACCTTTCTAATTCTATGCTAATTCTGGCTGAATTTTTTCAGAAATGAAATGGGGTACCTCCATAAGTTCCTTCTTTCTGTTCCTCTGCTACAGTCATAAGAGCATGTGTTTCCAGTGGGACACTTCGGTTTCTCTCTGGTCACTCATTAATGTCTGATAACAATAACAAGAAAGATACAGGGTTATGAATGTCTGGGAATCATGTGCTTCTATCCTTTTGCAAGATTGTCTTTGAGATGGGAGCCAGGCAGGTTCAGACTCCTATTGAACTAACTGATACCGCAAAATGGTTGAATATAGCCCCTAAATTCACACTTGGACTGTGTTCAGCGTCTTTGTTAAAATCTAAATTTTGTCTCCCATTTATTCTTATAGTTCTCTAATCTCTGTAGTCTCCCTTATTCTGCGATATAAAAGGAACCTAATGTTATTTGGACTTGTCATTATTTCACATGCCTCTGGGGTAACATGAGTCTGTCAGCTCAGTGCCAGGAAGCTTCAATTCCTTTAGCTGTAGGAATCCTTGTACTCTAAGTACTGCACATCAGCACTGGCATCACATTTGATGGAGGAATTTTGGCAAGTAATGGTTAACCTATTTCATTTTCTTCTTGCAAGCTCTAAGCTTAGAAAACATAAAGGTAATACTGCATCTAAATGTAACTGTTGATAAAGACATTTGAGATATTTGGATTAAAACTGCAAGTTGAAAGCAGTATTGCAGTAAGTCTTAGGAAACTATAATATGATATTTCTGATTAATGGATATAAATGGCTTTGTTTTGATTTTGCTTTAGTCAACAAACTAAATTTAAGTAGGATGAATGTAACTTATTAATACTAAGTAACTAATAACTGTTCTGAACAAATATGAAAAGTAAGATTCTCATTTTCACTCCCAAATTTGTTTCTTTTAAAATATTACTACTTTTAAACTACTACTTCTTTATGCTATCTAGGGAGGCTAGGTTAGACAGAAACTACAGAAGAAAGGCAAGGCTGTTCTTAAGGATCTGTTGGTTAGCATATCTACAACATACTGACATGATTTGTATTTTGACACTGATTCTGCAGGAGCAGGCAGGACTCTAGGACTCGCCGTCTAGAGGCAGAGGTGACATTTGAAGCTGGGGCTCCAGCATTATCATAGACTCATAGACTCAAAGAATGGTTTGGGCTGGAAGGAACCTTTAAAGATCATCTAATCCAACCTCTCTGCCATGGGCAGGGACATCTTTCACTAGATTAGGTTGCTCAAAGCCCCATCCAACTTGACCTTGAACACCATAGACTGGTTCGTAAAAGCCACAGTACTGAATCCAACCTACACACAGCCTTGTTAGTCTAATGCATACTCTTGGATGCTGGTGCCTTATGAGATCAGAGAGTGACAATTTAAAGTGAAATGATTGGTTGACACTTGAGGTTAATGAGTATTAAATCCCAGCCTCTTTTGTAAAATTGAAGCTGCTTTGTTTGACTAAATTAATCAAATAAATAAATAATAAAATTCCAAATATGCTAGGCACAGCCCCAAGGGAACATTAATCAATGCAAACTGTTTCCTCTTTCTGGAAAAATGTAAAATTTTAAGGATATCATGCGTCACAGTCCTTCCCAAATCAAAACTAATACCATGCCCATAATGAATTAGTAAAGCCACTGGCAATTTTTCTTCAGTATATTATGAAAGATGAGGTTTTATGATCAAATACATTCTTGATCAATTTATTTCACCACTTGCAACCTAATTGTTTCATTATGACATTTTGTCCCTCCTCAGAATGAAACAATTGATTTAATATACTGTATAAAATAGCTGTGTTTCTCAAAAAGTTAATCAAAGTATTGTCAGTTGATGTCTGAACTAGTGCCCTGCAAGTAATATGTGGGGTGTTCAAAATATCAGTTAGAAATTACTCTCCTTGATAAATGTCTTTAATTTAAATATATTTACTGGAACTTTATGAAGTAGGACTCTGCAGCTGAGAGACCTAATCCTTTTAAGTTCCATTTTTTAATGTTCAGAACCACAACAGAACAAGCTACGCAATGCCAATTTTCATCAAGATATAAATTAAATGCTCTGAATCCTTGAGTACTCTGTTAGTGTCCAAAAATTCAATATTTATCAGAGGCAACCAGATTTTTTCTTAAGTACCCAAGTCTGCCCAGATGAAATGGGAAGCCAAAACATTCATATAGTTCCAGAAAATACCACTTTTACTTCCAGAAGTAATTAGTTAGTGATTTTATCTTTAGCCTTCTTCTGAACCTTGCTTACTGGGATGATAGATTAAAGATTAAATAAATTAGAATAATTGATAATAAAGATAGATTAAATGGAAATATTTGGCATTGTAAAAAAGCTAAATTGTACTTACAATGACCTGTCACCTGAATCTATACCTTTAATATTGCTTTAAAAATCCTTGAAATAAACAATTTTGTGTTAAGTGATTTCAGTTTTTTCTTTGAATTTGTATCTTGCTTTTGGAAAATTTCCATTCTGTATACATTTTTATATGATGTAATGTTATGCAGATATTCTCTCTAAACATAGAGATGCCAGGAAAAAAAAAAGGATAAAAGCTAAATCTAAACCTATCACGGATGTTGTGAGCTGAGCCCAGCAGACTCCAGGGCCTGTGGATTCCCCGCTTCCCGCCACACGCAGTCACAGAGGCCACCAACACGGCCAGCCACACAGGCTGCCACAGATGGAGCAATGCCTAGAGCAGCACCCAGGTGTAACACTGCCAGAGCTCTTACAGACAACTTCGTCCTGTTATTCTTCTCCTGCTGATTAGGATTGAAGTTCATTAGTGAAAACATGCACAACCTCACTCCCTAGATTCACAAGCACATCCACATTCACAGATCCCTTGAGCATTAGCGTGGTCTCTGCATCCATCTAAGATCCATGCCCAGACCTGAGCCCCCTTACTCAGCCACTGGCTCAGACCTTGAGTCTTTCCAGGTGCAGGTCTCCTCTTGCCTGAGGGCTAGTCCGCCTGGAAGTTTGCTAGTGAATTACACATATACACACGCTCACACAGAATTAAATTCATTACGGAAAAAAAACCACCACCCAGGTCTCTCCAGTTTCTGTCACTTAGACCTCTCACACATACACATGCATGCTGTCCTCTCTCCCAGCACCAGATTTACGGTCCCTCTGACCCACAGCTCCTTCTCCCATTGCTGGCACTTAGATCCCTCACGCCCTGGTTTCCCCTGTTGCTTATACCTATGGGACCTGCGGTCCATAGTTCCTCCTCAAGATACTGGCACTTAGAATTTTCAGCACACATACAAACACACGCCTTGTCCCTCCAGCTGCTGGCAACTAGACCTAGGGGCATTGTGACCCATCACTGTTTCTCCAATAGCTGGAACTTAGACCTTGCAGCAAACATACATAACCACATAAGATAAAGATTGCCATTACATAGAAAAAATAGATAAATGTAGGATTTAATAATAAGACAGGATAGACTGCAGTGATCAGGCACAAGACTCAGTCAGACAAGTATACTGACTGTCAGCCTGCTAACATACGAGCAGCCCTTTCCATTCATGCGCCTTTTGACTTTCCCATGTTTTTCCCTCCTCAGCCCAGCCTGACCATTCCCCTTCCCTGCCTTTGGCCCTTCCCCTAAACATCCCATAGTAAATTCTACATAATCTCACAAGACCCTTCTGAAATCCTATCAGTTTCACACAGTCCCAGAAGCCATCTCAAATACCCCATAATACTCACGATAGTCATGTTTCCTCCTTTTTATCACTTGCAAGGTTCAGGTTGACTCTCTTCAAGGCTATGCCTGATTATTTCCTTTAATGGTCCTTCAATCAGTGCCAAAAGAGTTGTGGTCTTTGTTAACATCTCTGTTATCACCTGCTTGTTAATGTTTGTGTGTCTGTGTGTTTAATTTATCGCTCTCCTTTTTATTTTTTATTTCTTTTATACTGAATAGTGCTTAACCAAACAACTTAATGAACCAGATGCTCTCACATGCCACACAGCCTTAGCTATAAATGCTAGATCTACAGAGGGATTTAGACAAAACGTAGGAAGTTATTTTCCAGTTTAGGTGCCCAGTTCAAAATTCGGAGTCTAATACTGGAGACGTGTCAAATATTTTGCTGCCTATGATTTTGTCACTAAAACACTTATCTTCTGAATGCATGAAGTGGATTGAGGCTAACTTAGAAATAAGTCACGTTAAAATTTTTATTGACTTAAGTTCAGTTCTTCCACAGTCAAAAGCATATCTTGGTGCCCAAGACAACAGTGTGCTGAGATCTACTTAATATTTTTTAGTACTCGTTTCCTCTCCCTCCAATATAAGTGTACTAAGCAGATGAACCACATTTTCTTTTTCTTACTCATGAGTTAATGTTTAGACGGGCTATGCAAAACACATCAGAAGGTGCTGAGAGGATTGTACCAAGAACACTGCTCAGCCTGGTGATGGGGACATTCACTGGGGAGAGAAACGTTCCATTTGATCGAAAAGAAGTATTTGTTAAGCTCCACCGACGTTTTCCTTTTGTAATAATTTCAATTTTGAAGTGACAAATATTGTTTCAAAACAAAAGTGAAAGTATTTCATTTAAAAACAGTAAAGCAATACATTACAATATTTGGAAAGCCTTTATTTTTAACCGAAGCTTGTTTGTTGAATTACATTCCAATTCATCATTATAGTATTTTTTCTTTTTTACTGAAGTTCATTACTAGTTATGCTGTGAAAAAATGCAGCAAGAGAAAAAAAAGTGTAAAAATGCTTTGATTTTTCAGATTTCGAGTTAAGCTGACAATACAGGTCAGTGGTCATTTTTTAGCTGTAAACTAAGTGCACCTCTTCACTGAGAGATTATATATCTAGGGCTCCACATCAGACATTTTAGGGTACATTGAAATAGACTGAAATTACATCTGAATGCTTTAACATGGGATTTATGGGCTGGAGATGGCCGCCTTTGGTCCTCTCTATTGCAAATGTGCATTGCAAAATTCTGTCTGATTACTATGTATGCACTTGTTATACGATCACAGCAGTTGTCAACCTCAACCACTTCTGTACTGTGCACTTCACAAATACAGCCTGAAGAGCCATTTCCTGCTCCAAAACGCTTCCATTTCAAATCCAAAGAACAAGTATAACACAACAATGAGCAACACACAACATTCAATGTGGTTTTAGTTCTCCTAATTTTAGACTTAGTCAATGCCACAAGAAATTTAATTTGTGCATCTCTGTTTAAACCATGACATCAAATTCCTAGCAAAGGTGCTTCAGAAGACGCATCTGTAGGGTGTAACTCTGATAATGGATGTCTTTACGTAGACAAGCTTAACGACTCTGACAAATGAGCTTTGGAGAATCGTGTAAGGCCACTTAAGAGGTTACCATTCTGCCCCCAGCTGTCTGCCAAATCCTGTGCTAATTACTGTAACCTCCAAATATAGTAGAGGAAGAAGCAAAGTGAGCTGATTTTTTATCCCTAATAAAACTCCATCAGCTGAGTTTCAGACTAAACTCTGTAGTCTATGAAGCATGGCTACAAGCTGGCAACACTTTTTTTGTGCTGTACTTGGAAAGAAATTTCTCCCCTAAGGATGAGGCATGAATCTTCAGAGCAGTGCTATGCAGTATTAACTGCCTGATATCGTTCAGTTGCATAGTTTCARTCTTTTCCAAATTATAGCACAGAAGCAGAAGAAACGTTACTTTCTACCTTGTTTGATCTAAACAAAGTAAAAAAATATTGTGAAAAGTTTTGGTTGTTTTCTTTTTCTTCTCATATAAGAGTGCCTTTTTTTCCCCCAGTGTTTTATTTTCCATCATATACCTAGTTTTTGGAGCCCTGGTTAACCAAGGTGTTTAACATGTGCTTAAATCTTAGTGTGTGGACTCATATCCTTCTAGTTAAATGAACACTTAAATGATTTTCTRATTGCGAAATCAGAGACAATCTGATTGCAAAATCAAGGGACAAGAGTCCCTTGTGCTCTCAGCCCATTTCCTGAGATAAGCATTTTATGTCCAAGACATACACTGTTCTAAGATCTAGTGTTTAGATGGGTTTAATGCTCATTCCTCCTGAAGCTTCTTGATTTGCAATAGTTTTTTCAATGAACTCAGTAAGTGACATTCTTTGATAATAGTGATGCTGGAATTTCACTTGCTGTAGGAGATTTCAAACCTTATTTGCTCAGACTTTGGAGAGGTAAGTTGTCTTTCACTTTAAGGATCTGCAGTTCCTTAAATCATATCTTTGTATCAGTTGGGCTTCTTGGTGGTGCTGTATTGCACACAAAAATTATAGTTGTTGTGTTACTAGTATTGGTAATGACAATGTTATCTGTAGGGCCACAGCTGATACTCAGTACTGAAAATAAGTTGTCTCATTCAACAACCATACTACAATTCTATTTAAAAAGGAAAATATAATAAGACAAGATTGACCGTGGCATTTAATTTTCCATCCATAGAGCAAGATGCTGTCTCTGAAAGTAGATTTTATATTCAATAAAATATATTCCTGAGGAATATTGTGAAAATGAGCAGATTTTAAATGAAAAAGGACTGCATAATGTTATTAATGGCATTCTGATATTAATGTCTATATATAGGCTAGTGCATCAGTCCCAAGAAGTACTAGAATCTTTAGTTTTGTCTGTGAACTTTGTCTAGTGAATAGAGACAAATAGGACCTGTGTAGCACTTTAAAGTTATGCCAATATTAAAACCAAAAGCATCAGCTATATGTATGCAGAATTTAAACAAAAAATCAAGGAGTAAGACAAGTACCACATTTAGTGGATGGTAGATCAGGGAGGAGAAAAGCTTGTTTTCCAAAAAGTAGTGATCTTTCAACTTTATTAATGGATAGCCTTATACTTACAAAAAAGGTCAATTAATTCTAGGCCAGATGTTCTGGTAGTGTAAGTTGCAAAATTTCATAGAGTCATAGGATCATAGAATCTATTTGAATTCTCTTAAAACAGCAGGTCTACATTACAGCACCTGGGGAACTGGGCCATAATTTTACTATTACAAATTTATTAGTAAATAAAAATAAATATTAATAAATGTACAGTTCATCCACGAAAAAAGAAACAACTGTGAGTCTGATGTTACTAAAATCTACGTGATTTTTACTGAGTATTTCCGAGACTTTCTTTCACTTTGCTGCAGCAAGATTTTTCATTCTTTTATGTTTTTGATAACAAGTTCCATGGTTTTAAACTGTTCTTTGGTGCCCAGTTTTTACCTCTGACAAATTTATGGAAGTCCAAAGCAGAAGAATAGCAGGCTCTTATCACATGACCTATCAATCTGGGAATCTCACTTCCCCTCAGCAGTTAACAAAAAAATTGAGATCAGTGCAAACAAAACCTATGTGTAGACTCAAAACAAATTTATATGTTTCTCTTTCAGTCAGAAAAATTTACAGTCAAGTTTCAAGAGGTCTATAGAGCAGACAAGTGGTTGCAATGGTGTTAATTAATCTAGAAAAAGTGGACCCTAGGTGAAGGTGAGATGATGTTACTTAAAAACACAGAAGTTGTCGCCTTCTTTAATTTATAGGTTATTGGGTGCTGCTACGTAAAACAATTCTGGAAAATGTAAATTAGCATAGTTCTGCTTGTTATCAAGTGTATTCGATACTGCATAAATACTATGCTTTGTATGGGAAAAGAGCAGGAAAGAATTAGAGTTAGCTGAACATTTTTTAATAAACTGTCTCTGAAAGTTTTATTTCTCAATCAGCAATATTGCTTGCAATTTCTTTCTTTTTTAATAACTGCTTTCTAAAGAACATTTTTGCTCAAACAACTGCAGATCTATTCTGATTAACACAGAAAAAAATACCCTGAAAAATTGCTAGACTTCACTATCTGTTACATTTGATGCTGAAACAACCTTATCAACCTGTTTATGAACATTTTGAACCTTACTGGTAGATGTTCTACAAAGTCTCTTTATTCTCTATTACAGAGGTAATATTGTTATTAAAGATATGACATTGTACACTTCTGCCAAAGATCCTGCACTCATTTATAGAATCATAGAGTTATTCAGGTTGGAAAAGACCTCTAAGATCATCAAGTCCAACTGTCAACCCAACACCACCATGCCCACTAAACCATGTCCTGAAGTGCCACATCTACAGGTTTTTTGAACACCTCCAGTGATGGGGACTCCACCACTTTCCCTGGGCAGCCTGTTCCAATGCCTGACTACCCTTTCGGTAAAGAAATTTTTCCTAATATCCAATCTAAACCTCCCCTGGCGCAACTTGAGGCCATTTCCTCTTGTCCTATCACTAGTTACTTGGGAGAAGAGACCAACACCTGCCTCTCTACAGCCTCCTTTCAGGTAGTGGTAGAGAGCGATAAGGTCTCCTCTTAGTCTCCTCTTCTCCAGGCTAAACAACCCCAGCTCCCTCAGCCGCTCCTCATAAGACTTGTGCTCCAGACCCTTCACCAGCCTCGTCGCCCTCCTCTGGACACGCTCCAGCACCTCAATGTCCTCCTTGTAGTGAGGGTCCCAAAACTGAACACAGTATTCGAGGTGCGACCTCACCAGTGCCGAGTACAGGGGCACGATCACCTCCCTACTCCTGCTGGCCACACTAGTCCTGACACAGGCCAGGATGCCGTTGGCCTTCTTGGCCACCTAAGCATATTGCCGACTCATGTTCAGCCGGCTGTCGACCAGCACCCCCGGGTCCTTTTCTGCCGGGCAGCTTTCCAGCCACTCTTCCCCAAGCCTGTAGCGTTGCCTGGGGTTGTGGTGACCCAAGTGCAGGACCCGGCACTTGGCCTTGTKGAAYSTCATRCARTTGGCCTCGGCCCATCGATCCAGCCTGTCCAGATCCCTCTGCAGAGCCTTCCTACCCTCAGGCAGATCAACGCTGCCGCCCAGCTTGGTGTCATCTGCAAACTTACTGAGGGAGCACTCAATCCCCTCGTCCAGATCATTGATAAAGATGTTAAACAAGACKGGCCCCAAAACTGAGCCCTGGGGAACATCACTTGTGACTGGCTGCCAACTGTATTTAACTCTGCTCACCACAACTCTCTGGGCTCGGCCATCCAGCCAATTTTTTACCCAGAGAAGAGTACACCCATCTAAGCCATGAGCCGCCAGCTTCTCCAGGAGAATGCTGTGGGAGACWGTGTCAAAGGCTTTACTGAAGTCCAGGTAGACCACATCCACAGCCTTCCCCTCATCCACTAGATGGGTCACCTGGTCATAGAAGGAGATCAGGTTGGTCAAGCAGGACCTGACCTTCATGAACCCATGCTGGCTGGGCCCGATCCTCTGGTTGTCCTGCACCTGCCTCGTGAGTGCCTCGTGCACCACCTCAAGATGAACCGCTCCATGATCTTCCCCGGCACAGAGGTCAGGCTGCAGGCCTGTAGTTCCCCGGATCCTCTTTCCAGACCTTTTTGTAGATGGGTGTCACTTTGGCAAGCCTCCAGTCATCCAGGAACTTCCCTGTTAACCAGGACCGCTGATAAATGATGGAGAGTGGCTTGGCAAGCTCCTCCGCCAGCTCCCTCAGTACTCTCGGATGGATCCCATCCGGCCCCATAGACTTGTGAGTGTCCAGCTGGCGTAGCAGGTCATTAACTGCTTCCTCTTGGATTATGGGGGGTGTATTCTGCTCTCCATCCCTGTCTTCCAGCTCAGGGGGCTGAATACCCTGAGGATAACCGGTCTGACTATTAAAGTCTGAGACAAAGAAGGTATTAAGTACCTCAGCCTTTTCCTCATCCTTGGTGGCAATGATGTTCCCCCCTGCATCCAATAAAGGATGGAGATTCTCCTTGGCTCTGTTTTTGTTGTTAATATATTTGTAAAAACATTTTTTCTTGTCTTTTACGACTGTGGCCAGATTGAGTTCTAGCTGGGCTTTTGCTGTTCTAATTTTCTCTCTGCATGACCTAACAAGATCCTTGTACTTTTCCTGAGTCACCTGCCCCTTCTTCCAACAGTGGTAGACTCTCCTTTTTTCCCAGAGTCCCAGTAAAAGCTCCCTGGTCAGCCAGGCCGGTCGTCTTCCCCACCAGCTCCTCTTACGGCACATGGGGACAGCCTGCTCCTGCGCCTTTAAGACTTCCTCCTTGAAGAGCATCCAGCCTTCCTGGGCCCCTTTGCCCTTCAGGACCGCTTCCCAAGGGACTCTCTCAACCAGTGTCCTGAATAGGCCGAAGTCTGTCCTCCGGAAGTCCATGGTAGTGGTTTTGCTGACCCCCCTCCTTACTTCACCAAGAATCGAGAATTCTGTCATGTCATGGTCGCTGAGCCCCAGACAGCCTCTGACCACCGTATCTCCCACCAGTCCTTCTCTGTTGGTAAACAGCAGGTCAAGCGAGGCACCTCCCTTGGTAGGCTCACCCACCAGCTGTGTAAGGAAGTTATCTTCCACACTCTCCAGGAACCTCCTAGACTGTTTCCTCTCTGCTGTGTTGTATTTCCAGCAGATGTCAGTAAGTTAAATACTCTATTTCTGTTATGGAAACTAGCTAACACTTAATTATGTCTCCTGAAAAGACTAGTTGTTTTCTGTTCTTATATTTCTATAACATTATTGCTAAAAGCCAATGTATAAGCAATCTAACTTAGGTTATATCCCTCCAAGACTGAAATGAGAGGGTACTGGTAGAAGTTTTCACTGCTGATGCTTATGATGCACCTCTGTTATCAATTAAATTAAGACTTTCAGTTCTGAGGGCTGTTAAGCAGTTGCTTTCCAAGCACTMCTTTTTCTATTGGTGTGTTAGCTCTCTGTCAAGATGATGCTGAATGTAGATGACATATCTTGCTGCCACCACATTGGGAAAAGAACTCTATATACACTCGGAGGGATTTCGCTTAAAAGGATGCAGACTATATGATTAGGATACCAGTCTCATTTTGGTAGTCTTTTTAGGCACATCATTGTGTCATGGTATGTCAGCTGGAGGTGCTCCTAATCAGTATGAATAACAGTGGTAGAATAAGTAATGCTAGAGGTACCTTCCCCTCCCCCCTTTTTTTAAAATAAAAACTCATCACAGAAACTATTTAAATATTTTGAGATTAGCCTCCAAAAAGAGTTAAAGAAAAAAGCTACCAAACTGCCAAAATGACAAATGTTATTTACTGTTTTTGTGCATTACTTTATAGATGTTACACAAATTGCTGTTTCTAAAGAGGAATTGTAATTCCTATTCCCTGAAATTGTGATGTTCAAAAATGAGTTTATGCTTGCATAGTTCATAATTATCCCTCTGAGAGGGACAGTCAAGGACCAGTTCTGAAATGCTGCAGTAGCATACAAGTTAACACAGTACAGCAAAAAAMCAGAACTGTGCTCAAGTGGGAGGGTAATGAAAGGATTACACAGGCCAGTGCATGAAGTGTTTAACACAATAAATAGCCAGGAATCAATGTCTGACACTCCAAAATATGTAGCTCTGGCAGATGTTTCAAGAGCACCACACTACAGCGAACAAACAGGGAAGAGACCCAGTTGTGAATCTTTTTTAAATAAATGAGAGGGAAGCAGTGAAGCAAGGCAAATCCTCCATATCCCTCTTCTACCCTCCAGGCTACAAATGTCCCAGAGGCCGAAATCACAGTACATGAAAAGTAACTTTGAACTTAGGAAATATCCAACTCCTACAAAGAATTTTCACAAAATAGTAAATGTTATGATTCATACTGCGGTATCAGTTGAATTTGCCTTGAGAAACAATGAATCAGGTTTCAGCCTGTTATTTAAGAGGGGATAGAAGGGGCTTCTACTAGTGATATAAAACTTTACTGTAGAAAGATAAAAATGGGAGACTGAAAAGATTTTGGGATCTGACAATTCCTTTTCTGTTTGGTTATATACAAGCACTGTGGATTGATGCACGAAAAAAGAGCAGTTCAAAGCTTTGAGTTACATAGGGTGAGCTTTATTCCAGTGCATTTTAGACAGCTAAAATGCAGATATCTAGAGTAAGAGAACCATCTGAGTTCTCTACATAGTCAGTGCTGAGAGAGAGAGACCCTTTTTGAAGTCAATCCACTTAATACTGAAATAAGGGCATACAATAAATAGAATAAATCATCATTACAATAGAAACTCTCTCCATTACAATAGAAACTCTCTCTCCTGACTGTAGGGACAGACAGGCTGATTAGCTTGGACTAGATAGTTATCTTTCAGAGGGCTAAATTTAGACAGCAAGATTTATACAGTAAGTTCTGCTACTTAGAAATATGAGGCAATCTTCCATTAAGAAGACTAGTAGCAAAATCAAATCAGCCCCTGGAATTTCTTCCTCTAGTGTATAAATGATAAGAAACACTATCAGGGTTAAAATGTTAAACTCTTAAACTCTGGCCAAGGCCAACATCAATGCCTATAAGTGAGTGCTCGTAAATGCTTTGTATAAGCCCTTTATTTTTGAAACCTAAATCACTCCCTTTAAAGTAATCGGATGTGGCTCTTTAGTAGCTCATAGGAATTGTACTTTGGGTCTCTGAGTTTCCTATTCTCTTTTACAGTCTGACTCCCAGGATTTTTACATATGTCTCATTTTCTGATCTTCTTACTTGCTTACCACAAGTTTTTCACAAGCATCCTGTGATACACTTGCCGTAGATAGCTTGTTGTTTCAAACCAATATTGTTATTCTGCTTCTTTGTTTGTCATTCTGAAACAGCTTGTTTTTGATAGGTAGCTAAAACATTTCATAGGATCCCTGCAAAAACAGAAGTCAGATAAGGAATTATAAATTAAGTTTTGGTTATCTCTAGGAAAGAGATAGTACAATAATTATGGTTTATGCATATATAGACCAGGGTTTCTTGTTTATTTGAGGCACTGGGTCAAAATTCCTGACCATGGACCCTTGTGTGCCAAAAAGTGCGAAGATACTTTTTCATCCTTATCAACAGTCTGAAAAAAAGGACTGTATTCTACTGAAATATTAATAAATATTAAAGAAAAAAGTTGACAGAGAAAACAGTTAGATGGATATAAATAGAGCTTTTATACATACAGTATACATACAGTGTGTGTATGTATATGCTTTATACACACAGTATATATATGTGTGTATGTATATGCTGTTTTAGATTTTTCTGCAAGAATACAAGAGTAAAAAACGTTGCAATAACAGTGAATAGGATAATATTAATAATGAGATCAGTCAAGAATATGAAAATTCAGATAGAGCTTCCCAGACTTTTGTCAATAAGAAAGTCATGCTGTGCTATTCCCCAGCTGATAGAGGAAATGTCAGCACATTTTCAGCATCTACATCTCTGAAAGCAAAAACATTTTTATTCTGGACATGCTGACAAACTCCTAGTTGTATCCATCCTTTTATTCTTAATTGGCCTAATTTTCTCTAATATAATGTTGTCGTGGTTTAACCCCAGCCAGCAACTAAGCACCACACAGCCGCTCGCTCACTTCCCCCCAGTGGGATGGGGAGAGAATCGGAAGGGCAAAAGTGAGAAAACTCGTGGGTTGAGATAAAGACAGTTTAATAGGGAAAGCAAAAGCCGCGCACGCAAGCAAAGCAAAACGAGGAATTTGTTCACTACTTCCCATCGGCAGGCAGGTGTTGAGCCATCTCAAGGAAAGCAGGGCTCCATTACATGTAACAGTTACTTGGGAAGACAAACGCCATCACTCTGAACGTCCCCCACTTCCTTCTTCGTCCCCCAGCCTTATATACTGAGCATGACGTCACATGGTATGGAATACCCCGTTGGCCAGCTGGACTAGCTGTCCCGACTATGCTCCCTCCCAGCCTCTTGTGCGCCTGGCAGAGCCTGGGAAGCTGAAAAGTCCTTGAGAAGTAGACTACCTAGCAACAACAGGAAACATCAGTGTATTATCAACATTCTTCTTATACTAAATCCAAAACATAACACTATACCAACTACTAGAAAGAAAATTAATTCTATCCCAGCCAAAACCAGGACAAATGTTTTTCCAGATCATTCTCAAATTTTATAATCAGCGATTATCTTAAATGAAAACAGCAAATATGTTGGATAAGGGGGAGGGGTACTGCCTATCAAGCTAGATGATTTTCAGCATTGTGCTTGTTTTGGCTGGGATAGAGTTAATTTTCTTCATAGTAGCTAGTATGGGGCTATGTTTTGGATTTGTGCTTAAAACAGTGTTAGTAATACAGGGATGATTTAGTTACTGCTGAGCAGTGCTTACACAGAGTCAAGACCTTCTCTGCTTCTCACCCCACCCCATCAGCGAATAGGCTGGGGGTGCACAAGAAGTTGGGAGAGGACACAGCCAAGACAGCTGACCCCAAATGACCAAAAGGGTATTCCATACCACATGATGTCATGCTCAGCATATAAAGCTGGGGGAAGAAGAAGGAAGGGGGGATGTTTGGAGTGATGGCGTTTGTCTTCCCAAGTAACCGTTACGCGTGAYGGAGCCCTGCTTTCCTGGAGATGGCTGAACACCTGCCTGCCGATGGGAAGTAGTGAACAAATTCCTTGTTTTGCTTTGCTTGCGTGCGCAGCTTTTGCTTACCCTATTAAACTGTCTTTATCTCAACCCACGAGTTTTCTCACTTTTGCCCTTCTGATTGTCTCCTCCATCCCACCGGGGGGAAGTGAGCGAGCGGCTGTGTGGTGCTTAGTTGCCGGCTGGGGTTAAACCATGACAAGCATACCCTCTCAAGCTGATTTATCAGTTCTGTTTTCCTCAAATAATAACGAATGTGTTATATTCCTGTTGCTGAAAAGCAACAGACTAAGTCTTACCCTGGGGGAACATAAAAGAACTAACATTGCAAATGGATTAATCTCTGCTTTCTGTCACTTTTGCAGCACTGGCTGAACCCGTTATGAAGATCAGACTCCTAAATCTCTGCAAGTTACATTGCCAAAAATGTGTTTTCTTTTTCCATTGATAAGTCTGACTTAAGCTTTCTTTTTCTGAGTACCTAGAAAATGCCTACTATTGCCAGAATTATTTCTGGAAATAACATATGTGAGAGAAACATTATAGAATATTCTTGAAAAGTAAATATTGATGTGCTCACACCCTCTGTTCCTGCTTTCTCCCTCCTTCTATCTAAAGAATTTAACCTAGTCTATACATCTAAAAAGCATGAGCATTAACTTCAGTGACCTGAATTTATTTATTCACTAAGTTCATTTAGCAAATTCTCTTCCCCAGAATAAAAAATCTGCATCACCCAAACCAGTGCCCTTATTGTAAGAACTACTCTGATGTTTGAATATCTCCACCTATCATGACATTATCTTTTGCACAATTTGGTTCTGTTTAACTGACTAAATATTTCTAGTGGGACAAAATTATGATTAGTTCTATTTTTCAAGGCCAAGTGACTACATATTTGTTAACATTCAGTGGTTACTTTTAAACATCAAACTGTAACTATGAAAAATACTCCTGTAATATTTGGTTTAATTCGCTAGTCTTTTACTACTGATACCACCAGTTATGCCATACTGTCACAAGCTCACTTAAAGTTACTAAGTGAAAAGTTGCAGAAATTATATGAATTAAATATCCAACTTAATGTAGACCTGAATAGTGAACAGAAAGCGTGGGTGGAATTGGTCTCAAACCTGAAGAATTCACTTTTGGAAAGGACTGTTTACTTGATCTAGATTGACAAAAATGTGAATAGATGATATTTCAAATCAAAAGTACTTTTAGGAAATAGACATCTAGTTATTCAATGATTGTTACTTTTAATTGAGTCTCAAAATTTAGCAGCTATACCCCTCTTCTGGTGTCATGAGATAAGTGAAGAAAACATTTCTTTCTTGCTTGCTTGAGCTGTCCAGATGAACCTAAAGTATGTGCATTAGCAGATTATATGAGCATTGCCTGCTGTTTAAACTATAAATTGCTGTCGCCATAAATACTTTCTGAGTATTCTATGTATTACTCAATTTCTTCTACAATAAGTAGTCTTAAGCAATCCTTCATTACCAAGATGAAATAGAATAAAAATCTTTAAATTAACTTTTACTGAGAGAGGGGTTTTGGGGTGGGGTTTTTTTTGTTTGTTTGGTTGGTTTTTGGGGTTTTGTTTTGTTTTGTTGTTTTGTTTTTTTTTTTTACATAACACTGTGTAACAATTATGTGTAATAGTCACATAACAGCTAATCAGAAGCAATCATTTTAGGATATTCTTCCAGCATATTTCAGTCTGACAGCTTTACAAATTAACTACAGTTATGTTAGGATAATAGTGGTTTTTTTCTCCTTCACAAAAGCATGGAAATTCACAGTTGAAGCTGATAGCTTGTCTTTATTAAGCCGCTGAATTTCTGTCTAAGGGTGATGTGACACATTAAGTACTCATTTCATCCAATTTTCGAGCTCAGTTGATGATTAATCACAAAAAGTAGAATGGACATTTGGGTGGAGCATTGACTAGGATGCAGATGACATGGATGACTTTCAGGACCTAGAGACTGACTATACATCTTAGGGAAGGACGTTTTACTCCTTTCCAGAATGCTTCCTCTCCTCCTTCCGCTTAGGTTCTCAGCTTCAAGGACTACTCCCCAATCCAGAGCTGAGCACAATATAGTCTGTTTTCAAAGTGAGTGAATGAGGTGTTAAGGAAATAATACGTGGTAATAATGACACCATCTATAATAGCATCAGTAGTTACACACATTAAGAAAGGAGATCATTAGTCAAATTTGATTATCCATAACACAGAAATGGAATTAACACTGAATTTATTTGGTTTTGGACTGTTGAAATAGTATTTGAGCTGATTTCCAGTGAAACGTCAAACTCGGAAAACGCTAAATCTGATTTATTGCTCCTAATGATGGTGTGTGAATGAAAGGTGGCTTAAAAGTCTCTAAATATTTTTTTCTTTACATTTTACATTGTTCTTTTAAAAGGGTAGCTAGTGCTGTTTTTTAATAACATCTCTGTTTTCAGACTTTGAGAAAATCAGATCCGCAGTCTTCCTGAGGCCTAGTTCTGAGATAATATCACTCTATCAAAAATGAGAGAAGGGAAAGGGAAATTACAATGAAGCTCATACACAAGCCAAGGTGGTAAAACTTAAAAGAAATCCTCAAGGTTTACTGCCTTTTTTAAGAGAAAAAAAAGACATAATTAGAAAATAGTGATATATACAAATTCCATTAAGAGCCTTTTTGTCTTCTGAAATACAAGCATGAAGCCAGTAAATTACCAAAGATACAACACTTCGGGTGGCCCCAGTCTAATTTTCACTCACATTTTGGTGCCTGTTGAAGCATCCATGCTCCTGACTGAGTCAGGGGTAAGTCAGAGGTAAAAACCGTTCACAGCCTTCAAAGAAGGTTTGTGTGTGCTTAACTTTTGATACCTAAACTCTTTTATTATCTTGTTCTTCCAGAAAACACCATTTACCAACTAAATTTCCTTTTGCTAACATGCAGACAGCAACCTAACATTGTGCAATGCCTTGGTGTCTATCTTACATCTAGCCACATTAGGATCCAGAAAGAAGATATACCTTCCAGGTTAGCAACTTCAGTTTAGTCTGTTAGATGTCCCCTGAGCAAGCCTAACTCTACCTTTTTATTTGTCATAACCAAAGAATAAATAATTTATCTGTGATGTTAACATTCTTGATCTGACTGATTGCATTTTAACCCACCCTCTCCTTAGGCTACTTTGATAAGCATTCATTATTCTTCAGTATATTACTAGATAAAGGACAGGGTTTGAAAAATGTGGTTCATAAAAGACGTTGACTTAGTAGGACTATAATGCATACAAATTCCAGATGTAACTTGAACAACTCAGTTTCCTAGCAGAAAATTGCATGCTATGAAGAATTCATTCCCTTTCATCAGAATAATATTTTATGCTTTACCAGTATGCAAGCAAGCAAATATACCTTAATTGGTTTGATGAAATCAGTTTTCTCTGTACTTTTGACTTTGGAGGATAAATGTTTGCTAGGAAGGTGAAAGAGGTAAGAGTTTGGTCCAGCAGTCCACTGATTAGGATATTCACCTTGGAGGTAACGTAGGTAGTCAATTTTCAGTCCCTGTTGCAAATAATATTTATGCACTTGCATAAGGCAGAACACCTTCAGTAAAACTGACTAAGAGTGCTCCCAAATATGCTCTTCAGAGACACAAGAAATCCTATCCAGTCTCTTGAAGTAGATGTTTGAACATCCAGTCTATACTTTGAACACAATGGGAAGGATTTAATAGGTCCTACTGATTTTTAAATGAATTGATTTTTCCCAACAGTGCATTTTGTGAGAAAGAACAGGACCGGTTCAGGGGCTCTCCTAAGAGAGAAGTTATGTATCTTTGAACTTGGGCAATGCAAAGCTCAGATTTGGATATCTAGTTCTTCTTAATGGGCTGCTATGCTTTTTGCCATTTTTTTTCTAGGATGCACAAGCTTGTTTCTTTGTTGTTTTTTTTTTTTTTTTTTAAATTCCAGCAGTCTGCTGTGGACTGTACAGAGATCCTAGACGGTACTTCGGATTGCAAATGTCACTAAATGACAAATTTGCTCAGGTTGGGGTATGTGAAGATGAGACTGTGCCTTCCACCTGAAACTAATATCTAACTTCTTTGGGAGAAAGACCAATACAAGACGTACAGTTACAAAATAAATGAAATTATGCACTTGTACAAAAATGATACTGTTACAAGCTTAAAAAGAAAAGTCTTTCTGTCCCTGAAAGACCGCTAAGGTGTTTTCACATGCCAGTGGAAGTAAGACTTTGCAACAAATATCACAAAAAAGCAAAGACAGACCTACCTGTTTCAAATAGCCAACAGCCTGCTAGAAGAAGGCTGAAAGGCAGGTGTTCTTTTGGGGTGCTGTGCTGGGTTAACCTTGGCTGGCTACCAGCTGCCCACTCAGCTGCTTTCTCATTTCCCCTCCTCAACAGGACAGGGGGAGAAAATATGATGAAAAAAAAAAAATCATGGGTTGAGATAAAGACACAGAGATTGATTGCCATTTACCATCATGGGCAAAACAGGCTTGACTTGAAGAAAATTAATTTAATTTATTGTCAATTAAAATAGATTTGGGTAGTGAGAAACAAAGATGAAAAGATTAAACCACCACCTTCCTCCTACATTTCCCGGGCTCAACTTCATTCCTTCACTGCCAGGTCCTCTGCTGTCCCCCTGCCCCAAGCAGTGCAGGACAGAAGTAGCAGTCAGTCCACAACAGTCCCTCTCTGTCACTCCTTCCACCTCACATTATTTTTGCCCTTTCTTAAATACACTTTCCCAGAGGTGTTACCAGCTTGGCTGATGGGCTCAGCTGTGTCCTGCAGCTCCTGACATCTTCCCCCAGAGGCCACCCCTCAGCCCCCCCTCCCCGTGCCATCACCTGGGCACCTGCACCCAATACAGATGCAAATAATTAAGCTGAAATCATAACTTGGGTGGAACAAGAGTTTAAGTCAGCCTCTTACAGATAACCACAATGCCTAATGCATTTCTGGGCCTTGTGGCACACAACTACCTCATGGACCTTTAGAAGATGTTTTTCTTTAAACTTTCTCTCTTTCTATTTTTCTATGAATTACCCTTTTAGTACTTACATAATATAATGGATATGGAGGGATGATACCTCTGATAGGGAAATATGAAGTCGCTGACATTAATAATATTCTTCATTTCAAGATTAAGAGCGGGAAAGCTGTCTTGGCTGTCTTAATTAATTCTCCCAATTCACAGGGAAAATGAAGTGCTTAAATCCTGTCTAAAAATCTGTAATGCATGGGGATGTAATCAAAGGAGGTGAAGGGAAAATGTGATTCTTCTGGGATTTCTGTGATCTTTTTATAAACTGGCTTGGATCATTATTTTTAATCTTTCCTTGGAATTTCTAGGTTTTGGGGCATTATGATAAGAGTGCATATCTTCAGTCTGTTTGGCTAAATTTATATTACTTGTTTATTACCTGTGATGTCTGAGCATCAGTTACTTCCTTGGGATTCTAATTGGAAAACCAATATACTTTAAAATGTGATTTGTTAATGATACCTAATGCTTTAATGAAGAAACAGTCAATACAAAGTCCAGGTTCATTTTGGAAATTTTGTTTCCAATAGCAAAAATGCAATTCTCTTTCTGTGGCAACACCATTTCTTCCTTTACCAAATTATATTGTTTTCTGCTAGTGAGCAAAAACCAATTTTCTGATATGTTTTAAACCTAGTTTATTTCAGAAACCCAGACAAAAGGACTGAAGGGGGTGTGTGTGTTTGTGGTGGTGGTTTCAAGAATTTGATAACCGATGGGATAATGTGCAATAATGGTAATTACTACTGAAATTGGATTTAAAATGAGTTGAAAATCATTGCTTTTATTTGTGCTACACCTCCCAGTCACTGACAGAGGTATAAGTGGTGAACTGCCTCAGTGGAGCCCTATGGAAGCTTTGGGCAGTGAGGACTATGCTATGTCATGCTATGTCGCACCTTTGCAATTTTTTTAAGATCTACAACATTTTATTGTCTTTCAAGTTAAGTAGGACATTACTAATTCAAGCTCGATGTCCCTTTGGAAACATGATGAGACAAATCTTCATTTAGTGTAATTTGACATAGCATCCTGGTATAACACTGTTAGTTCCCTGGAGCTAAATTAACTTATTTACCAAAACCATTGAGGAAAAATGGCCACTGTATTACCAACAGAGAGTGTTCAGCTAATACTGTCTCTCTGTTAGGGTGCTGATTCTTGAAAGCCTAACATTTATCTATGATAACGTAAAGGTAATGACCTTTTTGTTAAAGAAAACGTGAGATTGTTGCAGGCTGGTACAGCACAACTGATTGCAAGTCACAGGTATTTCCATACCAACGAGACACCAATAGAATTTTTTCACTGAGTTTTAGTCTAGGGGCTCCAGGACATACTTCCAGACTTGACATTTTATCTGGCTGTTTTAGCAAAGAAAGCGATATTTGGCTATCACATATACCTGAACCAGTATGGCACACCTGAGAGCTGTATGTGGACATTGGGTAGTCCTGGTTTAACTTCTGCAAGGAAATATAATAGAAAAAAAATTACAAAAAAGCTCAACCACATAGTTTACTTTCACTTGCAACTTTCCAAACGTTACCTGACCTTTGAAAATAACACAGACCTGAGATGCCCAAGATTGCATAAACCACCACAGAGGACATGCTTGCACTTAACAGTGTAATTTTTGTCTCTCCAATATGTCATGTCCTTAACATGACGTTAACAGGACGTTCCTGTTCCTGGTGCCCTTGTCATGCCTGTCCCATGTACAGTAAGCCCTTGTGTAGAGAAAATGCAGTTGTTCCCCAGGGTTAGCAGCAGCTGCCGGGCCAATCAAAGTCAATGGGATCTCCACGGTGGCTCAGTGACAGTCCTTCAATGACGTGTCAAGCCCCTGGTCTAGACAAGGCAGCTGTCTGACATGCAGGACTACAGGCTGTCCCCAGGCAAGTGAAGACATTTATTTAATACAAAATATAAGCAGAATGGATAGCTACAGCTATCTCCCACTCTTGTCACAACTATAGCTGTACCAGGTTCCTATACTATGGCCTGAGTAGCTCCTGCGGGAGGTGATTAATGACAGCTTTTGCTACTTAGATGTACAAGTGGAGTTAAAAATTACATTGCTACTATAGAAAGATCTATGTTTATCTTATAAATGCACACATGTAGTTTTATATGTAAAGTTCCTGGGCTTTTGTTTATGCCTATAGGTAAACACATGTGCTTTTCAACAATTTTCATATCTTCCCAAAGAAGGTCAATTTGTTCTATTAGGAGACATGATTTTATCTAATTTATTCTGGCTTTGTCTTTGGGGGGAAAAAAATCCAGAAACTGTATGTGTGTGTGCACGCACGTGCACATGTGTTTTAGCTCTTTTAAGCTAGTTCAGAGCAGGGGGGGAAGACAGAATTTTATTAAACTCTAAGAAGGCAAGATTATAAATATTCTACCTGCTTTGAAAGACATCTTATAAATAAGTTAGTACCTTTTCTCTTACTTGTAAGGAACATTTCTTTAAAATGTTGCTTAATTAAAAAATCCCAGAATTTTCACATTAGTTTTTCTACTCCCTTGAATCGTATTATGAAGCAGACACTATGTATTACAGTAAAGTAAGTTTTTCAGAATCTACATTTGCTAATTTGCAGTGCTAATTTTGAGGATCGGGGTGACTGCAGCTTAACAGAGGTGGTGCTGTAGCCATGTTGTTGTAGCCAGGTTCTCTATCTACCATTGAAAAATGGAAGATCTCCCTCAGTGCAGGTCTCAGGGGAGCTGTTTGCCTGACACTGTCAGTGAGTGCCTAGGGGCTCCTTAGTGCATGCATCATTGATTTAAAAGGCAGTTATAGCTCCTCTGGAATCATTTGGTCTATCCCCATAAATACACCCTTAGGGACGCTAATGCACGCATTACAGGAACAATAGTGTGTAATAACTGTTCGTTCGGTTTTACACTGCTGATACTGTAGCTGAAGGTGTCATTTGATCTTTAGATAAAGGTAGTTAGAGGATCATTTTACAGTTCCAGCACAGAAAGCAGTAGTAGCTTCCTTTTTGTTAAGGCTAAGCTCTGTATTGTCTTAAATCCTGAAAAACCTTAGTGACAAAATCCCAGTGAAAATGAGATAAAATGGACTGAGTTGGGGCAATTTGCTTTGGTTGAAGGAATTGCTTTTTTTCCCCCTCCCTCTTCAGATTGTTGAAGGGCTTTTTCCGAGTTCATCCTGTCCTTTGTCCATGTTCTCAACCAATAATTCTCTCTCTGTCCACATATAATTTGTTTTATTGGGTTTTATTTTTTTGCTATGGACTATATACTTTTATTTTAGAGATAGTAAAGATGCCAGATTGCTGTTTCTGAGTATTACATTAACCAATTTTTGAAGTGTAATATGCCATGAAGAACTTAGCTGTAGGAAATCAGTGTTGTTTTAGGGAGAAAACAAATGAAGTCTCAATTTTTATTGTAAATAATAGAAGCTAGTGCAGAAGAAGTGTGAAGATAGGTGTCTGACATTCACCTCCACAAGAGATGGGGAGCTTATGTGACATTTATGGTCTTTATATCAATATAAAAGTAAAAGTGAAATTTAATAATGAACATTTATTTGGGCAGACCGAAGGATATCTTCATCCAATGCTCGAGACAGTTGATCTCAAACTTCCTTCCCCTTCATGTCTTGTTCTAGTTCCCTTCTTGTCACCTTACACTGGTTACAATACATAGTGCTTACAATAATGCTTTGAAAAAGGATTTTCTTCTATAATGTATAAAAAGAAAGTAAAGACATGTCTTACAACTCTATGTTGACCAATAACAGAAATAATTTTTTCCCTGACTATCTGTATGAGGAATAAATGTCCAGAACGTGTATATATTTAAATGATTATTGTTCCATTAACCACTGAAAAGAAACACTAATAAATACAGAAGAAAACCAAAGCCAATTATTTTTTTTACCACCTAAACACATAGCTATTTAGAAAAAAAAAAAAACCAACACACACCCTCCTCAACCGCCCCGAACTAGAAAGCATTTTTTTAGCAGTTTCACCCTGTGGACATAATGGGTGTAACTGCAGTGAGTTGTGATGAAATGAAAGGAAGAGGTTTTGCCTGTACATCTCTGCAGTTCCATGGACYGAAGGATTTGTCCTCCATTGACTAGTGTGAGAACAAAGTCAGACTGATTAGTTACAAAGAGAAAACCTTATTCATTTATGCCAGGCAAACACTGTCATATAATCAAGATGTCTTTCAGTCCTTGGTATTCACATCACATCAAGAAGAAATTATACTGACACTTTGTAATTTACTTTATAGCAATGTGTAATAACCAACCTTTGAAAGCTTGGTTGGCTTTGGAGGAGAAAAATTAAAAGGATATTATATAGGCTATTAAAATTAGAGCAGGACAGAGAACAAGAACTTCTTTGCTATCTAAGCATTCTGATGGATCTGAGATTAAAGTAATGAGGAAAAGAAGTTAAGATTTCTTCTTAAACTTAATTGTGCTTTAACTGAAGTGCCTATTTTCTGACACTGAGTCCACCTGCCACACAACAACAGCATCCATATTATTAAGCTCTCTTTCCCCCCAAAACAGACTAGTCCCACCCAAACTGACCACTGGGAAAGTCTATGGCCAGGGCTAACTCCTGCATCTTGCATGGAAGTTGTCTGGGGAAATGCTAGTTGGGCAAGCCAAAAATCATGCCATGGACCCTTTTATGAGTTCCTTCGCACTGTTAATCTCACCAGTGTAGACACAGACTACGTGTGCAAAGAAAATCTATACCGTGGCCCAGTTGTCTCTGAATTAATGAGATATGATGCTCCCATATGATCAACAGCAGGATTTTTTCCCCATGTATAGCTTCATTCCCTGGGCCAGTGCAGGAAGGACAAAGGCGCCCTGTGAGCAGTGCTGGGCTGATTTCACGGGAGATCTGCCACTAACAGGAATTAACATGTGCAGTAAGGGCACTATATCACACCAAGACTTCTGCTCAGACTTTTCCCCAAGAAACAGTTTTCATGAAGGCAGAAAAATAATGATGTAATAGTGCATAAATTCAGATAATTGATTTCATGCTTTCTAATTTGGCTAGTATAGCATTCGCCTGCTTTTAATTACCCAGACTGGAAACCAAGTGGGAGAATCAGCCTCCTTTTTTATTTATCATGATAATATCATTATGAAATAGCATCTGTTATTGGCTTAAGACAAAAAAAGAAATAGGATGTGTTTTGAATTTTTTTGCTTAAAAATATTACTGCTAAAAAAGCTTATTTATAACAGCTTTCAATGGGTCTTTAATGAAGTTATTGGTGTCACAAGGATATTTCCATATTAGTAAGATCAGATACCTAAATGGGTCTTCTGTTTGATTTTTGTGGGGGCCAAATCAAGTAAATAAAAAAGAAAATAAAAGTGTAAATAAATGCAGGGAGGAGAACATTAAACTATGAAAAAATAAAACCTTTAAGATTTTTCTAACCCGGGGTTCACCTGCCAGAAATCACATTGACACTAATTACTGATTCAAAATAATGAGATAGATTCTAAATCATCACTAACCAAGTTATGATAATTAATTACCGAGATGTTGAGAATAATAAGCCTTCTTGCCACCTTCATTATATTTGGGCTCCTGAAAATGGAATCTGAGGAGAAAAAACAGTTCATTAAAAGAAATACAAAGTAATAGAGTTGCTCTAATCTATCTTTAACTTTCTAATTAGATTTTTAAAGTCTTCACTGCAATGCAATACTTTTCATACATAGGTGAGTGATATTTCCCTGAAAAGCAAGTCTTTGTGAGTAATATACACATTATTACAGCAGTGGGACAACAGAAGTACCGTAGCTGCCTACTAGAGCAAAATAATGAGATTTAAGTGTCACATCAAAGTTACTTAGGTATTATTGATTAATAATACTACACTTTTTTTTCATAAATATGGCATTTTCAGCAGCTTTTTAAGAATCTGTATACACCTTCTTAAGGCACTATGCATCTAAAAGCAAAACAGACCGTTCTTTTTGCTTTACAGAAAGTGATTTTTGAACAGGGAAGAACATATTTAACCTTACTGAATCCAGTTCTGATGATATTATACAAATAAGTGTCTCAGTGAAATCTAAATGGCTCTTTCCATGCTAGGGTAGGCTAGCCAGGATTATAAAAATAAACATATTATACATAAACTCAAAACTTCGTTAAAGTTTTATGTATACTTTCAGCACTTACAATTTTCATAAGAAGTCATGAACCAGAAGGAAGAAAAGTTGACTGCTATATCATATTAACTATGTTTTTGAAGACAAAAATCAGGAACAGAAGAATAATGTAATCATTAAAAAAAAAATAATCTTTTAGAATACTTAAAAAAGAATGGCATTTTTTTCCTTCTGTCAGCAGCTTCCAAATATTATTAACCATGTAAAGAAAGGCATATAATAAAATGCAGTGACCTGAGAAAATGTTTTAGGTTGAATTAGTTTTGATATTTTCTATTAAGATTGGAAGGACTATGAGCTGCCAAACTATTAGGAAAGATTTTGGCATCAGATTCCCTGTGTAAACACGTGTAACTGTTGAAGCCCACAGATCAATCCTCTTTTGCATCGCTCAAAAGTCTGGGTATTATTTCTAGGCTAGACATTTTGGGTTGGATCTTAATGACAGTATATATATTTTTGAATTTTGTGAATTTTGTATGCCTAAATTACTCTGGGCCAGTTTAGACATGGCAATAGGTATTTACTAATGTCTTGTTTTTGAAAAGTAATGGTTGATGGCTGATACCACTGATAACATCCTGAAGATATTTGATGTCTTCAATAAGTCTAGTTTTTCAGTATTTCAAGTGGTTTTTAACACCTGAATATCTAGAAACTGCAGTACTTTTAGCACTATTAACTTTTCATAATGTAAGTCTAGATAGAGGTAAGCAGCACATGCTGCTGAAGTGATATAAAGCAGGGAATCAAARCTTGTTTGGGCCTTTTACTACAAATATCACAGGTCCAATTATAGGTTTGCTTAACCAACACATTCTAAACTTTGCGTTATCTTCCTTTTGGCAAAAGTATATCCGATTCTAACGAGTTCAGGTTTTTGGTGTCAATATTCATGGTCTGTGTTGCCTGTTGGTGTTTCCATTGAAGAAGATTGTCTTTGCTGCATCTGAATTTACAATATTGAGCACCAACTTCTTCCAATATTCACTATGAACTGAAAAGTCATTCTTACATTCACCTAAGGTGGAATGACATTGCGTGGAAATATAATCCTCAGTTTTGTTCTGCAAAACTTCATTCTTCCAAGTAGTTCTGCTGGAAAGGCATCTTCTGTAAGCCTCATTTAATTTTTTCTGGGCTGTCAGGTGTAGTGATTTAGTTTGTTTCACATTCACATCCATTCTGTTTTCTAACTTACTCTATTTATTTAAACTACCAGGTTTTTGAATTTGCACTCAAAAAATTCAACATATCCCATACTCCCTCCAAATGCAAGCTGAATTCAACCATAGGAGATCTCTCAATCTTTGCAAAACTACTAGTACTAATTATATCTGGCTGCTTCATGCTGGGCACACTGTAAATGAGGACAGCTGCCAGAAGCAAGCAAAATTCCATGTATATTTGTGGGTTTTTTTATTATATTAATGCAAAATATATCATGAGTTTCAGTTCAATCCATACCTAAGGATTTTGTGAATATTTGTCTACTTTGAGTTTGGGTTTATTTGTCTTTCACATGAACTTCAGGATCCCTGGGGAGGAAAGAAGCAGAATATATAGAAATTGAATTTATGAAGTGATCCTCAAGAGATATTTAACCTCAGCATCATGCTATCATACTGTATGTCACTTTTATTAGGCTGCAGGAATTTAAACTTTAAGAAATGTACCAGATGACTGGGTCAGAGCATTTCTGAATGATATAATAATTAGAGAGAAAGAAGCAAACAATTGCAATGAATAATTTATCTGTCCTCTCTTTTGGGCTGGTGGAATATCCACCAGATTGCAATTTTTCAGATTTAAGATAAGGTTTACCTCAAGTAAAATGTGACTAATAGAATTTCTTTCCTGGTTGTTTGAGAATGTAAGAAAGATTGACAAGGGAAGAAAAGGGAATGGAATAGATGAGATGCAAAGATCTCAGGGCGGTAGTTGATACCAGACAGTAATTTATATTAATAATTAATTGTTTTTTAAATAATTGATGTAATTTTACCATGGTATTTACCACACAAGTTTAATAGTAAAATAAATTCAGCCACCTATGTTGTGATTCAGCCTCTGAGAAACCTTTCTGTCTGTAAGTCATGCTGTCTATATATAGTAGAAAGAAAGTTAAGGAATTCAAAGTGAGATTTACAGCAATCACCTGGAGGAGTCAGGATGCTTAGAGCTATTCAGTAAAAATCTTTATTTGAAATAAATCAGGAGACACAAATTGCTAGCCAACAGATATTCCTACGGAAATATTTTTGTTGATTTGTCATAAGAAATTTAGGTAGGTTAAGGTATGTATCAATACCATCTCTATACCCATCTATTCTTTCTAAATATTCTTGTCTCCAGGGGAATTTTTGTATTTCTTTTATGTGACACTGCATGTGAGCATATAGGAAATCCAGGTTCAGGCGCCACTGGGGCATGGCAGGACAGCCAAACCCCTACCTGTTAGGGTATGATGACCAAGTGTCTGTCACCTAGCAATCGTGTTATCCAGAAGCTAGGTCTTTATGAGAAACAAATTAAAACTTTATTGATTCAGAATGAATAAGTTAGGAAGCATAGGGGTTTTGGTGGTCCCTTTGGAGAGAGAGAGACTTAGAGGGACAAAGGCATTGGCCTACTCTATCTAAAATAGTCCTTAAATCCAGGAGAAGCAGCTCAGAGCTCCTCCATTGTCAATGAGTGTTCTAGTTACCAGACTGTTCTACAAAGTACATTGTCACAATTTTTTTTCCTGAAATTTTGAAATTTTAGTCACCCTGGCACGTATTATGTGCTGTTTAAGAACAAACACAAAATTAATCTACAGAGGAATTTAGGCAGAGAAATACCTATAGAGCCCCATCCACATGCCAATTGCCAAGATTGAATCCATGGGAGAAGTACAAATCCCTGAATCAGAAGTGAAGCAGCCAAGTTTTGAGTTAAGATGCTGAAATGGAGAGGGGTCTAAATCAAAACTGTGGGCATAGGGTTGTTTGAGGGTTTTTGAAAGGCAACTCTGGAGGAGGTTTTGAATGTTGAAGGTAAAGCCAGCCTTTATATTGAACTATGCTAAACTTTTGTGATTAAGCATTCAATTGAATGGTATTATACTGAGGGTATTGTATTAATTAATGATTTTCTTTTTTTTTTCCCTCAGGTTAAATAAAAATGCTACTTGTACTTCTCTGCTAATTAATCTGTACCCAAGAGAGATGATCTATTTTAATTGCTTTCCAGAAGACAATGTTTGTTTTTCTTCGCTATACACTTAACAAACAGCCTTTCTACTTTTGTCTCTCTCTTAGGGCACATTCACAAAAAGATAATGCATCTCTACAAATTATTTGGCAGCTGGTGGTAGAATATAATAAGTCCATTAAATTAAGAAACAGCTCACCAATATTTTTTTTTTTTTTCTAAATTACACTATAAAAAGAGGAGCAACAGTTCGTGAAGCAGGGGTTTTGCTCACAAACAATTAAGGGTTATGAGAATGGTGGCAGTCTGTGTTCAAGGCCTTAACTGCACACAGACAAATGGTTCTCTTTAGTTCTGCTTCACAACAGGAAGTCATTGTTATAGGATAAATGTGCCCAGGGTAAAATGTACTGAATCTCAGCAAACTGATTTGTGAAGACATAAAGCTACCTTAAAGCCAGTGGAAATTTAAGAGATTATTCAGGGCAAGCTGGAGCAGACAGCAGGCAGTGGTTTTGAGCAAAAAATATAAGAGGGGTACTTCCACTGGAGATTTAGAATTCGTTTCCATAATGACACAGTTCTGACATCTGTGGTGCTTTTGTGCTGTCATGCATCTGAAACAACACCGTGCCAGAAAACTGTCAGATTTCCCCTCCAAAAAAGAGAGAAATACAGACTAACAAAACCAAAATGACAATTAAAATGGACATAAATTAATTTAAAATATGTTTCAACACAGAATAGTTAGACTATAGTTAGGAAAATACAGTTTGCACACAAAGGTAAGTAAGTTCACTGAAATACCTACAGAATTTCAGTTCACAGAATTAGGAATAATGGATTTCCTGAAATGTTTAAGGTTTCAGCTTTCAAAAAATATCTGTATCTTAAATGATATTGCTTGTTTTGTTGATTTTAAGTTTCACATGAGCAGCTACAGACCTTGTTGAGAACTTGGGTGATAGAAATTGATATAGTCCTTCCCAAAAATATAAAAAATATAGCAGTAACTTGAAAAAATACATGAATACAATACAAATTGAATGTATATCCAGAACTCTTCAGGATTGTAAACTTCAGGGTTTTTTGATCTGTGGTTTTGTTTCAATCCATTATGAAGACACTGTCATCATCTGTCATCACCCTCCCTACCCCGCCCAACATGTAATCTCTTTCCAAATTTCAAACATATGGACACTTCAACTGCCTTTGGTAAGGTCTTGTTTTATGATGTCTGGCTCTAATTATGATGAAGGAATTGCATAATAGATTTCTAATGATATCTAATTTCTTTAAATTTCTCATGAACAAATAGCTTAAATCTCTAGTTTTGGTATTTTKGGGGGAAAAAAAAGGTGGGTGGTTGGGTGGAGCAGATCTGATTCCAGGCAGCTTACACTATATAGCTGTTAGATCACTGCCCTGTGCTCATAATGTTTCATAGTTGATATTGTCCCAACATACTCCATGTGGAAATGATGTCATATAACAATAACATTAGAAAGTAATGAAGGATACTACTCATATAGTATATTTATGTTGCTAAAGCTCTTATCTGTCTTTGTACTGCAGGAGATGCAAACAAAGAGCTGAACAAAGGGAACACCAACACACCTATATTTGTAACCACACAGTTTGAAGAGATTATTTGAGACATCTCCAAACGTAAAATTAAAGGCTGATGGATCAATGCAGCAACCAGGTTTTGACCATGAACTGATGTCTGAGAGAAAGACAAGAAAATAATTTTGCAAGTGTCTCACCTGAAACTTCTACCAAAGCACAGAACCCTTAATGTATTTAAGCACAAAATGCTAAAAACCTTCTATATGYATATGGAAGCTTTACTTTTCCTATTATACAGTTTTTAAGAATATCTGAAAGGTAATTAACAGAATTTGATGACTTTATTTTTCCCCCTCTGATCAACTAGAAGAGAAGCATTTCCACATCACTGACAACCAAACCCTTAAACTGGAATACTTTGAGGCACAGATACAATTTAGCCTGTCATATGGAAAAAAAAGGAAAAAAACAAATGCATAACAATTTTAGCCCCAGTTATCTTATGGGCTTGTAATTTTCTACCATTCTCTACTCCCTTTTAGAAATGAATTATAGATGCTTAGATAAAAGAAAAGCTAACAGAGTCTTCTTTTGTTAGAATGTTCTTGTTGGCAGAAGGAAGAACAGAAGAAGTTGGCTTGGATTGTGTACAATTTCAAACAATGGGATGTTGAAAAAATTAGTGTAAATAATCCAAATACAACCTCCATAAACTGCTTGTCCCAGATTTATTTCACCTCTCCCAACATCATCCTTTCCTTTATCATGTACAAGTGCTATGACATTGTGTTTTAGTTGGTACCTTTTGTTGTTAGCTCTAGTAATTCTTTGTAAAATTATTGATTTATCTTTATTAACTTAGTGTCACTGATGTTCATGATAACTCACAAGGAAATGAAGAATRACAAATATTTAAAACTGTGTGCTGATTTTTGGGGGTAAAAACCCAGAAGTTTTTGCAATCCATTTTTAGAAATTAATGTTATGAATAGTAACACTAAAATTTCAGATTGGAAAAGTATTCATATATATGTTAAGCTCTTTGAAATTTCATGGGAGATGCTTTATTCAACTTGGACTAGTTGTCTTTCTATACTCTTTGGCAATATAGAATAGTTTCCTATTGCATGGAAATGATTGCATGTATCCCTATTGCATGTGGTATACATTTACTTAACATGTTTTTTCTAGTATATTGCTCTAGCAAGAGCTCCATCACAAAGATGATTGATAGTCCATGTTGTGTCAGTTCCTTCTGTCTCTATTGTAAGCCTGTATGCTACTTTGTCAGTATTTGAATAGTATAAAAAATGTTCTATTTCCCTTAACTTCCATTGCACTGTCTAATTTCTAGTGACACTGGGATGATCTGTGGCCTCTCCCTGCCTTCATGAGTCTAGCAATGCAAAGAAACAGTATGGGATGCGGCAGTAGGGAAGGGACCTCTGTAACAGTTAGCTGCTGAAATCTACCACCCAATTAAATGTCTCACTGGTAAACAGGTAAACTGAGACATATGTCTGCAATTTGCCAGCCCAGTAGAGGCATTTTCAGACATGTATTTCTACTTTACTGAGGTCACTTGGTTTGTTCAGCTTGGAGAAGAGAAGGCTGAGAGGTGACCTCATCGCAGTCTACACCTTCCTCAAGGCGGGAGGTGGAGGGGGAGGTGCTGATCTCCTCTCTCTGGTGACCAGCGACAGGACACGAGGAAATGGAATGAAGCTGCATCAGGGGAAGTTCAGATGGGACATTAGGAAAAGGTTCTTCACTGAGAGGGTGGTTGGAACAGGCTCCCCAGGGAAGTGTTCATGGCACCACCCCTGTCAGAGTTCAAGGAGCATCTGGATGACACTCTTAGTCATATGGTTTAGTTTTAGGTAGTCCTGCGAGGAGCAGGGAGTTGGACTCGATGATCCTTATGGGTCCCTTCCAACTTGAGATATTCTATGATTTTGTGATTCTATGAAAAGTGTTCCAAACATGTTTAGACTCATAATTCAAAACAAGTCCTGCTTTGGAATCAAATTCTGAAGATATATGTATATACTGGTAAGTAACCTCACTTGTATGAGTCCTGACCTTTCCAGAAGCATATTTGATTAAACACAAGTATCCCACCGTGTTGTGATTTAACCTGTCAGGCAGCCAAACTCCACAGAGCTGCTTGCTCACTCCCCTGCCCACTCGCAGTGGGATGGGGGAGAGAATCGAAAAAAAGAGTAAAATTCCTGGATGGAGATAAAGACAGTTTAACAGAACAGAAAAGGAAAGGATAATAATAATAATAATAATAGTAGAATATACAAAATGAGTGATGCACAATGCAATTGCTCACCACTCGCTGACTGATAACGAACTGTGATCGCTACTTCCTGGACCATGACCCCTATTTATATACTGAGCATGTCACATGGTATGGAATACCCTGTTGGCCAGCTGGGCTAGCTGTCCTGGCTATGCTCCCTCCCAGCCTCTTGTGCACCTGGCAGAGCATGGGAATCTGAAAAGTCCTTGACAAGTAGATTACCTAGCAACAACTGAAAACCTTGGTATGTTATCAACATTCTTCTCATACTAAATCCAAAACATAGCACTAGGGAAAAATTTAACTCTATCCCAGCTGAAACCAGGACACATGGGCAAGGAAAAAAAAAAAAAAAAAAAAAACAACAGAGGAACTAATCAGTATCCTATTTGGAGGACCTGAAGCCTCCTAACTTTGCAGAGAATTTAGCTGGTACAGTCCAACACAGGGGCTACATCCCCAAATTCTACTGTGATTGAAATTATACTGTGCTTTACTTTCTACTACCTGTTCTCAGAGTAATGCCTTTGAAATCATCTCTCTGCTGCAAAGAACTGGACAGTTAGTACTTCTCCATGAAACAAATTGTAAGATTCATATTTTCAAAAGAATTTCAGGCAGAGAAAAATCCCAGGCATGGGAAATTTCACCAGTTACGAACATCTAGGAAATGAGTTTTGTAACAAAGTTAGGAATTAAATTGTGAAAATGGGAAGTTGGTTATATTCCAACCCACAAAGAACACAAGAAATGGAATACAGCTGAACACAAAATTCTCAGAGAAATTTTTAATTTAACCTTAATGAAATAGATTTTGTGGCAACTAAATACCAGCAAATTACCCACACTATATGAAGGAACAAGCAAAGAGAGCACACAGAGCTCCCCTCTCCTTCTCAAACTGCCTCCTGCATGGCTTCAGGTATAAAGAAAACACTTTGACACTGTATGAATTGGACAGTGCCAGTACATAATCACWGTTCTACACCATAAAGGGTGCTATGTCTTTCAGAGACAGTATTTTTCTCAGCGTCTGGAGATAATGAAGCTCAGGACTACTGGCAAGGTGTAGTTAGATCAAGCTCTGAATGTGTTCATCTGAATATAAAATGGGATCTGTATTTGTCTGAGTACCTGACTGCTACAAGCAGAAAACAGAGTTGGCCATCCTCCTCCCAGTGACTGCATTCTCCTGCCCCTCAGGAGATGTACAGTATGTGTGCTATTTATTCATTACCTTAAGAGGCCTGTGGTACATTTGTAGGGAAATAAGAAGACCTGTCTGTGTGAGGACTCCTATCACACCCTGAGCTTCTCTTTCTAAGAAGCTGAGGAGTGGAGGCAGCAAGGGACTAACTTTGGGAGCAGATATTACTTTCACATTCACACTTGTTTAGGTACTACCTTGGAGCTTAATGCTGGAAGTAGTGTACTTCTTTGACAGAGCTCTATTTACAGTAAGAATTCGTGACAAGCTGACTGCACAGGCAAATTGGGTCCCAAAAGTGCAGCAGACTGACGTCGGGTTAGAAATAAGCCCTTGATTAACTTCTTGTGCTGACCGCTTCTGTTTACTAGCTTAAAGCAAGACTTCCTCTCAGCTCTGCACAGTTTTATTCAGCTTCAATACATTGCTCGCTAGCACTGCTGAATTAACAAATAGGACAATATTAGCATAAAGCATAGGATGACATGGTTGAAAACCAGTAGCAGAGAACAAAATACTGAAAATGAGCTTCAGGATCATGGAGCCAGAAAATTTCCTGCTTTGACCACAAGGAAACCTTAGTCTTTGGGAGCAAAACAGACATTTTA